>CM062804.1:271088520-271653073 GCA_031772625.1 Pinus tabuliformis
TATATGACAATTTTTCATATTGACTACGTTGCCATAAAATACTTAATGAATAAACCAATCATGAAAGTAAGAGTAACTAGGTGGTTATTATGGTTACAAAATTTGACATAACCATCCTGAATAAATTAAGAAGACAATGTAGTGGCATATTTATTTCAAGACTAACATCAAAAAAAGAACTTCCTATAGAAGACTATTTCCTTAATGGAAATCTCTTTGCAGTATCTACTAAATTTCCATGGTTTGTAGATATTGTTAATTATTTTGCTATAGGTAAAATTCCTCAATTTACTTTTCTCCAAAGGAGAAATAAAAGATCATCAAACAAATTTGGATATTCTCATGGATCAATGTGAATTTCTTCTACATGGGACCAAATCTTATTATTCAGAGATGTGTACAAGAAGATGAGATCTACAAGATATTGAAGGCATGCCATGATGATCCTTGTGGGGGGCACTTTGCAAACAAGTGGAATAGCTACAAAGTAATTCATCAAGGATACTACTGACCCATTATCTTCAAAATTTTCAAGCAATATGCGAGATATGTAACAACTATTAGTGCATCAGAAGACCAGTGAAATCATACGAGATGTCATTGTAACCATAGACAATGCTAGATCCCTTCGACAGATGAGCCTTTGATTTTGTGGGACTTATTAATCCTCCTCCCGTCACAAGTCTTACATCCTAACATGCATAGATTGTGCCTTTTACAACTTTTTTTTGTTCCCCCCCATGTAAAAGTCACCATGTGTTAATGTTTATGTAAATAACAGTGAAAATATGAATATGGTTACATTGGAGGTGTGGACACAGATTCAGAACCCGAGGAGGAGGGGTTGCATGTGCTAAGTGTAAATTGAAGTCATTTCACAACATATTTCCCTCACGAATTTATGGCCATGCTAGTGCAGGCATTGAATTTTTGTATGGGCCACATGAGTGACGGAAAATCCCATATTGTCCCTGATATCATGGAACGTGTTGAGAAAGTCAATGCACCAGAGAGGGATAAGAAAAATATATGTGAAGGAAAAACATAGAATAGTCAGGGGGAGAAAAACATGAAACATATGGGTAGCACTCAAGGGCAACAAAAGAAAAGATATGATGAAACATTTTTCCCTGTAAATTCTTGTGTGGCTAGTGTTGTTTATCGGTTTGTGATGGGCCAGTGGAAAATTAGTGGAAACAAAGACTCATTGATGCTTGTTGTATCGACTGATAAATCTCTAGTGCTTGCCTTAGGGCTGATAAACCACTTAGAGATTTCTGAATGGGATAATAAACCATTAGGGTGCTTGTTGGAAGGTTGATAAACCACTTGGTAGGTTGAGACACTCAAGTGCTTGTTGTCTTATTTTATAAACATCTATGTGCTTTCCTCGGGGATGATAACCACTTAGAGCTTGTTGAATGCGATGATAAACCATCTGGATAGTGAACTATATACTCTTTGTAGTGCTCGCCTTGAAAATTCCAATTGATAAACCACCCTCAGAGTGTGATCATACTCCTAGAAATGAGTAATACTTCATTGAGCCATGGGTGAATCCATGTGACTGATTTCTATTGGGGATGTAGAGAGTCATTTTGGTGCTTACTATTTTGAGCAGTTGATAACCACTTGGAAAATGGACTCCTCCTCTTGAATATATATTTGACTAATTATTGGTGCGAATAACCTTGAGCAATTAACTCCTTCGACTCTAAATCCAACTTGACGCTCTCTGTGAACTGTGTGTCAGCAACTGAGGCAGTATGGACACTTCCATACCATTTTGTGCATGCGTTCAGGGACCAACACATCAGATCTACTCAAAAACCCTTGGTCGCTCCCTTGAAGTTACTGTGCGTGCGTTCGGGACAACCTAGACGCTCTCAGAAACACTCTATGCAAGTGTTCGGGGACGGACACCTCCAGATCTGCCTCTGAAGCCCTGGACGCTCCCATAAGCCTCTGTGACAGTGTCCAAGGCTCTCTGGATGCTCTCATAACCAATGTGTGTCAACGTCTAGAAACCAGAAAACCCTAACTCAAAGCAGACCTCACACCTGTTATTTCAAACCCTTGTGCAAACTCCTTCCAACGAACCTGTGCGAACCAAGACAAAAGAGAAGATAAGTTAGCTTGATTGAAATGTGTTCAAATGAGCTTGAGGTCTCTTTTATTTATAGGCTTTCATGAGGGTCCACTTGGGGTTGAGGCCGACTTAAGCAGTTACACATGTGGTTAGGGTTGACCCATTTCATAATACATATATGAATAAAATAATTCAAAAATCAACTTCTGCTTGACCAAATAAGGTGATATTTAGGTTGATTTTGGTCCTCTCGAAAAGAGGAATCTAATGCACTCATTA
Source organism: Pinus tabuliformis (assembly GCA_031772625.1). Taxonomy (NCBI): domain Eukaryota; kingdom Viridiplantae; phylum Streptophyta; class Pinopsida; order Pinales; family Pinaceae; genus Pinus; species Pinus tabuliformis. The sequence continues at coordinate 271,090,889 of CM062804.1, forward strand.
CCTCAGACATTTGAGCTGTCCAAGGTGGAATTTGACCGCAATTGCAAAAATTAGCATCCCCCTCGTTTCTCTCTCTCTTTTCCCTCCAACTGTTTCACTATCTCCCTTCCTCTCTCATTCTCTCCCCTTCTCCCCCCATTCTCTCCATCTGTCCTTCTTTGTCTCTCTATCTCACCCCCAAGCATAAGCATTCTCTCTCCATCTCTTCCTTGTCACTCCCCCTCTCTCTCTCCACTTTTCTCTCTTTATGTCTTTCTTCTTCCCTCCCTTTCTCTGCTTCCAACTCCATCTCTCTATTTCTCCCACTCTCCTCCTTTCTCTCACTACCTCTATCTTTCCACCTCTATCACTCTATGTTTGTGTTCTTCCTTCCCATATATATCTAGAGTTTATATATATATATATATATATATATATATAAAATATAAAAAATGATATTATATTAAATTTAGTATTGTATTAATTAAAAGTTATTAAGTTGAATAATATTAATATTATAATGTCACGGCTCCACAAATAATTTTTTTATTTATTTATTATAATGCAACAATATTAGCTTTTCTACCTAAACAATAATACTATGACTTACACATTTACTGATGCATTCTTACCGACTCTTAACATTAATACTTGTTATATCTATGGCTTGATATATATATAGTTACATTTGCATTTGTATACATATCCGCTCACATTTCTCTACTCATGTTTTCAATGATTCGATATACATCATACTTAATCATATGAGGATGGAAAGGTCATAATCCACAGTTTATGGAAAAGTTACAACGTTGACCACGCAATATATATATATGATTATATGCAATGTTGATTATGATCTGTGTCTTACATATCCCGAGAGATCGGGTTTGATTGTTTGTCCGGCCACCGTATTCCCGGCCAGGTGTACGCATCCTCCATCGTCCATTTGGAGAGATGTGTGGCAGATGGCAACCGTGCCATGTGCGTTCTGTACATAACCCTGACTCCTCGGCCTTGAAGCTTTTCGCGCCAGAGAGCCTCCACGGTAAACCGGCAATCGTATGGTTGACAATCCTTGCGGCAGATCAAGGGTTCACAATGCGCCACGAGCCGGTAGCCTTCTGGAGGGTTTATATCTTGCCTAAACTTTCGGGTTGTCATTATGTCATTCCATTTCCTCCGCCTCGTTCCAGCTCTGTCGCCTCATGGTGCTCCTCCGCATCGGTCTTTGGCCTCAGGCATGCAGTTCAGGCCACCATTCAGCCTCGTTGCTGTTTTGAAGGTAAGGGATTGCGTTACAGAAAACCTGGTGCGGCTTGGTTCAGGTTTTTGTTTAGTTTCACTGCACTGGCTTTCTTACAATGTTAATACCAGTTTGACATGATGCTAACAGCGTGTAATGTTTGTGCAGAAATGAAGTCCTGCCGCCATATGGGACGAGGGTTCTTCTTCTCCTCGTCTTCCTCACCGACGGGTAAGTTTCAACCACTTATGGCCGCTGTACATATGAGTTCTGTGAAGTTGAGTCTAAGACGTGCTCATCCGCTTGACAGGGTTTTGATATTGTGTCTCAGATCTATTCCCTGCACAAGCTCAGGGTTTATTGAAGGCATGTAGTGTTAGCTTTTGAATCTTAACCTTTCGCTAGGACTCCGAGGTTGTATTACCAGTTTATGAAAGACTTATAGTTCTGTCTCAGGCACAGTACTGACTTTTTATTCTTTTGAAGACACAGTCTAATATCAGTTCTTGAGCTCGGCTTCGGCTCTAATGACTGTTAGGTCTTTGTTGTATATGGATATGGTAATTTTATGAATGTCTGGACATTTGTTTCAATGGGTCGAGCCATTTTCTTTCAATGAATAATATAATGTGTTTCCAGATATCTATTGCATGTTTGAGTTTTTATTATCGTTTAGATGAAGGTCCCTAAGGCCATTCGACTCTGGCTTAGTTACTTCACCGGCTGAGCGTAAGCTCCCGCTGCAATAGTTACCAGGTCAGGGTTTTCCATCGGCCATAACCGCCTGAGAGAGCTTGTAACCCTGGTTACGCTGCTCTGTCCTCGACGTCCAATATTTTCACATAAGATATATGATAATGCTGCATGTCTCATTTCCGCGTTTACTTAATATGTTTCAAGTAAAGGAATATGTTCCGTTTCAAATATTTCGTTGAAACCCTCCTCACAGCTTTACACCAGGGTTTCTTTATTTAATATCTTCATTCATTCGAGCGTTTACATGTTACGGTATAAAGAACGACTCTAGTTCGGTATGGCTGTGAACGTGAATGCTTAAGCTTTTAATATACAGCTAGACTATAGTTTACCTTTGATGCGGAACACTTGTATCCATTACATTTTAACATGTTGCTGTGTAATAGTTCATGGTTCGACTCTTGAACACGTCCTAGGGTTTCTCAGTAATCCTTACAGATCTGTATATTCTCGTTTAAACAATGATGCTTTTACATTTGATGGATGCAAAGCATTTAGAATGGGATACGTTTTCCCTAATGCAGGCCTTTCCCCGCATTCTCTGTTATGATACCAAAGACTGCGTTTTCTGTTATAATATATAAGATTGTATTCTCTGTTACATGCAAAGACTATATTCTCTGTTACATGCAAAGACTATTGTAATACAACAGGGTTTTATTCTTCCTTATACTTGGTTATGAATGAGTGGTAGTATCGATCTCTGTTATAGAGTTATTCTCATTTCTATGTTATACTCAGGAAAAGATTAGCTAGTATTCGTATTTACCCGAGTTATATATCTCATCTTTCTTTATCATTATCTTCAAGAACAGGACAGCTAACATTAATCTCTGTCTAAGTTAAAGGATTTAATCTGCTTTACATCTCATACTTAAGAAGGAACAGATAATAACCATCTCTGACAATATTATGCAATTTACTCATCTTTATCATATATTCTTAGGATAACAGCAGTTATTACCAGTGGTTTATCCTTCAACACAGAATAATAACAGAAGTATGTCTAGTAGATGTGTGCATTGTGAGCCATACCTGCTCTTCCGCAACCTACTTGTAATTGCTTGCCAAACCTCCCGACCGTAGGAAGACTTCTCTTTGATCTTCCACCCCCAAGCAATTGCAGGTCCTACTCGACCGCAATAATACTGGACTCGCCAGTAACGCTATCTGATCCCAACCAGACTTAGCGTGCACAGGAAATTCTTTTCCTCTCATGCCATCTGATCCTAACCAGACTTGGCATCCAAAAAGCCCAATGCTTTTTCCTTCCTTGCCATCTGATCCTAACCAGACTTGGCAATTCCCCCTTTTTCCTCTGGGGTCTCAACTACCTCAAGGTAGTTAGGGTTTCCAGCATAACTGACTCATCAGTTACTTAACCAAGATTAATCATAACATTAATCATAACTCAGTTCCAGTAATGTCAACACAATTACTTTTCCATTAACACAAAATTTAATAACCAGAATATATATATAATTTCAAATAAAGTCTCTTGTTCAATAATTACTTTTGCCATTTACCAATCATTACTTTTCACAGGGGATATTACATATAATATATTAGTATTAATATTAGATTTAATAATAATATTAATATGAATATTTATCTTTCAATATTAATATTAAATCATATTAGATTTAATGGTGTTTTTTACATGGCATGATAACAAAATTTATAATAAAACTATATCAAATGAATATTTTTGAATATTACAACTTTGAGTGGAAATATTTATGTGTATAGAGATTTTAATATATCCATAGGATATGGTTTTCCTTTTAAATATTAATTATACAAATAATTAATTAAAAGAAATATTAAAAGATTCTAGAGGGAGATTTTGGATTCTTTGTGTTGAATTAACCTTTTTACTTTGATTTAAGAAATGGTAGTGGCTTTAGTAAAGAGTAAAGATATTAAAAATCTTACCTAATTTGGAATTTTAATGTGGTAAATTTTTTTGTTGAATTTAAATTTATGATCCATTCAAATTCAACATATATGATAAAAGAACTATTAAATATACGAGATAATTGTGTTGTAGATAATTCTATTGTAGTTTTATTTTTTGTTTTTTTGTTTTTTTGTTTTTATTGTTATTTTCATTTTTGTTTCGGGGCAACACTAATTTTTTCTATTTCCATTATTATTATTTATTGGAGAGATCAATATTAACATTATTTAGATTTCTATTTTTTTAATTTTTTTATATACATACATTAACATTAGCTAAAATATAACTTTGAGCACAGACATACTTACACATAGGGATCATACTGTTATTATTATTTATTAGAGAGATCAATATTAACATTATTTAGATTTCTATTTTTTTAATTTTTTTATGTACAGACATTAACATTAGCTAAAATATAACTTTGAGCACAGACATACTTATACATCGGGGTCATACTGAGTTGTAGAATGCTCCTCTAGTCGCAATAAAAATACCCTATATTTTATTATATTTTCTACTTTTCTTTGATTTTTTTTTTTTTACTTGCAATTCATGGAATCTGTAATTCTGATCTAAGGGTCTTTGAATCTGCCCATAAAATAGATTATAAGGAGAGGTGAAATGGAACATAATAATGTGGCTGTAGGACAAATTGCAAAGAAAGGTGAAATGGAACATAATAATGAGTTGCAATGTGAATAAGCAATAAATTTAGTTTTTAGTGAGTGAAAGAGATTTTGAATATGTATAAATTTAAGTTTTAGTAAATAGAAAAAATGAAAATTCTTGTTTTAGTTATATATTTTCAATTATATATAACATAAACCCAAAATATTAAAATTACAAAATAATTCAAACAAAATAAAATAATTTTAAATAATTTTAAATACATAACAAATAGATGTAACTTACCAAATTCCAACCAAAATGAAATCAAATAGATGTAACTTACCAAATTCCAACCAAAATGAAATGTTTTGAAATCAGTGACTACCACTCTTTACTCATTGATGTTCTTCATATTGAAGATACAAGATGCCTTTTATAATATAATCGAAAAGTTAAAGTCAACCCAACTAGAGATAAAGTCAAACCAACAAGAGATTCAAGAAACTCTACCATAATAATCAGGTCAATTCAACCAGAGATCTACATAACTATACCATGATAATCAGGTCAATTCAACCAGAGATTTACAACACTAAACTATGTTAAAAAGAGGAGAGTGTTTTCTTCTCCTGGGTATATCTTAGCACAGGGATGCTAGGAGTTGGTATCACTTAGCAAAGGGATGTTAGGAGTTTAAGAATGGAAATGGTCAAATCAACCAGAGATTGACAGCACTAAACCATCACAGATAGGGTTCCTAGACAATAGGGAAATGGATTATTTTATAATGACAATATTGGCAAGTTGTCTTTTGGATAATGACATGTGATTATATTTTTTTTAAGTTTTTTTTAAAGAGAAACGTAGATTTGTTATTCAGAAATCTGCGTAGTCTAACGAGGTAGAGGATATGCCTGGAAAGTTATGGAAATTTTGGTTATATTTACAGAAAATTCCATCAGGTTTTTGTAAATCTAAATTATAGTTGTTAAATTTCAAAATTTTAGGTGTATTAGACGTTTTTGATGGTGCTAATCCATTTCCACCATCAAAAACACGATTCAAATAGTGCCTCTACAAGATTTTTTTAAATCTTTTTACTTGCATTCTAGCCACTTACTTTTGATCGTCGAGGCAATTCCTCCACCTCGTTAGACGACTCCTTCAAAAAACTAAGATTAGACTTGTTACTTCTTCTGGGGTTAAGGTGAAAGAATTATTTTTATTTTTGAGTCTAATTAATTTTCCCACATCACATTAAATAAATTAACCAAATTTCGAACCTAAACCGACATTAATATTAATTTTTAAAATAATAACGTTTTAAAATAATAATATTATGAAAAATGGTTGAATATTGATTTTGGACAATTAAGATATTGAAATTGGGCCATGGCCAATAATGTATGTACTATGTACAGAATGTATTTGACAATATATAGCTTCTTCAGCGAGGTCGCGCCCCCTAAAAAAAATATATACAATTGTATCTCAAACACGATACGATGATGTCAGCGTAAATGATGTCACAGCAATAATATTATACCTTTTAAAAATGGCGGGATGGACACGATGATGATATTTTAAATAATACAACGCACGATCTCATAGGCAGTCGACTTTTTCACATGAGGATACATGTGAAATAATATTATACTAAATGGAATAGATCGGAATGCATGTTGGATAATATTATAACCAATGGAATAGGTTTTTTTTAATATGGCATATGTATTTAAGAAAAGGTCTGCATTTATAAATTAATTAATTAATTTATATTATAACCAATGGAATAGGTTTTTTTTAATATGGCATATGTATTTAAGAAAAGGTCTGCATTTATTAATTAATTAATTTATCCCCACAAATGTATTATTTATTATTTTGTATTATGTATTATTTTGTAGGTATAAGGAAAGGTTTGTAATGCATAATAATTTATTAAAATGAAATTACGTTGATAGTTAATATATTTCGGTACATTTTAATTCCTCTCGAGGAGTGAAGATCCTACATGGGTTTTTGATAGGTTAAGTGAAAAACCTCTTTCATATTAAGTAATAGATCTTTGAAAAGTCTTAACCACCTTGCAATGCAATTTTTTATTTTTTATTTTGATAATATATAATTTTCAATATATAGTTTAATAATATTTACATTTTTTTTTTAAATATTTATTTATATTAGTTTAATTATATAAATTAAATAGATGATAAATTTTAGTGGTTGATAAAATATTTAATACTGGTTTTTTTAGCGGGAGTTGAACTTTGCTAGTGAGCAAACAACTAATCCATGAGTAAAGTATATAAACTAATCATTCAAGGGTTTGACCATGTGGAGCGTATTGGAATGTGGTTTTGAACCGATCACATTTACTTGAAACTTATTTGACATAGAGACATTTGAGGAGAAACTGAACGAAACAAAAAATCATAAAAACTAACTAGATTATAATAATTTTATTTAAAATATTCTTAGTCATGAAGATTTATACCTATTTTGTTATGGAGATTTTCAATGTGTAAACAAGATTTCTTACAATATTTTGGGCCAATATTATCTCTTATTAATATATATGCCCTGTTAATATATGCCCAAAAAATATTATTTTTTGATCAATTAATTTTTTTAGAGGTGGTTCAAGGGTGGTCATTACATCCACGGAAAATCTAGGCAGATCAACCCCGAAGGAAATTTTTTTAAGAAAATCTGGGCAGTCAACCCTGAAGGGAATGTTTTAAAGCATGTTTGGGCAAATCAACAACCCCGAAGGGAATGTTTTAAAGCATGTTTGGGCAAATCAACAACCCCGAAGGGAATCTTTTAAAGCATGTTTGGGCAAATCAACAACCCCGAAGGGAATCTTTTAAAGCATGTTTGGGCAGATCAACTTCGAAGGAATCTTTTAAAGCATGTTTGGGCAGATCAACCCCAAAGGGAATCTTTTAAACCCTGTCGGTCAAACTACCCCAAAGGGAATCTTTTAAAGCATGTTTGGGCAAATCAATAACCCCGAAGGGAATCTTTTAAAGCATGTTTGGGCAGATCAACTTCGAAGGAATCTTTTAAAGCATGTTTGGGCAGATCAACCCCAAAGGGAATCTTTTAAACCTTGTCGGTTAAACTACCCCAAAGGGAATCTTTTAAAGCCTGTCGGTCAAACTAGCAGGGCCTAACCCGGGCAGATTAACCCTGAAGGGAAGGGAATCTTTTAAAGCCTGTCGGCCATACTAGCAGGACCTAACCCAAAGGGCGTAGAGGAGAATTGACCATGTGACCTCCCCCTGATACTAGTAGCAAGGCCTAACTTGGGCAGATTAACCCTGAAGGGAAGGGAATCTTTTAAAGCCTGTCGGCCAAACTAGCAGGACCTAACCCAAAGGGCGTAGAGGAGAATTGACCCCTGAAGGGAAGGGAATCTTTTAAAGCCTGTCGGCCAAACTAGCAGGACCTAACCCAAAGGGCGTAGAGGAGAATTGACCGTGTGACCCCCCCGCCCCCCAATACTAGTAGCAGGGCCTAACCTGGGCAGATTAACCCTGAAGGGAAGGGAATCTTTTAAAGCCTGTCAGCCAAACTAGCAGGACCTAACCCAAAGGGCGTAGAGGAGAATTGACCGTGTGACCTCCCCCCGATACTAGTAAGACCTAACCCAAAAGGCGTAGAGGAGAATTGACCGTGTGACCTCCCAATCAGGGAGGTACTTAACAACAGGGGCTTGACCAATTGAACTAACCCTTGGGGTTTGATCAATCAATTTTAATTAAAAAAACCTAACTATATTAAAAATAAATCTTAACCTTTAATTTTAATTTCTATATACTACTATAAATATATAATATTTTTATTTTTATTTTTATGATCCACCTAATAATTATATCTCCAAACATAACTAATTTCAATCATTAAAACTTTATATAATGAAAAATTAATTTATATATATATATATATATAATTTCAATCCAAACCATCAAAATTGCGAATTAACAATTGAAAAATAATAAAATCCCTAATATTTAACATACCACCGCTGGGACAAAATAAAATGTTTTAGCCAGTGGGGAAACAAAAAAGGTTCACGACGCTCTGGCTCCTACTGAGAGGAATTAGATATTCAATTATTATTACTGCTTTTATATATATATATTTTATGTGTCAAAAAATATATATATATATTTTATGTATCGTTTTGACACACATTTGTAATATATGTAAAAAAAAAAAAAAAAAAAAAAAACCATAATGCTTTAAAAAACTAACCCTTCCCATTTAAAAAAATATATATATAATCTTGAATTGTTCCTCGGGCTGCCTAATTTTTTTTCCTGTAGTTGACTTTATACGTGCCTTAAGTGAAGGGCAAGGCCAGCGCGTTCCCAGCAGGCTTCCCTTCAACTGAAACACCAATATATCGTTCGGTGTTTTCATCATGTGCATCAGTGTGAGGAAGAATAAGGTGAAGCTTTGAGGAAATAGTGATCGATAAGAGCGATGAGCCCAACACCACCTTCGGCGCCTGTACAAGAAGCAGGAGCAGGTCCACATGAAGTGGGCATCCAAGTAGGGGACCATGCGAATTCGGGGTTTACAGAGCCCGAAGGCGGTCAATATGATCCGCAGGCGACGCCACAATCATACTCAGCCTCACCTCAACCACTTAAAGCGTCTGCAAATATTGCAGGATCGGCGCCGACTTCCATTGTAGGGAGGCGTCGAGACAAGCTCATGATGGGAACAGCAAATATTGCGCTGAGATCTGTTGCACTTCTCTTCTCCTTCCTCTCATTCGTTATCATGGCTTCCAATAACCACTACTTGGACACAACGGTCGGCATCTTAATCGTGAATCTCCTCTGGAGTTTCACCGATTTTGGAGAATATAGGTGTGTTGCTGTTTTTAGTTTAAATTCAATTACCGTGTTTAATTTATATATATATATATATATTTAAGAGTTTTAGATAGCTGGTGATCCCATGTTTTGTAATAAATTTTTGATGGGAAATTATTGATTCAATTCCCCACTTATATATAAGTAGATGGTAGGGATTTAATTTCCATATAATATCTCCAAAATAATTGTTAAGCATGTTGGACAGTTATTGCTTCTCTGTAGCTCTTATTATTTGTTTCATATTGGATAACATTTGTCATAGATAATTTTTGAATTTTCTTATTAATGATATTTCTTAATATGTTTGAATCTTAATATGCTAAACCACATATATAGTTTGAGTGGGCTTAATGGTTAAGAGCATGTGCTTCTTTCTAGGGGTCAACGGTTCAAAACCAGAGAGAGAAAGGTTATGTATGTTTGCCTTGACAGACTTAATCCCTTGTCCCACAAACAAGAAAATCTCAAACGCCAATTTAATAACTTTATATGTATATATATATAAGTTACCACAGAAAAAAAATATAAAATAAACAACAACTTTAAAACTGTAATTTTACAGATAATTTAGATGTTTATATTTCAATTTTTTTACCCATTTAATGTTGCAGAATTTTTAACGAGTCTATAAATACGGTACAAAATAGAGATTAATTTTGTTAAGCATGTTGGACAGTTATTGCTTCTCCATAGCTCTCATAGCTTCCGTTTACCTGGCGCTTCAGCTTGCCAAGGCCATTTATGAGCTCATAACCAAAAGGATTTACACTGTCTTCTATTACGTGGATTTCTTCTGCGATCAGGTCAGATTTTATAGAACTATATGTTTAGTTACTCATTTCCCCCTTTTTCAATGCAATTACTACATGATTTAGTTGTATTGTAAATTAATTGTAGTTGTCTAGGGAGACAAAGGAATTGGTTGGATTGTCAAAAGTGGTTGAAATTTGGGTAAAAAATTTCAAAAAATCCTATAGAGATAGTATTTTAATCTTATTTTTATAGTGGAAATGGATTAACCATCTAAAACTTCTAAGACACCTAAAATTTTGATGTTTAACAACTATAACTTAGATTTATAAAAATCTTTGTCAAATTTTCTTGAAATATAAAAGAAATTTCCATAATTTCCAGAGAAAAAAACATTCTAGTTAGAGTACGGAAAATTAATTTGAGGTCATATTAATTATCATTGCCTTAATTTGTGGTTGTAGATATTGGCGTATTTATTGATGTCTTGTGCATCTGCGGCGGCGGTACGCACCTACGTACTGAACAATCAGAATGGTGGAGCCAGTAATATCTACACGCAAATGGCGGCGGCCTCTGTGAGCATGGCCTTCCTCACCTGGTTGTTTGTTGGTGTATCCTCTGTGCTTTCGGGTTATAGCCTCTGGAAAAGGACCAGCTTCTCATTATAACTCTCTCCCAGGCTTTTGATCCACTGTTCCAGTTTTTCATCGCTTTTTGGCTTCTCATCGTATTGGTATAAGGGCCTCTCTTTCATGTATCTGTTTTGTTTTCTGCATTGTATCTGCTGTATGTGCTCATGTATTTGCTCATCTCCATGTCCCTGATTATGTATATGCCTTGTATCTGCTGTATCTGCTTTGCATCTGTTCATCTACAGGGTACAGCTTCCTTTATGTATCTGTATACATGTATTATCTGCGTCTTTCTTCGAGGTTCCTCTCCCTCGAGCTATTTCTACATATGAATTATGTAACAATCTGTTCTGTTATATTTTCTCAATATAATACAATACTGCTTTTTCTTTCTTGAAAAAAAAAAACAAAAAACAAAAAACAAAAAACTCTCATTGTGTAAGAGTGATTAGCTCCTGATCCATGAATTCTTAGTCAATAAGATCAAATATAGTTTGGTTTCTTTAGTTCCAAATAATTTTCCTCTAACAATGTAAACTTATCAAAAAGTCTTATTTTGTTATAAGAAAATGGATTTTTTTGGTTGGTTTTTTGGACAGGTGTTTCGTTTATTGATCAAAATTTTTACAATGGTAATTTTTAGAATATTTTTGAAATTTAAATAAGATTTTACTATTATATAATAAATTTTCAAAATATTTCAAAATTTATAATTAAAATAAAAATAACAATAACTTTTTATCTTTATTATTCTCAAAAAAAAATAAAATTCTGCACCCCTTAAAATATCAAAGTTTTCCATATAAACCATCATTTCTCCTTTGGAAACATGCCAGTTTTTTATTATAACTTTTTTGAGATTTTTAAATGTTACAAAGGTCTATGTAATACTTAAGTATTACAACTAGAAATTCTTGTTGAATTATGAATATTATTTAATAGAATTTTGTTTTGTTTTAATTAATGAACATAATTAAAAAATCAAACTTAACAGAGGGTGTAGGATCATGTTGATATTTTTTTAATAATCATGTTGAATTGGTAATAATTTGTTGAAGTAACATGAATAAGGTTTAGATTAAACTCATTAATTATTACTATAGAACTCAGATATATTAAATAAATCTTTATAGTAGAAGTGCTTATTCTTTTAGTCTTATTACAATAAATCAATATATTTTTGGAAATTAAATCTGAGTAAATAAAAAACAAATCATATTTTTAACCATTTGAAATTTTTTAATTAAAACACAAATTAAAAAGTAAACATCTACCACTAAAATTCAGTCTCTTTGCAACTAAAATTCAAAAAAGAGACTGAGCACAAATAGCACACAGATATTAAACAAAGGGAAACAACTTAAAAGTGAGGGGAGAAGGAAACTTGAGGAAAGGAAAGTGAACATGAGGGATGCCACAGTAAACCCCTGACTACGAATCATGCCCAGACGGAACATAGAGAGGAACAGTGACCATCCAAAAGCGCGGAACTTTAAACCTGTTAGATATTGTTGGACTCGTTCAGGAAAGTCTTGCCGAGGCATGGACTAACATTGCTTGGTACCGAATCCAGAAGCCGACCATGAGAGTGAAAACTAAAATGGAGCAGATCGAAACCCTAGTAAAATCAATACCACGAGCAACTGTGTATTAGGAAAAAAATTACATAAAAATTGGGGAGCATCCACTGACATAAAAACAATGGAGTTGTTTTTAGTGTGATTTTTCGAATTTTTGGGTGCCAGAATTTGGTGAAAAAATTTGAGGTGAAATCTTGATTTGTGTTATTTAAACTAGTTTTCTGACTATATATATGGATTCAGCACTGGTGAAATCTTGATTTGTGTTATTTAAACTAGTTTTTTGACCATGTATAAATGGATTCAACACCCTGGAAAACCCCTAGGGCACTTCGATTGCACATGATTACCCATCAAGCTTTTGATTTCAATAAATTCCTTCTGGATTTTAGAGAAATTTGACCGGAATCAGCACCCTGGAAAACCCCTAAGGCACTTCGATTGCACAGGATTACCCATCAAGCTTCTGATTTCAATAAATTCCTACGGGATTTTAGAGAAATTTGACCGAAAAACCCCACCATAAAAACTTCCAAAAAAACACACTAAATCTCCCATCCCAGCACAAGCATACTGACAGTACAGTTATGCCAGGCTCGGATTCTTAGGCAAGAAATTAAGAGGTGATCACACTATATGAGAAAATGTGGAATACAGAAACCATCACCCAGGCTCGGATTCTTAGGCAAGAAATTAGGAGGTGATCACACTATATGAGAAAATGTGGAATACAGAAACCGTCACCCAGATGTGAACAGAAGTAGGAAAGGAAATCAATGTGATGATTTTGGGGGAATTTTGGCAGAGCATGTACAATTAAATGGTTATAATATATTAAATAGTTTTAAATTTTATGGGTGACCGAAGTGATATAAAATTGTGGAAATTAAGAGATCCAAGGTTCAATCTTTATGTTGTACTTGTAAAGGTTTAGGTATATGAAAAGGAGGACAGGTTGAAGGCCCAAAGATATAGGAAGTATAATGGCAGTGAGTATAGTGGTAGTGGTCGGAATCAAACTTGTGCCAGTGAAGAAAAAAGAAAAACCTAGTATCACTAAAGAAAAAAAGACACAAAAGAAAAAGAATATTAAACTTTCAACAATTGTATTGGCCTTTAAATTCATTTATTTTATTTTCTTTTAATTTTAAAAGTTATTAATTAACATAATGAAACTAAAACTATTTTTTCATTTTTATATATTTGAAAGCACGTAGTCTAACTTATAAACGAAATTACTTTTTCACGACATTTTTTTGTTAATTTTAATCAAAATCTCTTAAAAATTCTTAAAACTTGAGTTGAAGTTGTTTAATCTGTAGAATCTGAGTGCCCAAAAGGTTTTCAGGTTGTTGAATCTATTTATGCATTCAAATGCATTTTAAACAACAAAAAATCACATTCTTTTTTGAAATTGTTTTTTCTGGTGAAAAAGCCTATTTATTCTATAAGTTAGACTATCCCTATTGGAAATCGTTAATAATCAATAGCTCTCTCGATAACATGCTTGTTAATGATTTGCATTTATTTCCAACTTCTTCATAACATTTATTTAGTGCTATTACTCCACAATTATTATTTACTCCATTATAGAACTTCAATGTGTATGATATTCTTCCATTGTCATATATGTTACATACTATAAGAAAGAATTTATCAAATACTAAGCTAATTGGTAGGGGCCATAAGGTCCATAGACTCACAACTAGAATTTACCACTCAGTTTGCCAATGCATTTGCAACATTTTGCAAAGTTTCTAGTATCACTTTTACATCCTCTACCATGTCCCATTGCACCTTTGTATGCTTTGTCTCTGCACATCAAATGTTGGGTTGCACTATTACTATCACATTAAAATTGTAATAGCTCTATGAATTAACCGTACTTATGAACACAATTTTGTAAGCCAAATGGCTTCATTACACACACTAGTAGCTACCATAACATGGGGCTTCACCTTGTTGACAAATATCTTATCACTTTAATTCATAAAGGGCAATTTTAAAATTGTGAAAAATAGAGTCAAAATATTGTAGGGAATTGGAGGGAGAGGAGGGATGTGGTGTACATAGACCTTGGAGAGTTCACTCTCCAACTCTATATCCAAGGCCAAGGCCCTAAAAACCTAGACTACTAGGTGTTTGCTAGAAAGAAAATGAGTATATTTTATTTTGGATTAAGTGTTTCTTTTAGGGACTATAATTTACTCAAGGGTTAAAATGGTGCAACTCGTGATGTTTTTAGAGTCTGAGGATGAGGGTTTATAAGTATTATGGGATATAAAAAGGGGTATATGGTAAACATATTGATATGAGATATATAATAAAAGTAGGAATTTTTTAATTGGAAAGATATATTAATGAGGGACCCAACAAAATTATTTGAGAGGTATTTATCAATTTTTAGTGAAATTAGTGTTTAATATCCCATAAATGCACATGCCATGTCACAGGTTCACTAAATGGGCACCCCATGTTCCATATACTCTACCTCTACAGTGGAGAAAACAACCATATGTTGTCACTTGTTCATCCCACTTACAACTTACTACTCCACCAAACAATTGAAACATGTATCGATTCATAGATTACCTTCTATCTACATCCCTTACTTAATCAAGACCCAAATAACCTTATATATCCATTGAGTGTAGGTCTTGTGAAAGATCATTATGATATAAAATGGAATATTTAAAAGTACCTTGCAAATATTTGAATACCATCTTCAGATAACAAAATATTCACAACTAGGATTACCCATCAATTTACTCAAGACTTCCATTGCATGGGAAATGTATGTTTTAACATAGATCATAGCATACAATTAACTACCAACTACATTGCATAAGAAACAAAAGTCATATAATCTATTTTTGTGTGTATTATAGGACATTGCTCAATTGAAAGTTTAGTTCCCATGGAAATTAGATCACTCAATGGTCTACAAGTTGCTATGCGAAAATGTTGTACTACAGAGTTTACATACTTACTATGGCTCAACCAAATATTTATCCTCTCTCTCTCTCTTCACCTTGTGATCTCCATTCCCAATATATGATTTTTGTACTTGTTTTCAATCTTCCACATGAAAACATTGTAGAACAAAGTTTGCATACTTATTCTAGCTTAACCAAGGCTTTATATTTGCTCTATCTCTCATAATCTCCATTCATAAGATAAGATTTGTAGAGCCAAGTCCTTCATATCAAATTATGTTGAAGGCGGAAACTTAAAAATCACAAATCACATTTTTACTATTACCAAAGAATATCGTATCATTTACATAGAGAGTGATAACAAGGAAAGGACCACCGCCATGTTTGTAATACATAAAATGATCAGATTTGCATATCATAAATCTCCCAACACAAAAGAATCAATATTTTGGTATTGCATTCTAGGATACTATCTGAGACCATATAAAAACCTTTTTGATTTCCAAATCGATGATGATTTTATTTTTATTTATTTTTTTTTTCTTTTTCTTTTTTTCTTTTTTTTCTTTAAAGCTAGCTCTCTAGTTGTGTCATATAGATCCCCTTCTTCAAATCATCATGTATAAATGTTATTTTCTCATCTATTTGTTATATCTTTAAATCAAAATTAGTTGCTAAAGATAATAGGAACCTAATAGATGTTAAATTAGCAATGAAAAATATCTCACAAATTTCTATTTCTTCAATATAGAAATATCATTCAATGCTACTATCCTTACCTTATTCTTTTCAACATTGTCATCTAAATCAGTATTCTTTTTAAACATCCGTTCAAGTCAAATGGATTTCCAACTATTATGCAAAAATGTTGTAACATACCCATCCTTTAAAGCCCAAATAATGCAGGGTATCTAGACCCAACCTTCTAGGTCGCTTTAAAGAAGTGGGGTTATAAAAATTACTCTTCATGCAACCATCTTAAAAATCATTTTTGCGTCTACCATTATCTTCTTCACATTGAAAACTTTCAAACAATGTAAATTTCATCTCAAAATGAGCCTTGGACACCAAGTCATGACTACGAATTAATGATAAAAATAATTAATATATAAGTTAACATATCTACATTTTAAAAAACATGTAACAAAATTCCTAACCACAGAGATTCACCCCCACTTTATCATGGAGATTCTTAATCTGTGAAAAGGATTTGTTACAATATCATGGACCAATATCGTGGCCTATCAATACCACATGCCCAAAAAATCATAACTCATTTCAAATGACATTTTTTAAATTAATGAATTTAATTTTAAAAAAATAAAAAAATAAATAAATTCATGTAGCTAACGCCCCAAGTGTAAGATATTCCACATGGCTTAAGTCCCTTCAAGAACTAGGATCAAAGTCTTTATAACAAGTGTTGCAAGGCATCATAGTCCTTGCCATGGAAATTAAGGATTATGTTGGTACATAATTTGCAGATAGAGACTGCCAACATGATCCATATAAAGCATACTATGAAATCTTTAAATTGATATTAGGATAGCATGAAGGAGATTAATATATATTTTTCATATCTGTAATCTAACAGGAAATGATTATTCTATGAAATTTTACAAATCACAATTATATTCATATTTATATGACAAAATTGACAATTTATAATTAGTGATTCTAGTAGGACTTGTTCAAATCACATTTACATTATGTGGATATACAACTAAATGGATGTTGCATTCATATAGATCTGAATTACAAATTGTTTAGAACAAAACACAATTACATGGTGTTGACCAATTTGACATGGCACTTAACATGGAGAAATACATAAAATTTTGTTGATAATTAGCAAAAAAGAATTAAAGTACAATTTTGTTAGGTCCCTATAATACTAGTGTAGCCCCCTTATTGTTATTATTGTGTCCTTACATTATTATTGTTATGTAGATTCTAATTGTATTGTGACCCCTTATACTCCTATATTACCAAGGTCTTGTCATTTGTATCATCCAAGAATTGTTCATTTATGTAATGAAAATGAGGTTTCCCCCTCGCAGAGTCTATTTCTCAAGTCATTGATCTATATTTTCTTCTATTTTGTGAGTTGGTTGCATAATATTTGATATCAGAGCTTTGGATTCCAGGGTTTCGCTGCTTCAAACAGGTCATCTTGGAATTTTCGCTATAATTTGTTTTCTACAAGGCTTCAGAAGTTGAAATTGCGACCACGTGGAGCCGAAATATTGGTGAACTTTGTGTAAGAATTTCAGATCTTTTTTCGCTATATTTTCTGAGATATGGTCCGAAGAAGTTAGGGTTTTTTCAGGCTCCAGAATTCAATCTAAAATAGGTGACCTAGGGAGAATCGTCATAATTTTCTCTCCAAGCATTGGATTTGAATTTCATAAGAAATGACTGAAATTGCACGGACCATAGTTTTTCGTGTATCATTTTTAGGGCCAAAGGTCAAAATAGTGACGCGTAGCATTCCATAAAAGTTCTCTCTACTGAACTAGTCTATAATTAGGTCATTGTGAGATTTTGAGCATAGCTCTTTCTTAAATAATTCAATCTTGGTATGACTTGTGGGGTTGGGAAGAAGACTCATAGGGATACCAAAAAACATCATTTCAGACTTTGGAGATCCTAAATTACAAAGATATAGTAATTTCAATATTGAGCTCCTAAAAAGCATGATAAACGTGTGTATTTTTTAAAAAAATTGCATAACTTTTGTTTGAAAAATCAGTTTGAAGTGATTCAAAGGGCATAGTGAAGAATATATTTTGTTTTTTGATTCTGAAATGCCTAGGAAAAAAAATGGACACACCTAGTAAGCAACCAGAAAGCTCTACTATGACGCATGAAGAATAGGAAGAAATACAATAAGAGTTCATGGACACACCTAGTAAGCAAACATAAAGCTCTACACATAAGAGTTTACCTTGGGAAAACCCACATGAGGGAAAAACCCAACAAACTGTTGCTTAGAGAAATTATTCATTTCAACAAGAGAGACACTTAGACATCCTAGTCATGTGTAAGGTCAAACTAACCAACAAATTAGACATGGTCAAACCTAGTCCATCGGATTCCTAGTCAAGTCATACCAAGAAGTTCAGTCTGGTATGCTTTGCTAGGGTAGAACTTCAACCCCTTCAACATAGATATCCGTCCTTCAACTTATTGCTTCCACAAATATTTAGATAGTTGTCATCATAGAGATTTTGTTCTGTAATAAAGCTATAGATTCAACCTTCAACAAATTTTGGATTCGTCCTTCTTCCTTGCCTTCATCTTTTTCCTTAGATCTGAATTACACACTTCCTTAGATGATCCAAACTTTCTTCTTGGAGAGATTTGAATTGCCTAAAGAGAAGGTCGAGTCATACTTATTTATATCTTCTTTTGGAGGCCAAAATGGGTGCCATTTGAGGCTGGACTGACTTGACTAGGAGGAGGGCATACTCGATTAGAGCCAAAAATTCACTTTTCAATGAATTAAAATTTTATTCTTTTGAAAAGGACATGGAGAACCTGCCTTATAAGTTTTATTTTGACAAATAACATGAAAAACATGCTTTGTACAATACATCAATGGTTATAATAGTAATTATGAAGACCGAACATAGTTACAAAAATTCATCACTCCCTCTCAACTAGGGAGGTATTCATAATGACTATAAAGATGATCTCATGTTGATAAATTTATCTAAGAAAACATTATAACAAATCAATACCATAATTGGGTAAAAAATTGTGAGACATGGTTAAACAAATTACCATAAGCTGGTCAACAACTATGACACGTGGTAAACCAATAGCCTCAATCAATTACCATAATCTGGTAAAACATATTTGACACATGGTAAGTCGACAACATCAACAAGTTACCATTCAGGGCAATACCTTAGACCTATGGTATATCCTCACCATAATTTGGGTCAGTACTTCATACACATGGTGCATCATTTAGCATCAAAAAGTCACCATAATTCTAGTCTAACTAACACATGGTATACATACTAGTCTTGGTTCACCACCTTTCTGGTCAATATATCTGACACATGGTGAATCCCCAAATGCCGCACTCTATCTGAGTAATTCTAGTCCTAATGCTAGATGAGTTTGATGTTGAAAGGCCACACTCTATCTGAGTAATTCTAGGCCTATAGGACCATTCCTTCCTAATTCTGGTCAACATAATTCACACAAGAATAATGACTACACCCTTCTGGACCATTCTCCCTAAGTTTGGTCAATGTACATGACACGGGAAGAATGATTGTGATCTGCTAGACCATTCTCCCTAATTCTGGTCAACATATGTGACACGGGAAGAATGTCAGTCCATAATTCTGTCTAAACAACACTTCCTATCAATAAGAGAGGCATTCTCAATGAGTCTAAGCTCGCCCATGAAGTATATTACAAACTCTTTCCTGGACAAAGGCTTTGTCAGCAACCTGCTTACCTATAGAATAATACGTAAGCCATAATGCTTCCTATGCTTCGACCTGTCATCATGGTCGTCACCTACACCTAACCAAGACAATCCTGTAAGTAGCCTCTAAAGCCAAACTGCTTCTCAAATTGCCAATCCAACTACAATATACTCATCTTCCTCAATATTGAGTGTGACAGATGACTGCTTCATGCTCATCCAAGAAATTATAACAAAGCCCAAACTGAAGCAATGTTTTGGTGAACTCTTTATGTATGCAATATTCTCTACCCAATTTGAATCTACAATTGCACTTACTATTTGAGAGAAATCTTGAATCATAACTGTCTTTTCCATGACCAACTATCCCATGTTGGTACTCCAACCCAAGTTGAGCAACATGCCTTGGTTCATAAAAAAAACCAACTTCCTTTCACTGGGTCCATCATCACAACTGCTTTCTTGTTACCTTGACTGGGTGCTCCCTCTCACACTAAACATATCTTGTTGTGGTAAATATGGTTGCTCCCTTTGCCACTATTATCTTCCAACATATCACCTATCTAGTTTGAGAATGTCAATGAAGGTCCAACATCTCAAACTCATAGGTCACCTCCCTCAATTATGAAATCAATTATGTCTTCCATAGTTGTTCCCTCTGACACAATTCCTTCTGCTTTTGTCAAAGACAAATCATATAGGATCAACCTTGATCCATCAATCCAAGTATATCAAATCTGAGGAGATTGTAAAAATCCTTCTTATGTTTGCATGTATAATAATTCTTCATGTACCGAAAAATTTTGAGGTAGTTGTTATGTACACTTCTTCTTTCATTGAGGAAGATGATTTCTACATCCATCTGATGTAATTTCCAATAGTAATTGTAAGGATAATAAGTTTTAACAAAAGTATACTTGACTTCATAGTCTTCTCCCTCTTTCTGGGATAATCCTTCGCTTTGTACTTCTCTTAAGTTGTCATCTACTGCATACTTCAATCTTTCTGCTCCCTCTGAGCTTAGATCTCATTTAGTAAAATACCTCTCAACACAAGTCCTCTTGCCACAATCTTTTCTTTGTTCTTCCATTATTTTCATCTGTTGTCAGAACCTTGGCAACGTTCACTATGTACTTTCAATCCTCACTAGGAGGCCATGAAGAATAATTACAACCAAGCAAAGGATATATAAATAAGAGACTAATTAATAGTAAAAGCGACAATTTTAATCATCAAAGAAGAGAGATATAAAATACTTATGTTTTGAGGATTATAGGGGAATGCCAAATCCCTCTTGATCTTAGCTTCCTTGTATCCATTTTTCAAATTTGTTATCCTCATCCTCATCATCGACATCATGTTGTTCCCTCCTTTCTAGGGTTAGTGTTTCTTCTTTTAGCGGAAACGTCAGCCTCCAATACTTAAGATATGGTTTTATACAAGCTAAGTCATCCTCCTAGCCAAGTCATAAGTTTGTCCAAGAAGTTCTTTGGTCTACTATGCTAGGGTAGTACTTCGGCCACTTCAACACAAAGATTTGTCCTTCAACATAGTGCTTCCATAGAGATTTAAATAGTTTCCATCATAGATATTTGGTTCTGCAATAGAGCTACACATTCGACATTCAACAAATCTTGGATTTTTCCTTCTTCCTTCCCTTCATCTTCTGCCTTCAATCCAAATTACACACTTCCACAGATGATTCGAACCTTCTTCTTGGAGAGATATGAATTTCATTAAGAGGAGGTCGATTCATACTTATTTATATCTTCCTTTGGAGGCTGAATGGGTGCCATTTGAGGATGGGCCGACTTGACTAGGAGGAGGGAAACCTAGCTTCTCTGGAGCCAAAAATTCACTTTTCAAAAAAAACAAATTTTCTTTTTTTGACACGGACATGAAGAACATGCCTTAGACTTTTTATTTTAACAAATAGCATGAAGAACATGATTTGTACAATACATAAATGGTTATAATAGTAATTATGAGGATCGACCATAGTTACAAAAATTCAACACTGTATAAGTTGGCAGGGAAGAAATATTTCTCTTTCCTCGGTGCATTTAGTGAATATAACCAAATCCAAGTTGCTCTAGAAGACTAACACAAGACTACACTCACCTATCCTTGAAGAAGATTTTTTTACGATGTTCTACCCTTTGGGATTTGTAATGCTATAGTGACTTTCTAGCGAGTCATAATTAGGACCTTCTTTAATCTAATTCATGATTATGTGGATGATTTTACAACATATGTTAATATATTCAATTTAGCCCTGACCAATTTAGAAAAAGTTTTAATAATATGTAAGGAAAGCCATGTTTCCCTTAGTAACAAAAAATTCACATAATATTAACTGAATGCACAATATTGCTAGGGCACCACATCTTAGACAAATGAATTCAAGTGGATTTGGCAAATATCCATGAATACAAAAGAGGTACCAAGTTTTCTAGGACATGATGGTTACTATTGTTGTTTTATTGAAGAATTTTCATAAGTAGCTTTCCCCTTGTTTCCTCTACTTAATAAAAATGTTGAATTTGTGTGGGAAAAGAGTTGTCAATGTGCCTTTGAAGAGTTGAAATTGTGAGTGTATAAGCCTTTTGTTTTAAGAGGGGCCAATTGGTGCCTCCTGTTCCATATATCCACAAAGGCATAAAAAATTGCAATTGGTGTTGTCTTAAGCCAATAAGAAGGAAATGCTCCATATGCAATTTATTTTATTAACAAAAATATCTCACTCGCAGAATTGAATTGTACACTGACAAAAAAAGAGTTTCTTGCAGTAATACATGAAATTCACAAATTATGAAATTATATAACTGGTTATATGACAATTTTTCATATTGACTACATTGCCATAAAATACTTAATGAATAAACCAATCACGAAATGTAAGAGTAACTAGGTGGTTATTATGGTTGCAAGAATTTGACATAACCATCCTGAATAAACTAGAGAAGGACAATGTAGTGGCATATTTTATTTCAAGGCTAACATCAAATGAGAAAGAACTTCCTATAGAAGATTATTTCCTTAATGGAAATATCTTTGCAGTATCTACTAAATTCCCATGGTTTGTAGATATTGTTAATTATTTGGCTATAGGTAAAATTCCTCAATTTACTTTTCTCCAAAGGATAAATAAAAGATCATCAAACAAATTTGGAGATTCTCATGGATCAATGTGAATTTATTCTACACAAGACCAAATCTTATTATTCAGAGATGTGTACAAGAAGACGAGATCTACGAGATATTGAAGGGATGCCATGATGATCCTTGTGGGGGGAACTTTGCAAACAAGTGGACTAGGTACAAAGTAATTCATCAAGGATACTACTGACCCATTATCTTCAAAATTTTCAAGCAATATGTGAAGATATGTAATAAGTATTAGTGCATCAGAAGATCAGTGCAATCATACGAGATGCCATTATAACCATAGATAATGCTAGATCCCTTCGACAGGTGAGACTTTGATTTTGTGGGACTTGTTAATCCTCCTCCCGTCACAAGTCTTACATCCTAATATGCATAGATTGTGCCTTTTACAACTTTTTTTTGTTTTCCCCCATGTAAAAGTCACCATGTGTTAATGTTTATGTAAATAACAGTGAAAATATGAATATGGCTACATTGGAGGATTGGACACAGATTCAGAACCTGAGGAGGGGTTGCATGTGCTAAGTGTAAACTGAAGTCATTTCACCACATATTTCCCTCACGAATTTATGGCCATGCTAGTGCAGGCATTGAATTTTTGTATGGGCCACATGAATGAAGGAAAATCCCATATTGTCCTTGATATCATGGAACATGTTGAGAAAGTCAATGCGCTAGTGAGGGATAAGGAAAATATACGTGAAGGAAAAACATAGAATAGTTAGGGGGAGAAAAACATGGAACATCTGGGGAGCACTCAAGGGCAACAAAAGAAAAGATATGATGGAACATTGTTCCCTATAAATTCTTGTGTGGCTAGTGTTGTTTATCGATTTGTGATGGGCCAGTGGAAACAAAGACTCATTGATGCTTGTTGTATCGACTGGTAAATCTCTAGTGCTTGCCTTGGGGTTGATAAACCACTTAGAGATTTCTGAATGGGATAATAAACCATTGGGGTGCTTGTTGGAAGGTTGATAAACCACTTGGTAGCTTGAGACACTCAAGTGCTTGTTGTCTTATTTTATAAACATCTATGTGCTTTCCTCGGGGATGATAACCAATTAGAGCTTGTTGAATGGGATGATAAACCACCTGGAATGTGAACTATATACTCTTTGTAGTGCTCACCTTGAAAATTCCAATTAATAAACCACCCTCAGAGTGTGATCATACTCCTAGAACTGAGTAATACTTCATTGAGCCATGAGTGAATCCATGTGGCTGATTTCTATTGGGGATGTAGAGAGTCATTTTGGTGCTTACTGTTTTGGGCAGTTGATAATCACTTGGAAAATGGACTCCTCCTCTTGAATATATATTTGACTGATTATTGGTGTGAATACCCTTGAGCAATTAACTCCCCAGACTCTAAATCCAACTTTACACTCTTTGTGAACTGTGTATCAACAACTGAGGCAATATGGATGCTCCCATACCGTTCTGTGCATGCGTCCGAGGACCAACACATCAGATCTACTCAAAAACCCTTGGTCGCTCCCTTGAATTTACTGTGCGTGCGTCCGGGACAACCTAGACACTCTCAGAACCACTCTGTGCAAGTGTTTGGGGACCAACACCTCCAGATCTGCCTCTGAAGCCCTGGATGCTCCCATAAGCCTCTGTGACAGTGTCCAAGGCTCTCTGGATGCTCTCACAACCAATGTGTGCCACCGTCCATAAACCAGAAAACCCTAACTCAAAGCGAACCTCACGCCTATTATTTCAGACCCTTGCGTGAACTTCTTTCGACGAACCTGTGCAAACCAAGACAAAAGAGAAGAGAAGATAGCTTGATTGAAATGTGTTCAAATGAGCTTGAGGTCTCTTCTATTTATAGGCTTTCATGAGGGTCCACTTGGGGTTGAGGCCGACTTAAGCAGTTACACATGTGGTTAGGGTTGACCCATTTCATAATACATATATGAATAAAATAATTCAAAAATCAACTTCCGCTTGACCAAATAAGGTGATCTTTAGGTCGATTTTGGTCCTCTCGAAAAGAGGAATCTAATGCAATCATTACCTCATACATTTGAGCTGTCCAAGGTGGAATTTGACCGCAGTTGCAAAAATTAGCATCCCCCTTGTCTCTCTCTCTCTTTGCCCTCCAACTCTTTCACTATCTCCCTCCCTCTCTCATTCTCTCCCCTTCTCCCCCCGTTCTCTACATCTATCCTTCTTTGTCTCTCTATCTCACCTCCAAGCATAAGCATTCTCTCTCCATCTCTTCCTTGTCACTCCCCCTCTTTCTCTCCACTTTTCTCTCTTTATGTCTTTCTTCTTCCCTCCTGTTTAGTCAATTTAGTGTTGTCTAAATTGCTATCATAAATTGTCAACCCGGGCTCGTAAGCTGATGAAGTGAAGGTGTACTATATGTACTTAAGCAACCTCTTAGATCTTTTTGTCGTTTGGGGGGTGTTGTTTGTGGTCAATTTATCTTCCTAAGATGGAATGGAGGTTTTATAAACAGATGAGTGATAGTGTGTGTAAGGTGATTTCTAAATGAGTGAGTGTGTGTTACTGGTGGTTTATTACCTTCTAAACTTGCAAAGAAAGAGCTTGAAAGAAATAACTTGAAATGAAACAGAAAGCAAAGAACCACTTTCTAATGGCACTAGTCACTACTCATGCTGCTGCAATAAAAAGTTAAGAAAAACCACTTTAAAGACCAATTATAATGTTCATCTCTTCCTAACACTCTACTTCCAACATATAGTACTATGTGAAACACGATTAAGAAGTAGTTAGATATAAGTCTAAAAAGTAATCGAGCTCTAAGATGACAAATTATAACACCACTGTGCCTTTCTTCAACATTCTGCTTCCAACATACATTGTAATGTGTAACAAGTGAAGAAAGAGTTAGTGATATAAGTCAAAAACTACTCAAAGCAAGCTGTACTTTATTAGTATTCTGATCTCTTAAAGATGAATAACTTATGATAAGGAGACCATCAATATGTTAGCATACAACTTGAGAAACTAAACTAGAAATTAAGCTAGAAAAACAGAGTAAAGGCAGCAACTATGAATATGACAACTGAAAATACCATTAGAGATAAAGCAAATACAACAAAGACACACAATCCCGGGCTAACACCTGCAGAAAACAATCCTGATCAGTTAAAGTAAATGCTGGAAATGAAAGTAAATCAAAACTGTACATGTGTTAAAGAAAAGGAAAATTGCTGAATTCAAAAGAAGGAAATGGCAAGAACATAAAGGTAAATTTATTGTATAAAGGCTGTTATGAATGGGGGCCCTCCATCCACAAAACCCAAGGAAAGATCAGCTACTTGAAGTCAAAACAGCACAGTCTTCTATTAACTCATATGCAGAAATTACAGTAAAAAGTGCTGAAACAGCAGCTTTAAAACAGAGTTTCTGTATACACTAAAATTGCAGCAATTACATAAACACAGCAACTAAAAACTAACTCTTAAGCGTACGCAGACGCTGGATTTATAGGCGTATGAACAACTGCCTACTGCGTAAAACATGAAACGAGAAATTAACTAACAGTCATGCTAATTAAAGGTACAACAACACGTAAACAGGTCTGTGTTTTATCTGGAGGGTACGGTCGTCATGGAGGTTGAATCCAAGGTTGGATCCTGTCTCCCATAACCTGCGTAGCGTGGAGGAATCGCCATCTGGAGTGACGTGACCTTTCAGCTCACGCAGCACCGTTTGAGCTGGCTTTGTTGACCGAAGTTTGATCCACGTTGACCGGAGGTGTGCGTGGCATTGCTGACCGAACCAATAGCATAGGAACCTTTAACACCTTCATTCCCACGTGCCCATGTGATTCGTTTTTCAAAATGACACGTGGAACATAGAGATCAATGAAAAGGCTGCGGAATGACTAGATAGCTGCGGAATTGCTGAATGGTTGCGGAATTGCCAGACAGCTGCGGAATCTCTGTGCATATGTCAAAAATCTAGACAAACAGTCAAACATTAGCAAAGTTAACCAATCATGCTTAAAGACATCAAATGTAATGATCTGGGTAGGTTTATGAGGAAAATAGGGCAAAAGAGAGGGATAAGTGAGGAAAAGTTGTAGGTAATGATAGGTAATTAGGTGCAAGTTAGAGGCTCTACATACCCCCACTACGAGGGTGTTGCATGTCCTCATGCAATGAAAACATTGTTTAATCCACCTGCTGAGATGCCTCTGCTAAGACATCTAGTCTTCTCCTCTTCCTCTGTGTAGCCACATTGACTCTTGGTTTCCTCACCAAGCATCTGAATTTTATATTGACCAAGGCTCTGCTTAGCTTCCTGCATTTCTTCTTTAGGTTTCTGTTTTCCCTTTGCCAAAGGCCCAGATGAAGCATGGTATTATCGTGGCTCATCTTGTCCACTTTAGCTTGCTCCTTCAATTTTTCATTCTCTTGTATGATATGGCGATTTAAAACTTCAAGCTCAAAATTTTCCTGTTTGAGTGAGTGAACTTGCTGTTCAAGAGGTAGAACAGTGCTTGGACCAGTAGCAGCTTGTTCTAATGTCTCTAGGTAGTTATAAACTTTTTGCTGATCTGGGTCAATCTCTGGTGACCTCTTTGGACTAGGCTCATGCTCAAATTCAGGTTCATGCTCAAACGGACTTTCCTCACGTGGAGGACTAGTCTCAACATGCTCAACATGTGGAGGGCTTTTCTCAAAGTCAAGTCTTGTAGCAACCTTTTCAGGTGTGCTCAAGTCAATAATGAGTGACTCTTTATCCTTTGTGGCCCCCACTTTGTTTTGTATCCTGCTGCTCCTCCTCACGGTGGTGATGCTCTGTTTTTCCTTTTGTTGCTTTTGCTTTTGTTTTTGCATCTTCTTGGAAAGGGTAGCCTCATGAAGTTGGGCCAATCTATGTGCCAATGGCTGAGTGTCCTCTTCACTGGAATTTTCAGGAGTAAGGTAGGTTTCTTGGGCTATAGCTTTTCCTTTATCTTTCTTTTGTCTCTTCCTACTCTCCTTTTTCTTTTGAGCAGCTTCTTGGACAATTTCTTGCAGGGTTTCTGTAATGATTTCTTGGGTTGTTTGGTCAATATCTACAGTAGGCTCAGGGTCATTTTCTTCTTCAGAATGATGTGCAGCAATTTCTTCTTGGACAACAATTTCAGGGACAGCAGTTTCTAATTGGACAACAATTTCTGGGGTAATTTCCTCTCTTCTTTTCCTTCTACTCTTTTTAGGCACTTGAGGTGAACCACCAGAGGCTTCCCCTATCTCTTGGAAATGATTCCTTACAAGAAATCTTTCCCATGTATCTCTTTTTGCTTTCAACTGTTCTTCAACTAGTATCTTGACAAGCCCATGATGATACAAATGTGGCTCAATGTTTCTTGGGTTTCTTTGGACTATTGAGCACATTTTTCTAAGGCTTGAGAGTAAAAAATATGGAAGGTTAATGTCATGCTCTCCTAAGAAATGCATCATAATTTTGGCATGGTAGACATACAAAACTCCGAATCTTCCTTCACATGTAAAGAATTTTTGTACTAACAGAAGCAAAGTTGTCCATTCTTCTTTGACAAGACTAACAGGGATTCCCTTTGTAAAAATGCTAGTGTCCATACCTGGATTCTTCAGAATTTGCTTCCATTGCTGGTCTTGTACTGATCAGTTTTTGAACCATCTCTCCCCAGTTTGTGGTAGTGAAGTGGCCTGTGCCAAACTGCTTTCGGTGACTGTAAATTTCAGATCTCCTATCTCCACTTGGTTGTCTTTGTCTTTGAAAGAACGTGCAAAAGCCTTTGTGACCTCTCTATGGTAACCCTTGAATTTTTGGATGCACTGGAGCCAATTTGCCTTCTGCAAAGCGTCTTTGACTTGGGGATATCCTTCCAGAAATTTGGAGCCCTCTGGCTCTACCCTCAAAAGTTTACCCATCAGCTCTCTGGCTTGTCTTACAGCTCTGTTTTAATACTTTGGAGAAAGGGTTATACGGCTTCAACAGTGGCTTCAACACAACATAACAGCCGTAATACACTCACAGCAGTGGTCAAAGTTTAGCAAAGGAGAAAAAATGAAACAGAGTATGGTTACGGTGGCAGAGTAGTGAATAAGGCAGAGCAGTGGGAAACAAGGGAAATGCGGAAGTGAATCAACAGCGTGAATGAGATTATACATGCGTAGGAGGGTTATGAATAATGGGAAGAAACGGTTAAGTCCCTTAGACATCGGTCATGAGTGTACATTTGGCTGCGGAATCATAACGCAGAGAGCCATAGTACAATTGTCTACGTCACTCAGGTACAAGAGTTTAAATAGAAGAGCAGTCGTGTTTGAGTTTTAAAAATCGTGATGAATAGGGGTTGTTAAGGCTGAGAGATACGCGGATTTCCGGTTGAGTAATGGAAAGGATTGGCAATCATTACATTAAATGGCTGAAAACACAATCCGGAAACCATGCAAAATGTTATAACCGTAGGTTTAGAAATTAGATCATACCTTATGTATCCACGCTTTGATTCCTTTTGCTCATCTGACACCAACCTTTCATTGTTTATTGCTGCTATTTGACCTTTTTCAATTATTGCTGATGACTTTTGGACTGCAGATTCCTTCTTAAAATAGACTGTTTATTTTTTTTTTTTTTTTTTTTTTTTTTTTTTTATGCAGGTGCAGAAAGTGTATCGGCTGCGGAATTGGGATGTTGGCTGCGAAATTGCTCCTCAGCTGCGGAAACTGCAGTGATACCCTCTGTCTGCGCAAAACAACTTTAGCTGTGTGAAATAAATCTGACAATGACTTTATTGGTGAGATGGAATGTAATGGATGGATGGATGGAAAGAAATGAGGTGGAGTGAGAGTGATTGGATGAATGAGATGGTGAATGAAGTAGATGAAATGACGAAATGAGATGGAATAAGGAGAAGAGAGAGATTTTTTTTTTTGGAAAATGTGAGGTGTCAGGTGACCCTGATTTTCACCTCAGATTTTTTGCATAGGACTGCCAATCAGAGACTGGTTTTCAGGCCTATACTTTTATTTTTTATTTTTCTTTTCTTTTCTTCTTCTTTTTTTTTTTTTTTTTTTTTTCAAAAACCAAAGATTAGGCTGATGGAGGAGAAGAATCCTTCTCCACCAACCTGATTGCAGAATCTTCTTTAAACAACTTGACAAATTCCTCTTTTGAGAGTGGCTTCTAGTAGATCTTCAAGCGATGGCCATTCACAATAAGAGGAGTATGAAATTCATCAATAGTTTTCACTCGAACTGCTCCATTGCTAAAGACTTCATCGATCTCATATGGCCCAAGCCAATGAGTTTGAAATTTTCCTTTGAAGTCTTTAAACTTTGAATCAAACAATAGAGCCCAATCTCCTTTCTGAAACTTTCTTTCTTTGATGTGTCGATCATGCCATTTAATTCTTTGGTGCTGAACTAGATCGGTCCTTAGAATTGCATCTTGTCTTATTTCATCTAGCTCATTTAGCTGGTCCATTCTGTGTTTTTGGGCTTCCGAGAGGCTCATCCCCAATTGGACTGCCATCTTGAAGGTCTTGATTTGGAACTCAATGGGGAGCAGGACTTCCTTCCCATAAACAAGTTCATAGGGAGAATGTCCTGTTGTGTTCCTCCATGTAGTTCTATAGGCCCATAAGGCTTCAGGAAGCCTTTCCGCCCAATCTCTTCTATGAAGATGAACAGTCTTGGTGATAATGCCTTCAAGAACTTTATTGGTAGATTCCACTTGGCCATTTGATTGCGGATGGTATGGAGTAGATGTTCTGTGCTTGATCTTATATTCCTCCATCAACTTCTCCATCAATTTAGATGTAAATTGGCTTCCTTGATCTGTTACAATTTCTCTTGGGACACCAAAACGAGTGAAAATATCCTCAAAAAGAAATTGAACAACTGAATTTTCAGTGGCAGAAGGCAAAGCTTTTGCTTCTACCCACTTAGTAACATAGTCAGTACAAACCAATATATACTTCTTTTGCTTTGATGGTGGATTAATAGGTCTAACGAAATCTAGAGCCCATTTCTCAAAGGGTTCGATGCATACCTGTGGCTGTAATGGCATTTCATTTGAAGGAGTTGGTCTCCCAACTCTTTGGCAGCTGTCACACCTTCTAACATACTGCTTTGCATCTTTAAAGAGAGAAGGCCAATAATATCCTAGAGAAAGGATTTTATAGGCTGTCCTCTTGTCAGCAAAGTGTCCGCCGCATGGTTCATCATGACATGCCTTAAGGATGTCAGGCATTTCATCTTCCCGAACACATCTTCTGATTATACAATCTGGCCCTGTTTTGAACAATTCATTAGAAATCCAAGAATAATGTGAACTCTCCTGAATGATTTTTCTTTTCTCATTAGGAAATAAGTGTAGAGGTAGCTTCCCTGTAACTAGATAATTAGCAATATCTGCATATGGTAGTTACTGCAAACAAGTATTCATCTGGAAACTTATCTTCTACTGGAGAATCGTCATTAGTGTTTTGGATTCTAGACAAGAAATCAGCTACTGTGTTTTGTTTCCCAGGTCTATCTAACACAGTAATGTTGAATTCTTGTAAAAGTAAAAGCCATCTTGTAACTCTGCCATTAGTAACAGGTTTGTTCATTAAATATCTTATGGCAGAGTGATCAGTATGGACAAAAGTTTCATAGCCGGTTATGTAGTGTCTAAACTTATTGATCGCATGTACCACAGCTAAGAACTCTTTTTCTGTAACAGTATAATTTAACTCAGTGGGAGTCAAATTTTTACTGGTGTAATAAATGGCATAAGGGATCAAATCCTTTTGTCCCAAAACAACTCCTAGAGCTGTATCTGAAGCATCAGTAGAAATGTGGAAAGGGAGTTTCCAATTTGGCCCCCTTAAGATGGTTGCTTCAGATATTCTAGTCTTTAAAGTTTCAAAGGCAGACTGACACTCAGGATCCCATTTGAACTCACAGTCTTTGGTAAGCAATTTGAAAAGAGGAGATGCTATCTTAGTGAAGTTTTCAATAAATCTTCTGTAATATCCAGTAAACCCAAGAAAACTTCTAACATTTTTCTGGCAATTTGGAACAGGTAACTTGGAGATGACTTCCACTTTGGATCTATCAACCTTAATCCCATCTCCTGAAATATGATGTCCTAAAACAATCCCTTCAGTAAACATCATAAAACACTTTTCATGACTTAAAGAAAGATTTGTTTCCTTACATCTTATCAGTACTTTTTCCAAATTTTCCAAAGCTTCTTCAAATGTATTACCGTAAACTGTAAAATCATCCATATAGACCTCTACACAATCATGGATTAGATCTGAAAAGATACCTAATACAGCCCTTTGAAAAGTAGCAGGTGCATTGCATAATCCAAAAGGGAGTACTCGGTAGGCAAAAGTTCCCCATGGACAGGTGAATGTGGTCTTATCTTGATCTTCAGGTGCTACCTGAATTTGATTATACCCACTAAAACCATCCAAGAATGAGAAATACTTTTTACCTGCTAAAGTGTCTAGTACCTGATCAATAAAAGGTAGAGGGAAATGATCCTTTAAGGTTGCCTTGTTCAATTCTCGATAATCAATGCAAACTCTCCATTTACCATTCTTTTTGGGTACTATAACCAAGGGAGAAACCCATTGGCTATCTGAAATGGGGTAAATGAAGTTTACCTTGAGTAATTTCTGGAGTTCTTCTTTCACGATTTCCCTAAGGTTTGGATTCATCCTTCTCTGTGGTTGCCTAATAGGTCTGCTGTTTTCTTCAATATAGATGTGATGAATACAAGTCTTAGGATCGATTCCTTTCATGTCAGTGTATTCCCATGCAAATGCAGTGGAATGTTTTTGCAAAAGTTTGGTTAATTCTTCTTGTTGTGGTCTTTCCAAGTTTCTGTTAATGTTCAGTGTTTTTCCTGGAAGGATTTCAACTGTAGAACTACCAAACTCTTCCATTGAGAAGAGAGACATCTGTCTAGAGGAGAGATATTCAATGTCCGCATCTAACTGAAACTGTGTAGAGTCATATTCTAAAGGTATTTCAAAATTTTCTAATGTATTTAGGATTTGACTGTCTTCACTGATCTCAGAGATGGTTAGAACAGGTTGTATAGTATCCTCATCGTCGACCCACTCATCCTCTCCTATTTCTGTTATTGCCTTTGCTGGAGGATACAAGTTGAATTTCTTGGTGGAATTACCATCTGATATATACATGTCTCCAGACCTACAACTGATAAAAGCATCAGCTGTTGCTAGCCAAGGTCTTCCTAAGATAAGAGGATGTCCTCCTAGATTGTTCTTGGGAGTTAAAATCATAAAATCAACTGGATATTCCCAAGAGTCTAGGGAGACTGGAATGTCTTCCAATACACCATCAGGTTTAATGATTGATCGATCTGCAAGTTGCAGTAAAGTAGGTGTAAAGAGAAGGTTAGGAAGCTTTAACTGATCCATGGTCTGTCTACTCATGATGTTGATAGCGGCTCCTAAGTCAATCAAAGTATTTGGGATTTCAACCCCATTAATATGAGTTTTGACAATAGGGCTACCGGGATCCACATACTTTTGCATGGTAATCTTACCCATCATAATGTCTGCAATTTTTCCAACCAGATGTATCCTTTTGGTATCTCTGGTTCTCTTTCCTGTTTTCTTCAAACTCAACTCCTTTATTGTCTTTGCTAGAATGGGAATTTCCTTAATGGCTTGTAACAAGGGGATCTTGATACAGACATTCTTCAATTCATCTAGAAAACTATAGTTAGGCAACCAAATTTGCTTTTCCACTCCTTTGTCAATTTGTAATCTTTCAGGAAAAGGAGGTGTAGCTAAAGATGTAGGTTGCTCAACTATGGGAGTTGTGGAGGTTGATTCTTTTTCTTTTTCTTTTTGGATATTTTGGTTTTGAAGTGATACTTCGGAATCCTTATTGACCTTAAGAGATTCTTCCTCAGAAATGCTTGGCTGTTGACCACTTGTAGAAGGTTGATCTAGGATTCTACCTGATCTGAGTTGGACTTCATTGAGAGGAACCACCATATAGGTAGGGAATGGTTGACCTTCCATCATGTAAGCATTTTGAGGGTTCCTATTATTGGGATTTGGTAATGGCTGAGAGGGAAGTTGATTTGACTTCTGTTGGGATTGAAGCAAGAGTTGAGAATTTTGATTTTGTGGAGGAGGTTGTTGTTGTTGAGGGTATGGCAATGATAGTTGTTGACCTTGATTTGGAAGTTGTGGGGCTTGCTGGTTCTGAAAAGATGGAGGATATTGATAGAATTGAGCAAATCTCCCATAAGGATTTTGCATGCTTTGCATCCATGCTTGAAAAGGATTTTGAGGTTGAGGCCAGGGTTGTTGCCAAGGATTCCAATTTGGTTGGGTTTGAAGATTCATAGAGTTGTTAAACCCTTGATTCTGTTGCCCTTGCCAAGGTCTCCTTGCAACAAAACAGAGAGATTCAAGTGTATTTGGATCTTCTTGAAAGACTGCTTTGAGGCCAGGAATTGAAGGACAATCCTTGGTCTCATGAGTTTCTGAGCAAATTACGCATGTTTCTACAACGTGTGCATCCAAGGGACATTCCCTTAAAGCATGTTTCTTTCTACATTTCGGGCAAAAAATGGCCAAAGCCTCAGCTTCTGCTTTTTGTTTATTGTGAATCTTAAGGGTATCTAACTGTTCACTAAGACTCCCTAAGATGTCAGTTTTAAATTCATCAAGCATATTGCCGATTTCAGCCCTACTTACTGATCCCGTTGCAGATTTATTTGCTCTAAGGAGAGAAGGATCTCTAGGCCCTTTTTGAGTTTTTGATTTGCCCCTTGAGAGATGGATACATAATTCTGCTATATCATTGAGTGAAAGTTGAGATATATCCCCTTTCCCCATCATGTTCAAGATATCTATCCATTCATCCCTAATGGCTTTTAATAGGAGGGCTTTTAAGGTCTCTTCATCCAAGTTACTCATTTTTGCTCTTTTCAAGTTATATTGAAATCTTTCAAGTAAATCTTCTAAGCTCTCATCTTCTCTTTGTATCATTTTAAATACCTCGTCCTTATGATTAGTAGGCATACAATAGTCCAAATACCTATCCAAAAATGTTTGTTTCATCTCATCCCAAGACCTAATGGATTGAGTGAGTAACCCCATGAACCATTTCAAAGCTTGATCTTTCAGTGTTGAAGGGAACAATTTGAGTTTCTGAGAGTCATCCAGATAGTCATAAGTTCGACACACAACTTCAAACTCAAATAAAAATGTTTCAGGGTCCTCAGTCCTTAACCCATGGAAATTTGGGAGGACAGATGGCGATATGTTTTTCATAGTAGCTCGGGAATCCTCATTAACAATGGGAAACCCAAATGAGTTATCCCCATCTCTATTTCCTCCTCCAAGGGGACCTCTACCTCCTCCATTGTTGTTGTTGTTTCCTCCTCCTCCTCTACCTCTACCTCTACCACCTCCTTCTTCCTCTGCCATGATGGCTCCCCTAGGGATTTCAAGGTCTTCTGGTTCTTCTACAAAGGGTGAATGAGAAGAGATTTCTCCTTCTTCTTCAGATGATTCTACTTCCTCAATTACAATTGGTCTTTCTGTAGGAGAAAGAGAAGGGTCTCTTCCTGGTTCAAATTCGATAGAAGGTGTGGGAGAGTCAATTCTTGGCTCTTGAATTCCAGGAATTCTAGGGCTAGGAGTGTCGGTTGGAGATGAGGGAGGTGTCTCTTGTCTATCCGTTGAAGCAGATGGACTTGTAAAAATTGAACTTCGAGCTCTAGCTAAAACCTTCCCCTAGAATCTCTAGCTCTATGCATGTCATTTTTTTTTTATTATTTTTCTTCAAGTCAAGTTAATAGTCCTTTTTCTAATCTTCCAGGTCACTCTAGGTGCAAGAAGAGAGCATACTCAAGAAACTACTAAATCAATAACTTTCTCTTTTCTGATCCTCCAGATCACTTTGAAGTGCAAGAGGAGAGCATACTTTAATAGGTTATCAACTTCTTTCCTTGAAATTTTATGTTTTTTTTTTTTTTCTAAGAATGTGGCTACTTAATTTCACTTCCCCGGCAACGGCGCCAAAATGTTTAGTCAATTTAGTGTTGTCTAAATTGCTATCATAAATTGTCAACCTGGGGCTCGTAAGCTGATGAAGTGAAGGTGTACTATATGTACTTAAGCAACCTCTTAGATCTTTTTGTCGTTTGGGGGTGTTGTTTGTGGTCAATTTATCTTCCTAAGATGGAATGGAGGTTTTATAAACAGATGAGTGATAGTGTGTGTAAGGTGATTTCTAAATAAGTGAGTGTGTGTTACTGGTGGTTTATTACCTTCTAAACTTGCAAAGAAAGAGCTTGAAAGAAATAACTTGAAATGAAACAGAAAGCAAAGAACCACTTTCTAATGGCACTAGTCACTACTCATGTTGCTGCAATAAAAAGTTAAGAAAAACCACTTTAAAGACCAATTATAATGTTCATTTCTTCCTAACACTCTGCTTCCAACATATAGTACTATGTGAAACACGATTAAGAAGTAGTTAGATATAAGTCTAAAAAGTAATCGAGCTCTAAGATGACAAATTATAACACCACTGTGCCTTTCTCCAACATTCTGCTTCCAACATACGTTGTAATGTGTAACAAGTGAAGAAAGAGTTAGTGATATAAGTCAAAAACTACTCAAAGCAAGCTGTACTTTATTAGTATTCTGATCTCTTAAAGATGAATAACTTATGATAAGGAGACCATCAATATGTTAGCATACAACTTGAGAAACTAAACTAGAAATTAAGCTAGAAAAACAGAGTAAAGGCAGCAACTATGAATATGACAACTGAAAATACCATTAGAGATAAAGCAAATACAACAAAGACACACAATCCCGGGCTAACACCTGCAGAAAACAATCCTGATCAGTTAAAGTAAATGCTGGAAATGAAAGTAAATCAAAACTGTACATGTGTTAAAGAAAAGGAAAATTGCTGAATTCAAAAGAAGGAAATGGCAAGAACATAAAGGTAAATTTACTGTACAAAGGCTGTTATGAATGGGGGCCCTCCATCCACAAAACCCAAGGAAAGATCAGCTACTTGAAGTCAAAACAGCACAGTCTTCTATTAACTCATATGCAGAAATTACAGTAAAAAGTGCTGAAACAGCAGCTTTAAAACAGAGTTTCTGTATACACTAAAATTGCAGCAATTACATAAACACAGCAACTAAAAACTAACTCTTAAGCGTATGCAGACGCTGGATTTATAGGCGTATGAACAACTGCCTACTGCGTAAAACATGAAACGAGAAATTAACTAACAGTCATGCTAATTAAAGGTACAGCAACACGTAAACAGGTCTGTGTTTTATCTGGAGGGTACGGTCGTCATGGAGGTTGAATCCAAGGTTGGATCCTGTCTCCCATAACCTGCGTAGCATGGAGGAATCGCCATCTGGAGTGACGTGACCTTTCAGCTCACGCAACACCGTTTGAGCTGGCTTTGTTGACCGAAGTTTGATCCACATTGACCGGAGGTGTGCGTGGCATTGCTGACCGAACCAATAGCATAGGAACCTTTAACACCTTCATTCCCACGTGCCCATGTGATTCGTTTTTCAAAATGACACGTGGAACATAGAGATCAATGAAAAGGCTGCGGAATGACTAGATAGCTGCGGAATTGCTGAATGGCTGCGGAATTGCCAGACAGCTGCGGAATCTCTGTGCATATGTCAAAAATCTAGACAAACAGTCAAACATTAGCAAAGTTAACCAATCATGCTTAAAGACATCAAATGTAATGATCTGGGTAGGTTTATGAGGAAAATAGGGCAAAAGAGAGGGATAAGTGAGGAAAAGCTGTAGGTAATGATAGGTAATTAGGTGCAAGTTAGAGGCTCTACACCTCCCTTTCTCTCCTTCCAACTCCATCTGTCTATTTCTCCCACTCTCTTCCTTTCTCTCACTACCTCTATCTTTCCACCTCTATCACTCTATGTTTTTGTTTTTCCCTTCCATATATATCTAGAGTTAATATATATATCATTATAATATAAAAAATAATATTATATTAAGTTTAATATTGTATTAATTAAAAGTTATTAAGTTGAATAATATTAATATTATAATATATTAATATTAATATTAGATTTAATAATAATATCAATATGAATATTTATCTTTCAATATTAATATTAAATCATATTAGATTTAATAATGTTTTTTACATGGCATGATAACAAAATTTATAATAAAACTACATCAAATGAATATTTTTGAATATTACAACTTTGAGTGGAATATTTATGTGTATATAGATTTTAATATATCCATAGGATATGGTTTTCCTTTTAAATATTCATTACACAAATAATTAATTAAAAGAAATATTAAAAGATTCTAGAGGGAGATTTTGGATTCTTTGTGTTGAATTAACCTTTTTACTTTGATTTAAGAAATGGTAGTGGCTTTAGTAAAGAGTAAAGATATTAAAAATCTTACCTAATTTGGAATTTTAATGTGGTAAATTTTTTTGTTGAATGTAAATTTATGATCCATTCAAATTCAACATATATGATAAAAGAACTATTAAATATATGAGATAATTGTGTTGTAGATAATTCTATTGTAGTTTTATTTTTTGTTTTTTTTGTTATTTTCATTTTTGTTTCGGGGCAGCACTAATTTTTTCTATTTCCATTATTATTATTTATTAAAGAGATCAATATTAACATTATTTAGATTTCTATTTTTTTATTTTTATGTACAGAGATAAAGTCAAACCAACAAAAACCAGAAATCTACATAACTATACCATGATAATCAGGTAAATTCAACCAGAGATTTACAACACTAAACTATGTTAAAAAGAGGAGAGTGTTTTCTTCTCCTGGGTATATCTTAGCACAGGGATGCTAGGAGTTTGTATCACTTAGCAAAGGGATGTTAGGAGTTTAAGAATGGAAATGGTCAAATCAACCAGAGATTGACAGCACTAAAGCATGACAGATAGGGGTTACTAGAAAATAGGGAAATGAATTTTTTTCTCCTAGATATATCTTATATCTTAGCATAGGGATGTTTTGGCTTTGTAAAAAATAGGGAAATTAATTCTCTTATAGGTATATGTACTAACAGAGGATTGCAAGTCAAACACACAATATGAATGATGTCAGCCTAAATGATTTCGTTGGAATGGGATTATACCCTTTGAAAATGACACGATTGCCAACCTGTCTTTGGGATTATGACATGATTGGCAACCTGTCTTGGGATAATGACATGTGATTATATTTTTTTTAAAGGATATGAAGATTAAGTTTTTTAAAGAGAAAACATAGACTTGTTATTCAGAATCTAGGCATGTGATTATATTTTTTTTAAAGATATGAAGATTAAGTTTTTTAAAGAGAAAACATAGACTTGTTATTCAGAATCTAGGAAATCTGAATTTTTTTGGCTTGGATTTTAGTTACTTTTGATCGTCCAGGTAATTCCTACTTCTTATTAGAGGAGGCTTTCAGAAATCTAGGATTAGACTTTTTTTTTTTTTCCGAAGGTGGCAAAACCTATCAAACTCAGGTGTCAAACCAACAGTGAGGACAACCATCTCTGGCTGCTATCCGCGAATGTCGAATCTAGGATTAGACTTGTTGCTTCTTCTGCGATTAAAGTGAAAAAATTATTTTTATTTTTAAATAATTAATTTTCCCACATCATATTAAATAAATTAACCAAATTTCGAACCTAAACCGACATTAATATTAATTTTTAAAATAATAATATTATGAAGAATTGTTCAATATTGATTTTGGATAATTAAGATATTGAAATAATGACGTCATGGAAATTTGTGTTTAGCATAAATACATACAATTGTATCTCAAACACGATTACGATGATGTCAGCGTAAATGATGTCACAGGAATAATATTATACCTTTTAAAAATGGCAGGATGGACACGATGATGATATTTTAAATAATACAACGCACGATCTCATAGGCAGTCAACTTTTTCACATGAGGATGGATACATGTTAAATAATATTTTACTAAATGGAATAGATCGGAATGCATGTTAGATAATATTATACCCAATGGAATAGGTTTTTTTAATATGGCATTTGTATTTAAGCAAAGGTCTGCATTTATAAATAAATAAATTAATTTATCCCGACAAATGTATTATTTATTATTTTGTATTATGTATTATTTTGTGGGTATAAGGAAAGGTTTGTAATACATAATAATTTAAAAGTTAAAATGAAATTACGCTGATAGTTAATATATTTCAGTACATTTTAATTCCTTTTGATATGGAGTGAAGATCCTACATGGGTTTTTGATAGGTTAAGTGAAACACCTCTTTCATATTAAATAATAGATCTTTGAAAAGTCTTAACCACCTTGCAATTATTTTTGATAATATATAATTTTCCATATATTAAAATATTTAGATTTTTTTTAAATATTTATTTATATTAATTTAACTATATAAATTAAATAGATGATAAATTTTACTGGTTGATAGAATATTTAATACTGTTTTTTTTTAAGGCAGAATTGGTGTTTTTTGAACTTTTTTAGTGATCAAACAATTAATCCATAGGTAAGGTATATGAACCAATCATTCAACGATTTGCTCATGTGGAGCGTATTGGAATGTGGCTTCATCAAACTTACTTGAAACTTATTTGACATAGAGATATTTGAGGAGAAACTAAATGAAACAAAAAATCATAAAAATTAATTAGATTATAATTTAATTTAAAATATTCTTAGTCATGAAGATTTATACCCATTTTGTTATGGAGATTTTCAATGTGTAAACAAGCTTTCTTACAATATTTTGGGCCAATACTATCACTTATTAATATGTATGCCCTATTAATATATGCCCAAAAAATTTTATTTTTTGATCAATCAATTTTTTTAGAGATGGTTCATGGGTGGCTGTTACATCCACGGACCAGACTAGCCTAACCCCAATGGCATAGAGGAGAATTGACCTTGTGACCTGAGAATTGACCTTGTGACCAATGGCATAGAGGAGAATTGACCTTGTGACCTCCTCGGACCAGACTAGCCTAACCCCAATGGCATAGAGGAGAATTGACCTTGTGACCTGAGAATTCACCTTGTGACCTAAGAATTGACCTTGTGACCTCCCCGGACCAAACTAGCCTAACCCCAAATGGCGTAGAGGAGAATTGACCTTGTGACCTCCTAATCGGAGAGGTACTTAACAACCCAGTTGAACTTAACCCCAAGGGCATAGAGGAGAATTGACCCTGTGACCTCCCAATTAGTGAGATACTTAACAAAGGGGACTCAACCAATTGAACTAACCCTTAAGATTTGATCAATCAATTTTAATTAAAAAGACTTAACTATTTTAAAAATAAATCTTAATCTTTAATTTTAATTTCTATATACTACTATAAATATATGATAATAGTATTTTTATGATCCACCTAATAATTATAGTTCTCTAAACATAATTAATTTCAATCATTAAAATTTTATGTAATAAAAAAATAATTTATATATATATATATAAAATTTCAATCCCAACCATCAAAATTGCGAATGAACCATTGAAAAATAATAAATCCCGAATATTTAACATACCACCGCTGGGACAAAATAAAATGTTTTAGCCAAGTGGGGAAATTAAAGTCAAACAAAAGAGGTTCACAGCACTCTGGCTCCTGCGGAGAGCAATTAGAGATTCAACTATTATTACTGCTTATCTATCTATATATATATATATATATATATAATCTTGAATTGTTTAACCAAGATCTGGTTGCCCTCGGGGTGCCTAATTTTTTTTCCTGCAGTTGACTTTATACGTGCCTTAAGTGAAGGGCAAGGCCAGCGTGTTGCCAGCAGGCTTCCCTTCAGCTGAAACACCAATATATTGTTCAGTGTTATCAACATCATGTGCATCAGTGTGAGGAAGAATAAGGTGAAGCTTTGAGGAAATAGTGATCGATTAGAGCGATGAGCCCAACACCACCTTCGGCGCCTGTACAAGAAGCAGGAGCAGGTCCACATGAAGTGGGCATCCAAGTAGGGGACCATGCGAATTCGGGGTTTACAGAGCCCGAAGGCGGTCAATATGATCCGCAGGCGACGCCACAATCATACTCAGCCTCACCTCAACCACTTAAAGCGTCTGCAAATATTGCAGGATCAGCGCCCACTTCCATTATAGG
Organism: Pinus tabuliformis; assembly: GCA_031772625.1. Taxonomy (NCBI): domain Eukaryota; kingdom Viridiplantae; phylum Streptophyta; class Pinopsida; order Pinales; family Pinaceae; genus Pinus; species Pinus tabuliformis. The sequence continues at coordinate 271,133,021 of CM062804.1, forward strand.
GAGGCGTCGAGACAAGCACATAATGGGAATAGCAAATATTGCGCTGAGATCTGTTGCACTTCTCTTCTCCTTCCTGTCATTCGTTATCATGGCTTCCAATAACCACTACTTGGACACAACGGTCGGCATCTTAATCGAGAATCTCCTCTGGAGTTTCACTGATTTTGGAGAATATAGGTATGTTGGTGCATTTAGTTTAAATTCAATTTCAGTGTTTAATTTATATATATAAATATATATTTACGAGTTTTAGATAGATGGTGATTCCGTGTTCTGTTAATACACTCTTTGATGTGAAATTATTGATTCAATTCCCCACTGTTATATATATTAGGTAAATAGTAGGGATTTAATCTCCATATAATATCTCCAAAATAATTGTTTTTATTATTTTAATTAAAATGATTAATTAAAAGAATGTCATACCATTAAGTATCATATGAATAAGTGTCATATGAAATGACTTATAGATTTTTTGGCACCTGTTATCCATATAATATCTTCAAAATAATTGTTTTTTATTATTTTAATTAAAAAAATGTCATATTATTAATTGTCATATGAAATGACTTATAGAGTTTTTGGCATGTATTATTGAGAAGCCATCGTCCATAATATTGTAACAAAGAATATGAATAAGTGTCATATGAAATTATTTATAGATTTTTTTGCATGTGTTATTGATAAGTCATGGTAGACCATAATATTGTAACAAACCATATTTATGATTAAGAATCTTCATGAAAATATGGGACCAAATATAATAATCTTGTTTCATGTTTTTCAAATGTATATATGTTTAACTAATATTATAATAATAATAATAATAAAGTTATAATTTAGTTAGTTTTATGATTTATTTAATTTTAATGAAGTAATATTTATTATAAAATAAGTGTTGTGATATAATATACATTTACTATTTATTTAATTTATATGGTTGTGCTAGTAATCATCACAAAACAATATTTGTACAATTCAATAGTACGAAAAATATACCCAAATTGAATGATATTTGTAAGCTGAGAATTGAATAAAATTTAGGAAATTGTAAAAAAAAACAGAAATACTTAGTTATCGTCATCTACTAGTTGATAAAAGTAATTATTTGTTAGTAGTTTTGTGTGATCCCTGTTGAAGCCGTTGTTTTGCTTGAACATTCAAAATGGCATTTTTCAGTTGCTAGTCTTATTATTTGTTTCATATTGGATAACATTTGTCATAGATAATTTTTGAAATTTTTTATTAATGATATTTCTTAATATTTTTGAATGTTGATATGCTAAACCACTTATATATATAGTTTGAGTGGGTTTAATGGTTAAGAGCATGTATTTCTTTCTAAGAGAACTAGAGAAAAAAGGGTTAGAGTATGTATACCTTTGGAGACTTAATCCTTTATCCTACAAACAAAGGGATCTCACACAGCAATTTGATGATTTTAAAATTATATATATAATTACCATAAAAATATATATATATATATATATATATTAAGATAAACAATGACTTTTTTTGGACATAAATTTCCTGGGAAAAAATATATTTAACAATCACAAAAATAAAGATTCTATCTTATATATTTGAAAGGTGGCCATTTACCTCATCTAGGTCTAAAACTGTAATTTAACCAGTCAAAGATTTATGACAGATAGATTAGATGTTTATACTTCAATTTTTTTACCCATTACTTTTCATGTTGCAGAATTTTTAACGAGTCTATAAATACGGTACAAAATAGAGACTAATTTTGTTAAGCATGTTGGACAGTTATTGCTTCTCCATAGCTCTCCTAGCTTCCCTTTACCTGGCGCTTCAGCTTGCCAAGGCCATTTATGAGCTCATAACCAAAAGGATTTACACTTTCTTCTATTACGTGGATTTCTTCTGCGATCAGGTCAGATTTTATAGAACTATATGTTTAGTTACTCATTTTCCCCTTTTCAAACGTGATTATGGCATGATTTAGTTGTTTTGTAAAGTAATTGTGGAGGGAGGAATAGGTTAGATGATCAAAAGTGGTTGGAATTTGGGTTAAAATTTTCAAAATTTTTTGTAGAAGTAGCGTTTTAATTTATTTTTATAGTAGAAATGGATTAATCATATAAAACGTCTAAAACATCAAAAATTTGACTTTTAACAACTATAACTTAGATTTATAAAAATCTTTATCGAATTTTCTTAAAATATAAAAAAACATTCCATAATTTTGAGAGAAAAAGCAAGCATTCTCGTTAGAGTATGGCAATTTAATTTGAAGTCTATAATGCGATTTTTTGGAGATTCCGGTGACGGAATCCGGCGGAAGAAATTGAGGTTAAATCTTGATTTGTTGCAGTTAAAATGGTTTTTTAACTGCATATTTGGATTCAGCACCCTGGAAAACCCATGGGACGCTTTCATTGTGCAGAAACTAGCTATCAAACTTGCGATTCCAATAAATTCCTGCCGGATTTCAATCGGAAAAACCCGCCAAAAAGGCTTTCAAAAAATCGCATTATAGACAGTTTCCATATTAACTATCATTGCCTTAATTTTTGGTTGTATTAATTTGTGGTTGTAGATATTGGCGTATTTATTGATGTCTTGTGCATCTGCGGCGGCGGTACGCACCTACGTACTGAACAATCAGAATGGTGGAGCCAGTAATATCTACACGCAAATGGCGGCGGCCTCTGTGAGCATGGCCTTCCTCACCTGGTTGTTTGTTGGTGTATCCTCTGTGCTTTCGGGTTATAACCTCTGGAAAAGGACCAGCTTCTAATTATAACTCTCATTGTGTAAAAGTGATTAGCTCCTGATCGATGAATTCTTACTCAATAAATTAAATTTTGTTTGATTTCTTTGGTTTCAAATAATTTTCCTATGACACAGTGAACTTATCAGAAACTCCTGGTTTCTTATCAGACAATGGATCCGTCAGGAATTAGTTTCTTGGATAGGTGTTTCGTTTATTGATCAAAATTTTTACCGCGATAAATTTTAGAATATTTTTTAAAATTTGGTAAGATTTCAAAATAGTTTTTCAAAATATTTCAAAATTTATAGTTAAAATATTCTATTCTTAAAAAAACTGCACATTTAAGAGATTAAAATTTTCTATATAAATTATTATTCTTTCTTTGAGTCATATTAGGTTTTTATTATAATTGTTTTTGAGATTTTTAAATGTTATAAAGATTTATGAATTAAAAAAGAGAGAAATTATTTTAACATCTATAAAGTTAAAGATAGTCTATTCCATCTTGGTGTCCATTTCGGGATTTATGCCCTCTTCGGCGTAGCTCTTTCTTCTTATCAGGCTGGCACCTTCTACATTTTGCTATACTTACGGCTCATATGTGTTTTCCAAATATGGTTTTCAATTCGGCATATATATCTCTCCTCATTAGATTGATGTTGCTAACTGCAGGCCAAATATATGTTTTTCTCTGTCCAGGATCTTCTCTGTTATGAGGAAAATAGCATACAATCAGTAACATGTCTCCTCTGAGACAACTGTAATGACGATCAATTATATCATCTTAATATAATTACATTCTGATTTTTTCTTTTGAAAAAAAAAGATAGTCTATAGGACAGATCGCTTTTTCATCTGTTTGATGTATTTCGCCCTTTTTATATAAAGCTTCAAAATAAATATTTAACTATTACAACTAAAAAAATCTTATTATATTATTTAATAGAATTTTGTTTTGTTTTAACTAATGAAAATAATTAAAAAGTCAAATTTAACCCAAAAATAAAAAAACGATCATGTAAATATTTTTAATAATCATGTTGAATTGGTAATAATTTATTAAAATAATATTAATAAATTTTAAGATTAATTCATTGGTTATCACTATAAGATCAAGATGTATCTAATGATAAAAATATTTATTTTTTAGTTTTATCACAATAAATCAAACATATTTTTTAGAAATTGAATCTGAGTAAATAAAAAAATAAATCATATTAAAATTTTAAAAAATAGAAATTAAAAACTAACACATTAAATTACATAAAAATTGGGGAGCATCCACTAACCCAAAAACAATGTCCGGACTAGAAGCCTTGAGCACCAAATCACTAGCACAAGAATACTACCAGTACAGTTATTCCAGGCTCGGATTCTTAGGCAAGAAATTAGGAGGTGATCAAACTATATGAGCAAATGTGGAATACAGAAACCATCAACCAGATGTGAACGGAAGTAGGAAATCAATACGATGATTTTATGGGAAATTTTGCCATAGCGGTATTATTTTACAATTAAATGGGTATAATATATTAAATAGTTTTAAATTTGATGAGTAGTTCAATTTGTAATTGAAGTGATATGAAATCTTTAAATTAAAAGACTTAGGGTTTAAAGTGATATGAAATCGTGGAAATTAAGAGATTTAAGGTTTAATCCTCAAGTTGTAACCCTAAAAGTATAAGTCTATAAAGAAAAAGATGACAAGGCCCCAAATGTATAAGTCCACAAAAAGGATGACAAGAAGTATAATAGCAAGGAGTATATGGTATTGGTGGGAATCAATCTTGTGTCACTAAAAAAGAAGAGAAAATAAAAGACAGAGTATTTAACTTTCAACAATTGCATTGGCCTTTAAATTCATTTCTTTTCTTTTCTTTTAATTTTAAAATTCATTTATTAAGGTAATGAAACTAGAAACTATTTTTTCATTTTTATATATTCCAAAACATGTAGTCTAATTTATAGACAACTCTTTTCAAGACGTTTTTTCATTCTTAAAAACTTGAGTTGAAGTGGTTTAATTTTTAGAATGACATTTTTTCATTTATAAAAACTTCAGTTTAAGTTGTTTAATTTGTAGAATCCTAGTGCCCTAGGGGTTAGGAGCTTTCAGGGTATTTAATCCATTTCAGCATTCAAATATGCATTTTAAATAAATAAAAAATCACATTATTTTTTAAAATTGTTTTACCAGATTTCTGTAAGTCTATTTCGTCTATAAGTTAGACTATCCCTATTGGAAATCATTAATAACTAATAGCTCTGTGGATAACATGCTTGTTAATGATTTGCATTTATTTCCAACTACTTTATAACATTTATTTAGTGCTATCTATTGAAAATCATTAATAATTAATAGCTCTAGAGATAACATGCTTGTTAATGTTTTGCATTTATTTCCAACTACTTCATAACATTTATTTAGTGCTATTACTCCACAATTATTATTTGCTCCATTATAGAACTTCAAGGTGTACGTCACTCATATTCTTCCACTTGTCATATATGTTACACTATTATAAGAAAGAATGTATCAAATGCTAAGCTAATTGGTAGGGGCTATAAGGTCCATAGACTCACAACACCACCATAATTTACCACTCATTTTGTCAATGCATTTGCAACATTTTGTAAAGTTTATAGTATCATTTTTCCATCCTCTAACACATCCCATTGGACATCTATATGCTTTGTCTTTCCACATCAAAGATTGGGTTGTACTATTGTTATCACATTAAAATTGTAATAGCTCTATGAATTAAATGTACTTATGTACACAATTTCGTAAGCCAAATGGATTCATTACACGCACTAGTAGCTACCATATCATGGGGCTTCACTTTGTTGACAAATATCTTATAACTTTAATTCATAAAGGGCAGTTTTAAAATTGTGAAAAATAGAGTCAAAATATTGTAGGGTATTGGAGGGAGAGGAGGGATGTCATGTACATGGACCTTGGAGAGTTCACTCTCCAACCCTATATCCAAGGCCCTAAAAACCTAGACAACTAGGTGTTCTCTAGAAAGAAAATGAGTATAGTTCCTTTTGGATTAAGTCTTTATTTTATGGCCTATAGTTTACTCAAATGTTATGATGGTGCAACTTCTCATGTTTTTAAAGTCTGAGGATGAGGGTTTATAAGCATTATGGGATATAGAAAGGGATATTTGGTAAATATATGAGATATATAATAAAAGTAGGAATTTTTCTAATTGGAAAGATATATTAATAAGAGACTCAACAAAAATATTTTGAGAGCCATTTTTCAACTTTTAGTGAAATTAGAGGTATTCTTTGATATCCCATAAATGCACATGCTATGTCATAGGTTCACTAAATGGGCACCCCATGTTCCGTATACTTTACCTCTACAATGGAGAAAACAACCATATGTTGTCATTTGTTCATCCCACTTACAACTTACTACTCCACCAAACAATTGAAACATGTATTAGTTCATAGATTACCTTCTATCTACATCCCTCACTTAATTAGAATCCAAATAATCCTATATGTCCACTGAGTGTAGGTCTCGTGAAAGATCACTATGATAGAAAATGGAATATTTAAAAATACCTTACAAATATTTGAAGACCATCTTCATATAACAAAATATTCACAACTAGGATTAGCCGTCAATTTCCTCATGACTTCCATTGAGTGGGAAATGTATGTTTTACCATAGATCGTAGCATACAATTAACTACCAACTACATTGCATAAGAAACATAAGACATATACTATATTTTTGTGTGTATTACAGGACATTTCTCAATTGAAAGTTTAGTTCCCATGGAAACTAGATCACTCAATGGTCTACAAGTTGCTATGTGAAAATGTTGTAGTACAAAGTTTACATACTTACTATGGCTCAACCAAAGATTTCTCCTCTCTCTCTCTCCATCTCCTGATCTCCATTCCCAATATATGATTTGTGTACTTGTTTTCAATCTTTCATGTGAAAACATTGTAGAACAAAGTTTGCATACTTATTATAGCTTAACCAAGGCTTTTCTATCTCTCATAATATCCATTCATAAGATATGATTTGTAGACCCAAGTCCTTCATATCAAATTATGTTGAAGGTTGAAACTTCAAATCACAAATCACATTTTTATTGTTACCAAAGAATATCATATCATTTACATATAGAGTGATAACAAGGAAAGGACCATCGCCATGTTTGTAATACATACAATGATCAGATTTGCATATCATACATCTCAATCCCAACACAAAAGAATCAATATTTCGGTATCACATTCTAGGAGACTATCTGAGACCATATAAAAACCTTTTTGATTTCCAAATAAAGACTCTTTACTTTTTTTTTAGCTCTCTAGTTGTGTCATATAGATCCCCTTCTTTAGATCATCAAGTATAAATGTTATTTTATCATCTATTTGTTATATCTTTAAATCAAAATTGGTTTCTAAAGATAATAGGAATCTAATAGATGTTAAGTTAGCAATGAAAAATGTCTCACAAATCTATATCTCTTCAATATAGCAATATCAATCAATGCTACCATCCTTACCTTGTGCTTTTCAACATTATCATCTAAGTCAATATTCTTTTTAAACATACATTCAAATCAAATGTATTTCCAAATATTATGCAAAAATGTTGTAACATACCCATCCTTTAAAGCCCAAATAACATAGGGTATCTAGACCCGACCTTCTAGGTCACTTTAAAGAAGTGGGTTTATAAAAAGTCATCTTCATGCAACCATCTTAAAAATCATTTTTGAGTCTACCATTATCTTCTTCACATCGAGATCTTTCGAACAATGTAAATTTTGATCTCAAAATGAGCCTTGGACACCAAGTCATGACTACGAATTAATGATAAAAATAATTAATATATAAGTTAACATATGTGCATTTTAAAAAACATGTAAAAAAATTCTTAACCACATATATTCACCCCCACTTTATCATGGAGATTTTTAATTTGTAGAAAGACATTGTTACAATACCATGGCCCAATACCATGGCCTATCAATACCACATGCCCAAGAAATCATAACTCGTTTCATATGGCATTTTTTAAATTAATGAGTTTAATTTAAAAAAAAAATCATATATTCATGTAACTAACACCCCAAGCCTAAGATATTCCGCATGGCTCGAGGCCCTTCTAGGACTAGGATCAAAGTCTTTATAACAAGTGTTGCAGGGCATCACAATCCTTGCCATGGAAATTAAGGATTATGTTGGTACAACATTTGCATATAGAGATTGCCAACGTGTTCCATATAAAGCATACTATGAAATATTTAAGTTGATATTAGTATAGCACGAAGGAGATTAATATATATTTTTCATATCTGTAATCTAACAAGAAATTATTATTCTATGAAATTATTTTACAAAGCACAATTATATTCATATTTATATGAAAAGTTAGACAATTTAGAAGTAGTGATTTTGGTAGGACTTGTTTAAATCACATTTATATTATGTGCATATACAACTAAATGGATGTTGCATTCATATAGATCTGAATTACAATTTTTTTAAAACAAAACACAATTACATGGTGTTGAACAATTTGGCATGGTGCTTAACATGGAGAAATACATAATTTTTTGTTGATAATTTGCAAAAAAGTAAAGTACAACTTTGTTAGGTCTTTATAATACTAGTGTAGCCCCCTTATTGTTATTGTTGTGCTTATGTAGCCCTCATATTGTTATTGTTGTGCCCCATAGAAACCCACTATTTTTATTATTGTGTCTTTACATTATTATTGTTATGTAGACTTTAATTATATTGTGACCCCTTAGACTCCTATATATACCAAGAAGGTCTTGTCATTTGTATCATCCAAGAATTGTTCGATTATGTGATGAAAATGAGGTTTCCCTCTCAAAAAGTCTATTTCTCAAGTCATTGATCTATTTTTTCTTCTATTTTGTGAGTTGGTTGCATAACTTTTGGTATCAGAGCTTTGGATTCTAGGGTTTCGTTGCTTCAAACAGATCATCTTGGAATTTTCGCTATAATTTGTTTTCATGAGGCTTCAGAAGCTGAAATTGCGACCATGTGGAACCAAAATATTGGTGACTTTTTGTAAGAATTTCAAATCCTTTTTCTCTATCTTTTCTGAGATATGGTCTGAATAAGTTAGGGTTTTTTCAGTTTCCGGAATTCAATCTAACCTATGTGACATAGTGAGAATCGTCATAAATTTCTCTTCAAGCATTGGATTTGAATTTCATAAAAAGTGACTGAAATTGCACGGACTATAGTTTTTTGTGTATAATTTGCAGGGCTAAAGGTCAAAATAGTGACACATAGCATTTCATACAAGTTCGCTCTACTGAACTAGTCTATAATCAAGTCATCGTGGGATATTGGGCATAACTCTTTTTAAATAATCCAATCTTGGTATGACTTGTGGCGTTGGAGAGAAGACTCATAGGGATACCAAAAAACGGAATTTCAGACCTTGGAGATTCAAAATTATAGAGATATAGTAATTTCAATATCGAGCTTCTAAAAATCAAGAAAAATGTGTGTATTTTTTTAAAAAATTGCATAACTTTTGTTAGAAAAATTAGTTTGAAGGGATTCAAAGGGCATAGTGAAGCATAGATATCATTTTTTAATTCCAAAATGCTTCGAGAAAAATGGACACATCTAGTAAGCAACCAGAAAGCTCTATTATGACACATGAAGAAGAAGAAAAAATACAATATGATATATTAAAATTATGTGACTAAGTGCAACAACTTTCGCTCTCGCAAAGAATAACCAAAAATGAAATGGAAACTAAGATGGATGGTTTGAAGAATGATTTAAAATTAGAAATGGAAGATTTGAAGGATGGATTAAAAGCGGACACGGAAGGTTTGAATGATGGATTAGATCAGACATGGAAGCTAAGATTGATGGTTTGAAGGAAAGTTTGACAAAGTTGCTACAAGAAATGCTTCCTAATGGCGAAAAGGTATTCTATGAAACTCATGATGAGAACAAAATGAATGTTAATCATGATTTTAAAGACTCTAACTTTGATTTGAAGACCCACCACATTCCAAAGATCGATATGAGGAACTTTGATGGCAAGGATCCAGTAACATGGATACTATATATGGAGCAATATTTTGATCTACATGATGTGCAACACACATAGAAGGTACGCATTGCGTCTTTATATTTAGAACTCAATCAATTTGTATGGTATCGATGACTTTGTCCTTGTAAACCACTTTTCACTTGGTCAATTTTTATAGAAGAAATGATAACACATTATGAGGATACAAAAAGCAACACCTTCTTTAGCCAATTGATAAATTTCAAACAAAAGGGTTCAATGGCGGAGCTCATTGAGGGCTTCCAAAAGTTGAATATCAAGATAACTGATATTCCAGAGGATCATAGGATTGATGTCTTCATAGGTACTTTGAAGGATAACATCCAACATGAGGTTCGCCTTTGGGAACACGATTCTTTGAATAAGGCATTCAGGGTGGCAAGAAAAGTTAAAAGCAAAATGATAGAAACAAGGAAGTCTACCACTCACTATAAAGATGGAAGTGTTGTTGCTTCTAGCCTTTCACAACCTATAAGGTTGACATCACAACAATTGGAGGAAAAAAGAGAAAAAAGGCTTTGTTACAGTTGTAATAACAAATACACTAAAGGTCATAAGTGTGCTGAGAAAAAATTATTTTATATAGATTGTGAAGAGAAGGAAGAAAAGAACAAGAAACATTGAAAGAAGAGGATACAAACCAAGAACCAACCCCAAAGAAAGAAGAAATGAGTCCTACCATATCTTGTAATGTATTGGTGGGAATTACCACTCCTCAAACTCTTAAGATAAAATAATATATCAAGAAGAAAAATGTGATAGTTCTTATTGATTCGAGTAGTACCCATAATTTTATCCATTGTAAGATAGCCAAGGAATTGAATTGCTTTCTAAATCCAGCACCAGAGTGTCAAGTGATGGTTTCAAATGAAGGAACTATAAATTTCTTTGCAAAGTGTCATAATATCAAGCTAACCATGGGCGAATATGTATTGAATAGTCCAATGCTTTCCATTCCAATGGGTGGTGTTGATGTTATAATAAGAGTCCAATGGTTACAATATTTGGGGACCATAGTTTTTAATTTTTAAGAACTCTTCTTGAATTTTTTTTGGGAAGGAAAAGGAAATTGAATTAAGGGGTATCGTAGGGAAACCAAGGAAAATAATCAGCTTTAATGGCATGACAAATATTTTAAAGAAAGAACAATGAAGCATAATTGCACAATTATGCTCACTAGAGATTCAAACATTGAAATCATATATTTCTTTAGATCTTCAAAAAGTCTTGGACAATCATTCCAAGGTATTTGAGACTTCGAAAGGCCTCCCACCTATTGATTATGATCATGTTATTCACTTGATGCCATGAAGTGTTCCTCCAAACATTAGGCCTTATAGATATCCATGTGCCCAAAGGAGTGAAATTGAGCATATGGTTGCAAAAATGATAGAGGCCGGTATAATTCAACCTAGTCAATGTTCTTTCTCTTTTCTAGTATTATTGGTGCACAAGAAGGATGGATCATGGCGTATGTGTCTGGATTATAGGGAGCTCAACAAGCTCACTATTAAAGATAAATTTACCATTCTTGTCAATGATGAATTGTTTGATGAATTACATGGAGCAATTTACTTCACCAAGCTGGATCTTTGTCATGATATCATCAAATTAGAATGAAGACTAAAAACATTATGAAAACAACATTCAGAACTCATGAAGGTAATTATGAATTTTTGGTCATGCCTTTTGACCTTACTAATGCACCTTCCACATTTCAAGCTTTGATGAATTCCATTTTCAAACCCTTAGAAAATTTGTGTTAGTATTTTTTTTATGGTATACTAATCTAAAACAAGTATTGGAGGGATCATGTTTAACATGTTGACAAGGTGCTCAAACTATTGGAGGAGAAACAATTATATGCAAAAACCTCCAAATGTTTCTCGAAAGTACATGAGGTGGAATATTTGGGTCATATTGTATCTCATGGGGGTGTTAAGGCAGACCTTAACAAAATTAAATCCATTAAAGAATGAAAAATCCCCACAACCCTAAAGCATCTTCGAGGATTTCTCAAGTTGACAGGGTATTATCGCAAGTTTGTTAAGAATTATGGGAGAATAACAACACCTCTAACAACATTACTGAAGAAAAATGTGTTTTCTTATATTACAGAAGCAACTAAGACCTTTGAACATCTTAAAGAGCCAATGTACCAAGCACCGGTATTAGCTACACCAAACTTCACAAAAACATTTATTGTGGAATGTGATGCCTCAGGAAATGGATTTGGTGGTTGTTTTAATGTAAGAAGAAATACCTATTGTTTTTTAAAGTTGTCTAATCAAGGGAAGGTATTTACACAAACCTATTTATGAGAAATAAATGTTGGCAATACTACATGCACTAAAGCAATGGCGGCCTTACCTAATGAGAAGACACTTCAAAGTAAAAACAGATCATGATAATCTTAAATACTTTTTGGAACAAAGATTATCTTCAGAAGAGTAACAAAAATGGGTCACAAAGATGTTGGATTATGACTTTGAAATCATCTACAAAAAGGGGAAATAAATGTTGTTGCAGATACGCTCTTAAGAAAGGATGAGGAAGTGGAAGCATTGCTCTGTGTTATTCTATTATTCAGCCTAATTGGATAACTGGAGCAAGGGATGAATGGAAGAATGATGAAGAGGTGTGGGCACTCATTCAAAAGCTGTAGCAAGATCTCAGTACATCTGCTACATTTATCTGGAAAACTGATTCGTTATGGTACAAAGATCGCTTATATCTTTGTAAGAATTCCCAACTCAAACAAAAGGTTATTTTGGAATTACACACCTCACTTGTAGGAGGGCACTCGGGATTTTTAAAAACTTACCATAGGGTCAAGAAGGAATTTTTTTGGGATGACCTTAAATCTAATATTGAGAAGTTTGTGGTAAAATGTTTGGTTTGCCAACAAAATAAAGTTGAGAAAGTTAAGGCCCTGGGTCTGTTACAACCTTTAGTCATTCCAAGTCAGTGTTGAGAGGAGGTCTCAATGAATTTTATCACAGGTTTACCCAAGTCTGAAGGAAAAAGTGTCATCATGGTGGTAGTTGATAAACTTACCAAGTATGCACACTTTTGTGCATTATCTCATCCTTTTAAAGCTAGTATAGTTGCTACTGCATTTATGGAAACCCAAAGATTAATGTAAATGACAGAGATCCCATTTTCACTGGAAATTTTTGGACAGAATTATTTTCTTACCTTGGTCCTCAATTAGCTCATAGCTCATCTTATCATCCTAAATTTGACAAACAAACTGAGATAGTGAACGAATATTTGGAAGGATATCTATGTTGCTTTGTATCTGATAAACAAACACAATGGGTCAAGTGGTTACCTATGGCTAAATGGTGGTAAAACACTTCCTTCCATACTGCAACAAAATGACCCCATTTATGGCACTTTATGGATATCATCCATCATCCATCACATCATCTTTAAGAGAAATTTCTAAGGTTCAAGTAGTGGAAGATCACATCGAACATTAAAAACAAGTTCTCCAACTCTTAAAGGATAACCTCACTCTGGCACAGAATCAAATGAGACAATAGGCAGATCAACATCACAGTAAAAAAAAAGTTTTGATGTAGGCGACTTGATATTTTTAAGGCTACAACCATACAAACAAATGTCCCTCAAGCAAGTTAAGAAGGATAATAAATTATCACCAAGTATTATGGTCATTACAAAGTGTTGCAAAATATTGGTACTATGGCATACGAATTGGAGCTACCTACATCTTCCTGAGTACACCTAGTTTTCCATGTTTCATGCTTAAATAAAGTTATCAACGACAAGCTCCCAGTTCAAACAATATTGCTAGAACTTAATGAAGAAAGAAAAATCATATTGAAGCCTAAAGCAGTCATGGAAACAAGAACTCGACGACTATGAAATCGATCAATTTCAAAGTATCTCATTAAATGGAAGAACTTACCCACTGAAGATTCGACATTGGAGGATGATAATTTTATACAGAAGCATCAAACACTACTCAAGCGTTGAGGACAATACTTTTTTGAAGGAGAGGGGCATATTAGGTCCCTATAATACTAGTCTAGCCCCCTTATTGTTATTGTTGTGCCCATGTAACCCCCATATTGTTATTGTCGTGCCACATAGAAGCCCACTATTGTTATTGTTGTGTCTTTACATTATTATTGTTATGTAGGCTCTAATTATATTGTGACCCCTTAGACCCCTATATATACCAAGGAGGTACTGTCATTTGTATCATCCACGAATTGTTCATTTATGTGATGTAAGGAGGTTTCCCCCTCGAAAAGGCTATTTCTCAAGTCTTTAATCTATTTTTTATTCTATTTTGTGAGCTTGTTTCATAAAAAGTTCAAAGTAATGTGTTGAATAAGTTTAGTGTAAAATTGTTTAAATACACATCCAATTAGGAAATAATATTTAATAAGAAAAGTTTGTAAATACAATCGCAGATTATGCTAGCATATTGATTTTTTTTCTAGATCATGTCTATAAATATGCATTTACTTGACTAAACATAATAGAGGTAGTTATTTATCACTATTAATTGTTTTTTCCTCTTTGCACCTTGTAATGGTGAAATTGTTGCCTTTGTTGGATACAATCAACATTATATATTACCTTAATTACTTATACATCAATTTTGTTTCGAAAATAATTTAGAATCTATGGGCTTGAAATGTAGGTAATTAAAAGCACTAGATTCTGCAAATCCAATGTCCAAAAATTGATGTGACAAATTCTTAAATATAGGAATCATGTTTGACATGCTTTCCAATAATAATGATGGTTCACCATGTTTTCATTCTTGATATTTAAATTGATAGTTTGTTTTTTATCCAAACACAAATACAAACTAGGTAAGTCAACCTATGACTATTTACTTTGTTTATGTTTTACTAATATCTGATTTTGAGTCAACGACCATAAAATTATTTGCAATGCACAAGAATAAAAGAAATAGTAATGAGGAAACCATCTAGAAGATCACAGGAATTGGATATATATCCCAATAAGAATGTCACAAATTTGAGATACACCACTAAACTCCTTCTATTATAGATTTCACTCAAACATTGCCACTGCATATCTTTAACGGCATTACAAATCCATCAAAATTTGAAGCCTTCTGATCCAACCCGCTCACCTCTTTGCATAATAAAACTCAAAATAAGCTCAGTAGGTTGTATAAAAAGAAGTGAGTAGAATGAGAGTATATTTCATGGCAATGTTTGGAACAATTTCTGTGAGATGAGAGTATATTTCATGGCGATGTTTAGAATGATTTCCATCAACAATTTTTGGTGATCTGAAATCGTGGCTTAGATCTTGATAATGTTAACATTGCTCTTCCAAAAGCCCAACATGCAAAGGGAACAACTAGAGTAGCATATGTTACTACAAATAATGCTCTTACTATGCCATTTGTAGAAATTTTGAATAATAAACACTTATTCAACAGAGATTATCCCGATTATACACTATTGTGGAATACATGCATAATACATAACCTCCTCTACGTTGATCATCAATTTAGCAGCATCAAAAATAATGAAACATCAATCGCATGCACACATTAACACAGTATGTAACCCGGGGAAAGCTTACAGCTGAAAACCCCACACTATCTGTATTTTAATGATTGAGAACATGTAACATTACATAATACAATACTCCTCACAAGTATCCAGCACTATCTCCACCTGTTACACACAAAACTAGCTCAGATCCGAACAAGTCACAGGTTCAAATCTCCTTCGTTGCTTTGCTTGCCTCTATTGCACAATACCTGCTGAGAATCACTCACACTGGAAATCACGTGAGCACAAGCTATAATACCGGGCATATACTGGGCAATCATCATGGGCATACTCAATCCATTGATTGTGCAAGATCTCATGCACAACTATAGTCACAACTGATAGCAATCTAAACCTCTAACACCTGTCCCCACTGAACTGTACATGCACTGACTTAACTGATGTATTCTTCAGTTGCATTATGAGTTAATAATTAGTGAATTAATTTAATCAATTAATTCACATCACTCATCACTAGTTTATTTGCAGTTATACTAATTACAACTAGTTTAACCAAGTCAAACTGAACACAACTCCATCAACTCCACAATCAACTCCACTAAACTCAACTGCTTGAGTTCTAACTAAAGTCCTGCATGCAATAGCTCAACTGACTCACAAGAAAAGCGTATTTCCTTCTGACAGCTGCATGTGCCGCATATGTAGCTCAAACTGAAGTGCTCCAAGAGGATAAGATAATGTTTATAGTCTAAATATTATTATGAGACAATAATATTTGACTTTTCTATTTTTAGCCTGGCAGTCTAAAAATAGACTTTGATCACACCGCTGTGAACCAGAAATAGAAGTCCATCTATTTTTCCCAACATGACCAATCATCCATAAACAGCATCCTGCAACTCATAGACCATGATCCATATGTCTAAAAATAGACATAGTCTAAAAATAAACTTTGCGCCATAATTTGCCTGCGGGTCCACTTAGTGAAGGCGACTCCTTTCCACTAAACTCCATCATTTTATTGCATTCTCAACACTCCCTCTCAACAAGATATGGATTATCAGCGACCCCTATCCTGCCTCGGTGGTATTCGAATTTGCTCCTGGTGAGCTCCTTCGTCAAGATATCAGCATCCTGATCCTCCGTTGGAATGTATGAAAGTAACATGATTATCCGCTGCACACAATCTCTGATATGATGGTACCTCATGTCAATGTGCTTAGATCTATCATGAAATACAGGATTAGCCGAGAGTTTAATGCAACTCTGGTTATCACAGTAAATCACAGTAGGCTCCAAGTAAGAACCGAACAAACCGACCAGGATCTTCCTCATCCATATAGCTTCGCATGCAGCCAAACTTGCTGCCATATACTCGGCCTCTGCTGAACTGAGTGCCATGGATCTCTGCTTCCTGTTGTACCAAGAAACTGCTGGCGACAAGATACTGAAGACCCCTCTTGATGTGCTCTTTCTGTCTGTTAGGCTCCCTGCCCAATCTGCATCTGTGAAGCCACATAGCTTCACCTCATCCTCCTGTCTGTACCACAATCCATATCCCGATGTGCCTCTCAAATAACGCAATACATGCTTGTCTGCCTTCCAGAAGAGGTTGGTTGGCTTAACCATAGCTTGTGAAATCTGGTTAACAGCATAGCATATATCGGGTCGTGTATTGACCAGATACATAAGCGACCCCACCAACTATCGATAAACAGTGGCATCCACTTCTTCTGCCTAAGTGGCATCCTCCTTCCTCCAACCTCCAGGAAGAGGAGTATCAACAGGCTTGCAGCCATGCATGTTGAACTTTTCCAGTATCTCCCGAGCATACTTACCCTGAGAAACAAATAGTCCATCACTACGCTGCCAAATTTCCAATCTCAGGAAATAATGAAGGAGGCCCAAGTCCTTCATCTCAAACTCCTTAGCAAGATCATCCTTGCATGAAAGTATCAACAGCTCATCACCCGTTAGAATCAAATCATCTACATAAAGTACAATGATAAGCAACTTACCCTCCACCACAATCTGGTATAGGTTAGGATCCGCCTCACTCTTGGAGAATCCGAGTTCGGTGAAATAACTGTCTATTCGTGTGTACCAAGCACGTGATGCTTGTTTCAACCCATTCAGCGCTCTCTTGAGCCTACACACATGCGACTCGCTGCTGAAGATCTCAAAACCTTCGAGCTGCTCAATGTACACCTCCTCCTCAACGACTCTATTGAGGAACGTAGTCTTCACATCCATCTGATGAATGTGCCATCCCATCTGCGCTGAGAGAGCAAGAATCGTCCGTATGGAAAAATACCTTGCGACAGGTGCAAAGGTCTCCTCATAATCGATCCCCTCTATCTGTGAAAAGCCTCAGGCAACAAATCTTGCCTTGTACTTCTCCACACTCCCGTTAGCTGCCTGCTTAACTTTGTAGATCCATCTCGAACCCACCACTGATTTCCCTTCCGGTCTAAGAACAATCTCCCATGCACTGTTTCTGACAATCGAATCATACTCTTCCACCATGGCGTCTACCTATGCAGGATCCTCCACAGCTTCCTCGAAAGAGGATGGCTCAGTCACAACACATTTGCTCATAAGAGCCATGTATCCAGTGTACCGATTAGGTGACTGTCTCTGCCTGCGTTGGGATGTAGGTGGTCCTACAACTTTCTCTGCATCTTGAGCCAGTCGCTCAGCTTCTGTCAAGCGCTTTCGCCCTCTGATGGTTGGCGCTGCATGAGTGGTCTCTTCCACTCCATGAACTTCGTCCTGTGGCTGATCCACGTCTTGAAGCTCATCCTTAGGAACTAATAGCTCCTCATCTGCATGCAAGTGTGGCTCCCTCTCAAGCGAACACTTCATGGCTTTCTCCTCCTGAAATTTTATATCCCGTTGCACAACAATCTTACCACTGTCTGGAAAATACACACGATAGTTGTGGGGCGTATCAGTGTACCCCACAAATATCCTAACCTCTGCGGTCGGCTCCAAGTTCTTCCTGGCATCCTTTGTCACATGCATGTAAACATTAGCACCAAAAATCCTCAAATGAGAAAGATCAGGTTTCTTACCAGAATAAGCCTCCTCGGGTGTACTCATGCCAAGTATCCTGTGAGGACAACGGTTTTGCACATATACTGCAGTATTGCATGCTTCCGCCCACAAGTGAAGGGGTAGGCCCTGATCATGCAACATCGCCCGTGCAGCACCCACGATCGTTTTGTTCTTCTGCTTAGCAACCCCGTTTTGCTGTGGGTTATGGGGAGCTATGAGCTCTCTTCGAATCCCTTCTACACTGCAGAAATCCTTGAACTCGCCAGAGATGTATTCACCACCATTGTCGCTCCTAAGAGCCTTCACCTTATTCCCCAACTCCTTCTCAACCAGTGCTTTGAACTCACAGAACTTTGAGTATGTCTCGCTCTTCTTCTGCATGAAGAAGATCCAGCACTTACGAAAGAAATCATCAACAAAAATCACATAATACCTGTGTTTTGCTGTCGAAGCTATTGAGAAAGGTCCACACACGTCTGTGTGAATTCTCTCAAGGATCGTCGTGGCGCGACTATCCTTCTCGTGAAAGGTGGCTTTCACAAACTTTCCCAAAGTACACCCCTTGCACTGATCTGACTGCGCAAGAGTGCCTTTAGGAAGCCCTGTAGTGATCTGCTGCAGTATCTTCAAGGCTCCATGGTGAAGGTGACCCAATCTCCTGTGCCATAACTCACCATCATCCCGGCTCACCAATCCTTCTGCCTTGCATGCCATTGCTGTGCATCCATCTACATGCAACTGATAAAGGTTCCTCACTCGAACCCCTATCTTCCGGGTTTCTTCAGTTGTCTTGCTGCGCAGGAAAGCCTTTCCCTCGCTAAAAACAACATTATATCCCTTGTCTTCTAACATCGCCACAGAGATAAGATTCTTCTTCAATCTTGGAACATGCATCACTTCCTTCAATATGAAGGGTTTACCAGACTCCCTCTCAAAGGAAATGGTACTGATACCGGTTGCACTGTATCTACCATCATCACCCATCTCGATGTGCACTCCAAGATCTTTGTCCTCTAGATCAGAAAACAAATCTCGATCTCCTGTCATGTGAAAAGACGCACCACTGTCCAAGAACCACACCGATTCCATCACACTTGAAACCAAGCATGCGATCAATGAAAAATCAAGCTCAAACTGCGAGGCTAGAGCCTCTCCTGCTGCAGATCCAGCAGCTTGCTTGTTCTTCTTCTTCTGCGAACAATTAGTGGCATAGTGTCCGTGCTGGTGACAGTGAAAACACTTCACCTTGGACATGTCTTGCTTCTTGCCTTTCGCACCACACTGAGAAGCTTTCTTGTTCTTCCCCTCCTTTGCTTTGGCAACCAAAGCGCAATTTTCTTCATTAGGTCCCTTTGATGAAGATCCATCCTTGGTATTCCACCTGATCTTCTCCTGCACAAGATCTGACCAAAGTCTCTCCCATCCTGGCAATTTCTCCCGACCATTGACAAAGTTCTGATAGGAATGCCAACTCTTCGGAAGACCAAGGAGATCCAAGTTCACCAAGTCCTCATCATCGACAGTCACCCCCACACTTCCCAGCGCATCTCTACACTGAATGAACTTTGTGAGATACTTGGGCATACTGTCTCCCTTCTCACATTTGATGTTTTTGAGTTTATCCTTGAGCGCCAGCTTCCTCTGATCGCTCTTGCTTTGGAATAGATCTGTCAACGCTTTCCACATCAAGTATGGAGAAGCCTTTCCATGCAGGCTGGACACAATGTGATCCTTCACGCCCTCCAACAAAATCCTTCGACACTTTGTTGTCTTCGTTTGCCAAGCATCAACTTGGGTAGCATCAATAGGCTATGGGACATCAGCCTCTATGAAATCCTTCAGCCCATTATCATCCAACACTGCCTCCATCCTGTCCTTCCATGCAATATAGTTTGAGCTGCCCTCAAGAGCATACTCCAATCGCAATCCGTTGAAAGACATTACCTCGTTGATACCAAGAAAACACTGCTACAAATTCGAATTCCACCAGCTCCAAACTCAACCGCCTCTAATCTAGAATTCGTGAGAACAAAGTATTTCTCGTACAGATATTGACTGTATGGGCTTTTACCAGATATCTCACCTTCCAAAGGAAGGATGAATCCAGAGGCTACCTGGCCGATTACAGAATCTGCCTGAAGAAATAAGTAAACACTTTCTGAATAATAGATCTGATGATCAACAGCTCTGATACCATGTAGAAATTTTGAATAATAAACACTTATTCAACAAAGATTATCCCGATTATACACTATTGCGGAATACATGCATAATACATAACCTCCTCTACATTGATCATCAATTTAGCAGCATCAAAAACAATGAAACATCAATCGCATGCACACATTAACACAGTATGTAACCCGAGGAAAGCTTACAGCTGAAAACCCCACACTATCTGTATATTAATGATTGAGAACATGTAACATTACATAGTACAATACTCCTCACAAGTATCCAACACTATCTCCACCTGTTACACACAAAACTAGCTCAGATCCGAACAAGTCATAGGTTCAAATCTTCTCCGTTGCATTGCCTGCCTCTATTGCACAATACCTGCTGAGAATCACCCACACTGGAAATCACGTGAGCACAGGCTATAATACTGGGCAATCATCATGGGCATACTCAATCCATTGATTGTGCAAGATCTCATGCACAACTATAGTCACAACTGATAGCAATCTCAACCTCTAACACCTGTCTCCACTGAACTGTACATGCACTGACTTAACTGATGTATTCTTCAGTTGCATTATGAGTTAATAATTAGTGAATTAATTTAATCAATTAATTCACATCACTCATCACTAGTCTATTTGCAGTTAGACTAATTACAACTAGTTTAACCAAGTCAAACTGAACACAACTCCATCAACTCCACAATCAACTCCACCAAACTCAACTGCTTGAGTTCCAACTGAAGTCCTGCGTGCAATAGCTCAACTGACTGACAAGAAAAGCATATTTCCTTCTGACAGCTGCATGTGCCACATCTGTAGCTCAAACTGAAGTGTTCCAAGAGGGTAAGATAATGTTTATAGTCTAAATATTATTATGAGACAATAATATTTGACTTTTCTATTTTTAGCCTGACAGTCTAAAAATAGACTTTGATCACACCGCTGTGAACCAAAAATAGAAGTCCATCTATTTTTCCCAACATGACCAATCATCCATAAACAGCATCCTGCAACTCATAGACCATGATCCATATGTCTAAAAATAGACAATCTAAAAATAGACTTTGCGCCATAATTTCCCTGCGGGCCCACTTAGTGAAGGCGACTCCTTTCCACTAAGCTCCATCATCTTGTTGCATTCTCAACACCATTGGTATAAAGAGGAAAGGCCATGACAAGAAGCACCTTGAATATGCCCAACCAAGTGGTGAACACGAAAAAAATTGGGAGCTTGATGGAATTTATAATAAGAGCCCCAATTGACATGGAACTTTCTAAATAAAGTCCCCAGCCAATTAGAGGATTTCTTGGAACAAGCAAAAATGGAAGCAAGTAACTTCGCACCATACTAAACAGAACCAACAACGTGGGAACAATAGAATATAATGACATACCCTGCTCTAATTTCAAGAGGTAGAACTTAGATGGAGTTGTATAGGAGCCCATGCAAGCAATTATCGACAGAGCCAAAGTGACCAAATAAAATTGTGACTCGATTATAATCAAAGGAATCTCTACACCATACCTGCATCTTGCAATGATCTTGTTAGTTAGAAGAATAGGGTCTCCAATACTTAAAGAACAAGATGGTTCAATACAACATGGAAGAAAGCATCCATACCCTATTGTCTGATGCCTTTGCTCATGCCAAGAAAGCCCTAAGGGGAGAACTAACCATGACCACCAGTACCGTGGCTTCATCCATGGACCACTAGGAAAAGTGAAGATAAGTGATGACAATGTTTGGTCCACATGGCACATGTTATTTCAGCTGCAAATATGTAATACAACCTTAACTCTATCATTTAGGAAACCAACAAATTAAGGTGGATCAATTCTCCTTGAATATCGATGAAATGCTCGTATATAAAAATTGATTTGATGAAATTTTGACAATTTCTAGCATGGACTACACACACTCTCTTATAAAATGGAAAACATTTGAAACGTGAGAACAATGGTGTGTCCTTTCTAATCTAATGTAAGGACCACCATGTGAAATCAAATTATTATAGTTCTGCCATAATTTAGGCCTAATTGCACAAATGAATATATATAGAGAAAATAAAAAATATACTCTTAAGGATACACAATTAAGACTGATGGACATTAGGTTTAGCGCTCTCTGTATGTTTCGCGACATGGACTAATTGCCTCTCGTGGATTCTAGCTCTAGCGTTTGTAGCAGAGACTAATGCATGCGGGTTTTGGTGTAACAGTAATCGTGATTCCAACAAGTGGTATCAGAGCAATAGGTCTTGAGTTCAAAACTCACCAGGGTCGCACTGGGCGAAATTATTGGACAATTGGTTCAGTGCTCCCCTTGTGTTTTGTGACATGGACTAACCACCTCTCATGGATCCTAACTCTAGCGAATGTCACTGAGAGTAATGCCCACGAGTTTTAGTCTAATGGTAATTATGATTCCAAAAAAGACATCCCATGATGAGTTGTTTTTATATAGATATGCCTCATCTATTTCTTGATTAATTAAGGTTGTTGTGCAACCCTTACAATACATGGACGCAATGCTTTCAACTATGATTTTGTATACTTAGTATATTCATTATATTTTGTGCTATATTGTCCTTTTAGTAAGATGAAGCTTTACAAGCAAGCCTTCAATGCCCTCCTACTTTAATAATGGTTTACTAAGAGAGATCTTTTTATTTCTATTAACACAATCTCTAAGCTAACCAAGAAGCTTAAAGCTTCCTCAATGCCATGAAAAGACCACTAATAATAAAATCATTGGGAAGAAATCAATCAAGACCATCAAGACCTTATTATATTAAGAAGAATCAATGTGAAGTGCTGACAAAAGTAAGGCCGAGAAGATATCCAATGTAAGGGAAGTGCATCTAGGATGTGCAAAAAAACACTAAGGGTATACGTTAGCATTGGCTAATATAGAGGTAAATTCAGGAAAAACTGACATCACTAAAATGCAACAATAAATGAGTAATGATCTGGACCTCCCAAACCATGGTAAGAACATGTGTGCCTAATGTTGCAGACCTCCCAAACCATGGTGAGAACATGGATTAAGAACCTGGGTGCCTAATGCTGCAGACCTCCCAAGCCATGGTGAGAACATGGATTAAGAACCTGGGTCCCTAATGCTACGGACCTCCCAAGCCATGGTGAGAACATGGATTAAGAACATGGGTGCCTAATGCTGCGGACCTCCCAAGCCATGGTGAGAACATGGATTAAGAACATGGGTGCCTAATGCTGCGGACCTCCGAAGCCATGGTGAGAACATGGATTCCTACTAAGCGTGGAGTAATTGAGTAATGTTTGGGCACAAGCTTTGTTATACCATAATTAAAATCATTGAACCTTGACTAATTAGTTCAATTAGCAGAAAGAAACAAGAACTGATAGCAGATAGAAAGGGAGGCACTGAAAGTAAAGGACATATGTAAACGAGTGGAAGTACCCTTCTTCCATTACACAAGAGAAGGGTCTGTACTATCTCTGTTTTTTCTTAATGTTTTCAGTTCATGCATCATATCATGGAACACATTCACTGAGACCTACAGACAAAAATAAATAAACCACATTTAGAGACAGATATCAAAATTTAAACATAAATGACAGTACATACAACAAATGAATACAATCTGCTATTCATTTTCAAGTAACCAAGGTGTCGACGCTTGCAGGAGGGTTCTTCAACCAGTGGAGCATCTCGCCAGTTTAGGCATCTGTCAAAGAAAGAAAGCCAAAACGAAGTAGCATACCTGTAACAAAAAAAAGCCTGTATGGAAAATACAGGGATTAATGAAGGCGGCACAGAATTGCCCACACTTCAAAAGCTCATCCGTATTCTGCAGGAAAAGATTGTCCGCATCAAGCATGACAATGCGATCATTCTTGACTATGGTTCACGCATACCGCTTATTCAGCAAAAACTGTAAATCCCCTTGCTACTGCATAGGGTTTAGAGAAGCTGCAAAATACCATTTTGCTTGTGTCAAGGTTTGCAGGTGTCTCTGGATGGTAACAAAATATAATTTAATATTATGAAATAATGAATGATTAATCGATTTAGCTACTTTGAGTCAGGAAAATATATACATATATAATTTTAGGGACATGAAAATTTTAGGATTAATATTCGTAAATCGGCTATTTTTTATTATTTTATCAAAAAAATATATAGAAATTAAATATAAAACCATTAGAAAGTTGAATGTTTTTATAAATATATCAACGAACATTTTATAATTTACAAATTAAAATTTAGTAAAATTTGTAAAAATTTCTAAACTTTAATAAAAAATGTCATTCATAGAATTTTCCATGTTTAAGAGAAAAGGTCCCGATTTCCTTTGAAGCTGGAATTTTATGGAATGTAAAATTTTATAACACTGAAAATATAGTATCTCAAATAAAAAGATCTCCGCTTCTTTAAAAGTATTGTCTACTTCAAATTTCCAGTTCTTTACAACTTTTAGTCCGAACTAAATTATTTGACGTTGAATTGAGATTCGTTTTGAGCCTAAGCTCGCATAAAGGTACAAGACTACGCTTTGACTATGTAACTTCTGTTTGAACTGAGATTGGCTTTCAGCCTAAGCCCACCACATAAAGGCAGACGACTCATATGCATGACTATGTAATTCCATGGAAGTAGAAATTACTACATATATTAACATTTTTCAATTTTCACAATTTTCATTTTTCAATTTTCACAATTTTCAGTGTCAATCGCAACATAAAAATCTAAAGTTAAGATGGATCTATTCTGGTTTCTATTGTTATTTATTTAAAAAATAAATAAAATCACATTATATTATTATAAATCTTACCATACTGGATGGATTGTAGAATGAGTTTCCCTTGTTTGAGAGCAAAAAATATGCATAAATTTAACCCATTGAGGTTGAAATAACTAATGGTTTAGTGGTTGAGATGCGACATTCTTCACCATAAAGTGATCTTTACCATGATAGTGCAGAGTTAGGATTCATTTCTCCCTGTGAATTAAAAATAAAATGAAATCGAGTCATGTGCACAAAGAGATGCTGAATTTTTGCAGTCTGCAAAAGATGACAAGTCAAAGAGTTTTTTGCTGATTCCCTGAAAAAATAGGGAGCTCCAGCAAAAAGGTCACTTAAAAGGTAGATTTTTCCATTTTGCCTCAACTTTCTAATTCATTTTTTATTGCTCAGCAACTTATGTGTAAGTTTTAAGTTTTTTGCAATTACCTGGTGAATTCTGCCTGAAACAAGTCATCAGCCCAAAAAGAGGCTGGTATTTTGCAGTCTGCGAAAAATAGTGAGTAAACCAATATTTTGTTGATTTTTGGAAAAACCAGCAGCTACAGCAAGAGTCACTAACATGGAAGATCGTTTGTCTTGAATTTCGGAAGTATTCTTTATTGTTGGGCAACTTATGGTTCAGTTTTCCCATTTTTTACCAAGGTTTTCAAGTCAATGATTTTGAGCCCTTGCCAACGTTTTGCCAAGTCCAAGTTTCGCAACACTCATTTCCATAGCTCTCTCTTATTGTAATATGCATTTCTATCCCACTTTGGCAAACTGATAATTGTTGCAAAATGGGGCCCTCTTATCAGTGAGGTTCCATACTATATAATAATAACTTAAATTCCTGTGAAGCCACTTCAACTCTACATTTCACATTACATACGATAATGATATGGTTGCAGAAACCTCTGATGCATTAATGGGAACTCAATCCGCTAAACTAATTATTTTCCCATACCTTTCTGCAAGTATAAAAAGAGCTTAAATCAGTATTTAGTGCAGTAGACTTTGGTGCCTTAGTGTCATAGCTGTCAAATATTTAGTTCATATGTTTACAGAAAGAAAATGCACACTCCCAGTCTTTTTATTGGTATAGTGACGAATGCTACAAGGAATCAATCTTAATGTATCTCTCTATGCATGTCTATGCTATAGGGAATCGATCCTAATGTATCTCTGTATGCCTTTTCATTTACTTTGGCATACAATCTTATTTGACTGAAGGGGTATTGCAACACAGAAAATACATAACAGTCTTTTGCCGAAAACACATATCTGTAAGAAGAGGCTTTCAACCACAGCTAAATGATGTTCTTTTTCTCTTCAATGTGCTTATTTAAATATGTTGCAAGTTGTGTGAAAAATCTTTCCTTTTCTTTTGATGAAGAATGTGAATAATTCTGACCTCACCCACATATTCTTCACCAACCCAAAGATCTCAAAACATTTTTGGCTGCTTGCAAATATCTGTATACCTTCTAGGGAATTAATAGTTACTGAACCAAAACAGGGCACTAAAAACAAAATAACATCCATCATCTTTTATCTTGATTTTGAACTGGCAAAACTCAGGGTTAAAGCGGAACTGCATATTTATTAAACATACAAACTCTCACCATGGCTTGGGAGGTTGGCTACCAAGGCGAAGTTGGTAACACATATTGCTCGTTTCGTTTAGGTATTGCCAGTAATGCCATCAGAGCAACACACAAGTGTCCAAATGATGTAACTGGCTTGCACCTTCAAATAATTTTGAAGCCCATATTTATGGGAATAAACTTGCAAAATTTTGGCAGTCGCTGGATCTTAATAACTCACGTAAAAGTGCCAAAGGGAGTGCTAACAACCTGAAAATCATTGCAATTATTTTCCTTGTGTATGGCAGATGGAGCACTTCTATTGTTCTTCCTTCATATCATGTAGCAGAACATTCAAGTTAGGCACAGAGATTTAAGTTAGGCTTTTTTGAGGAACTATGCGTTCCTATGTCTGAAACGTATCCATTCCCTCAAAATGGTTCGCGCATCCTTTTGAAATGCATGCAACGTGGGTGAGGTAGGCCACAATAAAAATGGAAGCTTAGTAGACGGCTTAACACTCCGTTCACTCCACCAGCGGAGCAAGGTCCTGCTGGCATTAAATTGCCTGTTTAATTTCTCCAATTTTTCACACCTCCAACATTTGTGGTTCAGATGTGTCTCCCACAACAAACGCATGTACACTGCTCTTGACTTCAATCCAGCTACAACCAGGCTGCTTTCTCACCCCTCTATCTTTCATTAATTTTCTTACACTATCTACATGATCCCACATACCAGCGGAGGCATATATATTGGAAAGAAGCACATATGTCCCGGCATCCTGTGATTCCAACTCAAGAATGTGCTCAGCTGCATGCTTCGCCAGCTTCACATTTCCATGTATTCTGCAGGCACCAAGGAATGTTCGCCACACAACAAGACCAGGTTCCAAAGGCATTTTATTGATCAACTCCTCTGCCTCATCAAGAAATCCCGCACGCCCAAGAAGATCAACCATGCAGGCATAATGCTCCAATCTCGGGACAATGCCATAATCTTTACTCATGGATTCAAAGTACCGCCGCCCTTGTTCCAATAATCCTACATGGCTGCAAGCAGATAGAACACCTAGAAAGGTGACATGATTCACCTTCACGGCCAACTGCTGCATTTGGGAAAATAGAATTAGAGCCTCGTCACCCATCCCATGCTGGGCATATCCTGCAATCATAGTACTCCATGAAACCGTATCGTATTGAGACATTTTGTCAAACACATGGCGTGCATCTTTCATACTACCACATTTAGCATACATATCAACCAGGGCATTCCCTACATATACATCTGGCACAAGCCTGGTTTTAAGAAACTGACAATGTACCTGTTTAGCCTGTTGCAAAGCAGCCATTATAGCACATGCCTGAAAGATGCTGGCGAAGGTGAACATGTCCGGCTTCATACCCAAAACTTGCATTTGACAAAAAAGCCTCAAAGCATCATCGGCATGCCTGTTCTGAACATACATTGTAATCAATGAAGTCCAAGAAACCAGGTTTCTCTCAGGCATTTTGTCAAACACTTGGTGCGCATCCTTCATACTTTCGAGCTTTGCATACATATCAAGCAAAGAAGAACCCACAAAGACGTCCAAATCAAATTCAGCTTTGATGATAAAACCATGAAGCTGTTGGAGACTCCGGATAGAGGTACAAGTCCTCAGCACGCTCGCAAGTGTAAATTGGTTGGGCTGAGTACCCGAACGCAGCATATGGCAATACAGCTTCAAAGCCTCTTCGCTATAACCATGTTGAGCAAATCCAGATATCATGGAAGTCCAAGATACCAAGTCTGGGTGAGCAATTTGGTCAAACATTTGGCATGCATCTTCCACACCCCCACATCTGATGTACATGTTGAGAAGATTATTGAACAGATATGTATCTGCGTCAAAACAGGTTTTCGTGATGTGCGCATGGATCGATTTACCGTTGCGAAGAGATTTCATTCGAGTTGATGCCTGCAACAGACGCACGCACGCATAGGAGGCGCGCTGCTTCAACATATCCCCACTGGAGTGAGAGTTTTACACCAGTCATTTATATGCGTGTTTTCATTGTTAAGATGCCGTGGGGAATCTTGGCAGGCATGCTGCAATTTGATTAAACTTTCTGGTTGGAACAGAGGTTGGAATTTGCTTTGTCGCCATCTCTCTGCAATCTTGGCAGGCATGCTGCAATTTGATTAAACTTTCTGGTTGGAACAGAGGTTGGAATTTGCTTTGTCACCATCTCTCTGCAATCTTGGCAGGCATGCTGCAATTTGATTAAACTTTCTGGTTGGAACCGAGGTTGGAATTTGCTTCGTCACCCTCTCTGCAAGCGCAGCTTAACTATTTCATATTTCAACTTAATTGTGAGACGGAAAAAAACCTTTTAAAATGTTATTTACTTTGTATAACAATATATGATAATGTGGAGGTCTTTTCCTTTTTGGGGTGCCTAGGTTGAGGTTAGGTTGGGCTAGCTTTCATATGGGAGGTGAGAACTAGCCATTATTTATATTGGGATTGTTTTCACTAGGGTAGGGTTATGGGAAGCTAATTTAGATGTTTTTGGTTAAGTTTAATTCCTTTAAAATGGCTTTTATCTTTAATCTCTCTGAGGTTTAAATGTGTGATTTTACGAGGACTAAACTCCATGCAAATTGATTAGTCTATATCTCATGGATAATATGAAAATTATTTTATTATAATGTGAAGGTTATTTTATTATTTTATGACAAGCCTAGCTCTATAAAATTTAATAGTCAAATCATTGCAATTAATGTTTTTTCACCAAAAAGATGTTTATTGTTTATCAATATGCTAAAGCAACTAAATTGCTTGGACATGAGGTTTGAATGTGAATTGTGTGTTTACAAAGTTTAATGTCAAAGGTATTCATTGTTTATGAACACAATAAAATTTTCACCAAAAATATGCTTATTGTTTATTAATGCACTAAAGCAACTAGGTTGCTTGGACATGAGATCTAAATGTGAATTGTGTAATTACAAATTTTATTGTCAAAATTGTTCTCATATCGGTCTCATTGTCCCCAAATTTGTTACCTCCTGAGTGCTAACAAGAATCGACCCTAGGGCCAACATTGTAACCAAAGGCCCAAAACTAAGGTGTTATGCCTGTCAGACTCCTCGCAACTGTTGACACTCTCTCTATTTAACTCGATGGTAGTGAACAAAATTGCAACAACCGTAAACAGGCTTGTTTTTCAGGTTTGTTAGTTGACGGGACCACATCAACATTTGCCAGCGCTCGCAACCTTCATCACTTCCACATTAGGCTGGTGGCAATAGACAGAGATTGTAGTTGTTGTGGAACAGTTCGTTTGTTGGACTTATTAATTGACAAGACCACCCAATGCTTATTGGATCAGTGGGGTAAAAGTTTTGCTGGCCATAGTCTATTCTACCTCTAACAACCTGATGAACAATAGATAGAAAAACACTAACAAGAAAGGCCTCAGTCACTGTCAACTCGGTGAATGCTAGAAAAGCATAATTTTGGTAAGTGTTGTTTGTTGAGATTAGAACCTTGCCACTCTACGCTAGCCTAGTTAACCAGAAAAAGTACACATCATATATTGTAACTCAATATGCATTCAACCAAGATAAATTCATTCAAATATATGGCAACACACACACACATATTGATATTAATAGAAAGGAAATTTACAAGTTTCGAGCTCGGCTCAATTGTGTTGCAGGTCTCTCTCCTCTTTGTGCTTCTTCGACGCAATCTCTTGCTTTTAATCTCTTTGCCTTCTCCTATCTTTTCTTTATCTCTCTCTTTTCCTAACACTCTCTCTTTTTCATCTATCTTATTACGGGGAAGAAAATCAAATCTCTCATTAAAAACATTCAACAAACTCCAAAGTTAACTTTTAACAATTTCCCTAAATTCGCTATATTGTCAGTTACATAGGAATTTGAGAACATCACTTCTAACTACGTAGATTTTTTTCAAACTATTACTAAAAATATTACAAATTAAATGGCTTAGGGAACCCAACTTTCCTTGGTAAATAGATTAGGGAACCAACTCCCTTAGTAAATGAGTTTTGACCCAGGAGGTCAAAAATTATTTTGGTTTGTAGATGCTCTAGCATCAAACTCCTAGGAAAAAAGAGTTGCTCATTAGCTTCTCAACACTTGTGCCATACTTGGTTTTATCTATTATTTTCATCCATGTAACATCTTTTGTTGGTTGTTGTTTACATTTAACTAGATAATAAAGACACTTTTTACATCTAGTTTTCTTGAGTACTTTTTGATTCAATATTGCTTCAACTTCTTTCTGAGTTGCTTTAGGTAGTTGCTTTTTCCACTTCCTAGTATGATCTTCATCACTTATAGGTGAATTTATTGTAATACTATATGCTTCCTTGAAGGGGTTTAGATTTGCTACATTAAAATTTTTTGATATTCAAATGTCCTTAGGAAGTTCCAATTCATAAACATTGGAAGAAAATTTCCCCAAAATTTTATATTGACCAGTTTTCTTAAGCTTAATTTTGTTGTATTTCCCTACAAGAAACCTCTCCTTTCTCAGATATGCCATTATAGGTTACCAACTTCAAAGTCTAGTTGGCTTCTTTACATGTCCTCTTTATTTGTACTAGTTGTTCTCCTGCAATTGTTGCTTGACTCTTTCCTACAATTGTTACATACTTACTACAAAATCTTCACCATTTACACACCTGAACTCCTGCTTTCTCAAATTTCTTAGTACATACACTCCCTTGGGGTGCTTTCTATATAATATTCGGAATGGACGTATCCCTATATTGTTGTTAGGTTAGTCATTGTAAGAAAACTTATCTTGAGCAAGTGTATGATCCCACTATTTGGATGTTCATTCACTAAACTCCTCAAAATGTTTCCTAAACTTCTATTCACCACTTTTGTTTGTCCATCTATTTGTCAATGCTAAGTTGAACTAAAGTTCAAGTTACTCCCCAATTTATTCCATAAGGTTTTCAAAAAGTGGCCTACAAATCTTGTATCCCTATTTGATACAATTCTTCTAGGAAACCCATGCAATCTTACAATTTATTTAAAAGGGATATTTGCAACACTGGTTGCATCAATAGTTATTGTACAAGCAATAAAATGTGTCATCTTAGAAAACTTATCCACAACAACAAAATTAGAATCATTACCTCTTTGTATTCGAGGTAATCCCAAAATAAAATCCATACTAACAAAATCCCAAGGATTGGTATTAGCTAGTACAATCTTGCATTTTGGCTTCTTCCCACAAACAATTTTACATCAGCCTACATACCTAGCCAAAATTAAAAAGAATTTAATACATCAAAGATTTTATTAGCTCCAAGTGTCCTGCTAATCCTCCAATTTGTTTCTCCTTTTGTAACAACGCTGGCGAAAATTCCATGTAATAAAAATTAAAAATAATAGCCACGGATGATGGGACACTTATTCCAAGCTAAATTTTGGGTAGAATCCTAGTAATGGGGATCACTTGTGATTGTTTATGGCTAAGGAAATTGAAAAGACAATGACTAAGCCTTTGAAAAGGCAAAATGGCATTTTGGCACATTTATTTATGAAAATAATGGAAATTAGAAGAAAAAGGAGGTGAAAGGTCACAGGTTGCATGTGAGGAGGAAAATGAAGGAAAATAATGGAAAATGAAGAAAATAGAGGCCTCATTCATAAAAAGGCTTCAGAGGATCAGTGGTAACCTTTTGTTAGTTCAGTTTTGGAGCTTTCTCATTATTCTCTCTCTCTTACCCTTGGAGACTTAGAGTTTTCTTGGAGCACTCTTGGAGGGTGTGGCATACTTGGATTCTTGGAGCAAGAAGGCAAAGGAAGAGCAGGAAAGTGCAAGAAGGCATCGAGATCAACAACTACATCAGATTTTCTTGCAGGTACTGAGTTGCATGTATGTTTCCTTCACTAGTTTTGGCATGCATGTGGATTTTTGGTTGTGATCTGTCATTGGCATGGAGGATGGTCGGGATTGACAGTGGATTGCCTAGCCTTTCCATTTCCTGGATAGCCATGGTGATTGTGGGTTTATTTTCATTGTTGTGTTTTTGGTTGGTTCTCATGTTTCCTTAGCTTGGGTTGAGTTATTAGTCCTGGAGCCTTGGTTGGACAAACACTTTGGAGCCCTGGAACAGTTTGGGTTGAGTTACTAGTCCTAGAGCCTTGGTTGGAAAAATGCTCTGGAGCCCTTGGTGGGTTGAGTTACTAGTCCTGGAGCCTTGGTTGGACAAATTATCTGGAGCCTTGGAAGGCTTGGATAGGGACTGATCTGATGATGGTTTTGTGATGTCCAACGTGAGGTGGAATCACTGTTTTATGGGTTAAGGTGGATGGCCTCTAGAAGCCCTGATGGTTTTTATTGATGTGTACTATGACATCCCACATTCATGCTTGGAATATGGCATGAGGGTGAATGGCTGAAGAGATATTTGGCTCAACCATTCTACGGTTGGGTGGAATGTGGAAGTCCCATCCCGAGTTTGGATTTTGCATCATTAATGAAAGTTTATTTCTCCTTGTATTTCTATGATCATTTTGATGGATTGTATGTCGTCTATATTGTTGTACTTTCATGAGTATTTTAGCTACTATTATGTTGGTTATGTATGTGTTTTATGACAACAACCATGTATGGCTTTCCTCATGTTTTTACTTGTAATTGAATGATCAATGTATCTATGACCTAATGGATGGAATGGCAGTTGATGTGTTGAGGCATCAATGGTTCTTAGTGATTCTCAGCTAAGTATGAGACCCATATGCTCAGAGCTGTTAATTACACATGTAGACTACAAATTTGCAATATTTTTGATGAAATGTTTGTCATGGCTAGTAAGGGTCTAGTCAAGGTCTTGAACAAGTATTTCCTTTAATACTATCATTTCCATGTTATTTTATTGATATGAAGAAATGGTTATATTTTGGGCAGTGACCTGGGCTCTAGGCCTGAAAAAGTGTCTCAAATCCCGAAGTCGTTGGCATAGCACTAACAGCTTTGGTCTCTGGTCGCTGGCAGACAAGCCTGTGAGAGCGACTTTGGATTGTGTGGTCGCACTCATGCCTATATAATGGGAGAAAATGAGCCTCAAATTGTCCAAAAGTTCAGTGGGACCCCAAGGCAAGCTGTCTAAAGTATTGGATTGGTTTCGAGGGTCATGTAGCTGAGAATTAATGCCTCTATGGCGTGTTCTCATCGGTTCCACTTCCTTAATGTGACTTAGGAGGTCGAATCATATCATAGTGGCCTCTTTTTGCATGTTTACACCGACTGGCCAGTTGCTTGGGTAGATGTGGAAGGAGGGTGTTACAGAGTGGTATCAGAGCATGGTTCACCCCTCAGACTAAATGGGCTATGTGTTGGTCATGCATGCATGTCAGTTGCATGTGTGTCTCTCACCCTTGCATTCCATGTGCTTGTTGCATTTGCATGATGTTGTCCATGGTTGTAGTGATGTCATCATGTGGAACTTGAGGTTGTTGTGGTGGAATGCAGCATCATGAGTGTATGACTGGTTACATGTCAATTTATGTCACTTGTATCGTTGTAGTATGCTTGGTTACATTCTTGCATGTTTGGTTACATTCTTGTATGCTTGGTTACATGTATCATTCTTGCAGGTTTGATTTCAAGTATTGTTCATTCATGCTTGGTCATATGTGTTTATGCATATGTGTGGATGGTTATGCATCGCTTATGCATGTTCATGTTTGCATGTGGTCAAGTGTATAGTGACGTAATGATGGTGGTTGTCATGCATGAGGTTGTGGTCTGTTGCTGTTGAGGTCATGCATTGATGACTGGAACCTAGCTAGAATGGCAGTTGCATGGTCATATGCTTACATTTTATGTTTCTATATTTTGTCATGATTATTTTATACATGTATCACGCCGATTTGTTGATTTTGCAAATGAGGTATCCTCCTCGAATTATACTCAGTTACGTTGGTTTATTTTAATTTGGTTTAGTTGACATGATATACCTTGCAGGAAGAAATATCAAATGGCTAGCAAGATGGTTGACTACAAAGACTCTCCCTATGAATCAAAAGAGCAGTATGGTGTTGGGAACTCTTCCGACTTGGAAGTCACACTAAGAATTCCAAAGGGAGAAGTAAGGAGTTGTAAGGCAGATAATGATAGAATCATACAGGCACATGAAAAGTTAGCAGAGGTAACTGCAGTAATACTTCAGAGCTTGTCAGATTTGCAGAAACAAGGACCGCTTTGTATTAGCCATGAGAAGGAGGATAGAACTAATGGGGCATATGGTAGTAGATCGCATGGTGGTCATAGATCAGATAGAGATGACACAATTAGAGATGGCAGATTGTTGGACACTCTAGATAGGAGAAGGGATAGACACATGTATGATTCTAGTTCTGATTTAGATAAGCACTATGATCATCATCGGTATCATCCTTATAGGAGGAGTGATAAGGGGTATTTGCCAAAATATTTTAAGAAAAAAAAGCCACCTACTTTTGATGGAAAGGTAAATAAATCACAAGATGCAGAGGCGTGGTTTCTAGGCATGAAGAAGTTCTTCAGATTGCATGACTATTCAAAGAACATGAAAGATAAAGTGGCTACATTCAGTCTCAAAGGAAAAACAGACATTTGGTGGGAAGATGTGAAGAATGTCAGAGGTATAAATGAGGAATATTTGACTTGGAGTGAGTTTGAGCGGCTATTCAAGAAGAAGTATTTGTCAGAAAGATACTTTGATGACAGGGCAAAAGAATTCTATGAGCTAAAGATGGGATCCATGATAAATGATGAGTACACTAGCAGATTCTTGGAGTTGCTGAGGTATGTGCCTTACCTCAAGGAGGATAAGGCTATGATTCAGAGATTTTCTAGTGGGTTACCAGTTGCATTCAAATATAGGATTGAGTTCGACAATCCTAGATCATTAGAGGATGCCATCTAGAAACTGGAGCATTGCTATGAAAAATAGAAACGCGGAATTGAGACTAAGCCAGACTGGAGAGGCAATGAAAAGAACAAAGGCAAATGGGAAAAGAAGTGAGTATGACCACAGGACATAGGTAACAAGGAGAATGTTGCACTCCTAAGAGGTTCAATGCATTAGATAAAGGAAAGGGACACCAATCTGAGGAACAAAATAAGGAGCCCATGCGGTGTTGGACTTGTGGAGGAGATCATCGCAGGAGAGACTGTCCACAATACTAGAGTGGTAGGCCTAAGATATACAGTGCGCAGGAGGCACAGACTATTGGAGATGTTGGTCAGAGTATTCCACATATCTATGCAACATTGGATAACAAACATGCAGAGCATCAGTGATTTATCATTGAAATGGACGGTAAGCTTTGTGATCAAGTTATATCTATTTTGATTGACCCTAGATCTAATTATAGTTATGTTATTCCTCACTTTGTGGATAAGTGTGGTTTGAGTAAGGAATTGCATGTAGAGTCTTGGTTAGTGAAGTTGGCTACAGGTACGAAGAAACGAGTTCATCATTGGGTAAGAGCTTGTGCATTTGACTTGAATGGCATGCCTACTACAACACATTTGAATGTATTACTGTTGGGTTCATATAGTGCGTTGTTGGGCATGGACTGGTTATATATTCATAAAACCCAGGTATAATGTTATGACAAATCCATTGAGTGTGTTGATGACAATGGAGAACCAAGAGTCTTACAGGGAAAGAAGAAAGCCACATCATTTAAGATGGTGACAACTATGCAAGCAAAGCGTAGTCACATGAAAAGTTGTAAGCTATTCACAGTGCACATTTCTAGTGATAAGGGTAAGGAAGTTGAGGATATACATGTGTTGAGTAGGTACCCATTTTTACAATAGTTCAAGGATGTATTTCCCGAGGACATTACATATTTTCCACCTCATAGGGAGGTAGACTTTTTTATTGATTTAGTGCTAGGGGTAGCTACAGCATCAAAAGAACCTTACAGGATGAGCACACCTGATTTGGTTGAGTTAAAATTGCAGCTGAAGGAAATGTTGGACAAGGGATACCTTAGGCCAAGTGTATCACCTTGGGGCACATCGGTATTGTTTGTAAAGAATAAAGATTGAACACTCATATTATGCATTGACTACAGGCAGTTGAACAAAATGACTATCAAGAACATGTACCCTTTGTCGAGGATAGATGACTTGTTTGATTAGTTGAAGGGGGAAGCAGTGTTCTCAAAGATCGATCTAAGATTCAGATACCATCATGTACACATCAAAGGGGAGGACATTTACAAGACTGCGTTCAGGACCATGTATGGACATTATGAGTTTGTTGTTGTTCCATTTGGCTTAACTAATGCTCCAACTACATTCATGTGTTTGATGAATAGTGTGTTGCGTCCATATTTGGATAAGTTTGTTATTGTGTTCATTGATGATATATTGGTATATTCTAAAAATGAGGAAGAGCATGCTGAGCATTTAGCAGCAGTGTTGAGGTTGTTGAGAGAGTATCAGTTATATGCTAAGCTCAACAAGTGTAGTTTCTTTCAAACTGAGCTACATTAATTGGGACATGTTATCTCTAAGGAAGGTATTGTAGTAGATCCAGAGAAGATAAGGGCCATCATGGAGTAGGTAGCTCCTAAGAGTGTGGATGAGGTGAGATCTTTCATGGGTTTGGCAGGCTACTATAGGAGGTTTGTTGGGAACTTGTCGCAGATTGCTTATCCTATCACATCATTACAAAGGAAAGGTAAGAAGTTCGAATGGACTGAGTGTGAGGCTAGCTTTGAACAACTTAAGCAGTTGTTGACGCATGCACCAATGCTATAGATTACAAATCCGGAAAAAGAGTTTGTAGTGTGTATAGATGCTTGCAAGAGAGTACTCAGTGGAGCCCTTATGCAGGATGGACAAGTGGTATGCTATGAGTCTAGGAAACTAAACAAGCACGAACATAATTAACTAACACATGATTTGGAGTTAGCAATGATCATATATGCATTGAACATGTGGAGACACTATCCTCTTGGCAAGATATTTCTAATTATGAGTAATCACATTGGGTTGAGATATTTGTTTGACTAGTCAAATCTGAATGACATGCAAGCTAGATGGTTGGCCACGATCAACGAGTTTGATTTCGAGATCAAGTACATCAAAGGTAAAGAGAACAGGGTGGCAAATTCTCTTAGTAGATGGGTACATGTACATCACTTGGAAGTTATGAGCTCCTACAGGACAGACTTACATGATGGGATCTTGAAAGCAAGTTAGCAGGAAGCCATGTATATGGAGATTGTGCACAGGTTGCAACAAGATGCTGGTACAGGTACAGGTGAAAGTACCAGTACAGGTAGTGGTACAAGTACATGTGGCAGTACAGGTATAGGTGTAGGTGCATAGGGTATGGATTATTGTCTTACATCAGATGGGTTGGTCAGAATCTAAGATAGGATATATGTATCAGATAATATTAATCTCAAGAAGGTGATCTTGAGGGAGTTTCATGAAAAACCTTATTCAAGTCACCCAGGTTACCAGAAGACGCTAACAACAGTGAAGATACTTTACTATTGGCCAAATTGGAAGAGAGATGTAGCAGATTTCATGGCTAGATGTTTTTATTGTCAACGAGTGAAAGAAGAATGAAAACATCAAGGTGGAATGCTACAACCGATCGTGATTCCAGAGTGGAAATGGGAGGTCATTTCCATGGAATTCATTACAAGTTTGCCAAAGATAGTGAAGCAACATGATTCCATCATGGTCATTTTGGATAGGTTAACAAAGGTTGCACACTTCATTCTAGTGAAGTCTACATTCTCAGCTAGCGATGTAGCACAAGTATTCATTAGAGATGTGGTCAAATTCCATGGTGTTCTGAAGAAGATTGTGTTAGATAGGGATGTGAAGTTCACTTCCAAGTTTTGGAAGGAATTATTTGCAAGTTTGGGAAGAAAGTTGGCCTTCAGCACAACTTATCATTCGTAGATAGATGGACAGACAGAGAGGGTCAATAGAATATTGGAGGACATGTTAAGAATGTATGTGATGCATCAGCAAAAAAACTGGGAAGAGTACCTTCCACTGGTTGAGTTCACATACAACAACGATTATCAGAATTCATTGAGGATTAGTCGGCATTGTATGAGTGGAGTTGTAACACTCCTATCAGTTGGAGTGATCCAGTTAGCAGGGTATTGATTGGACCAAATATGTTGGCAGACATGGAAAAGGAAATGCAGGTAATCAAGAAGAATATAAAGGAAATACAGAATAGGCAAAAGAGTTATGCAGATAGGAACAAGTTGTTCAAGGAGTTCCATATTGGGGAGCATATGTACTTGTGCATCAAACTGAAGAATATCTCATTGCAGATTGGATCATATGCCAAGCTGTCACCATAGTTTTGTGGACCCTTCAGTATCATTGAGAGGATTGGGTCAGTAGCCCGTCGACTTGCATTGCCTCCGGCAGTGAAAGTCAATGATTTTTTCCATGTATCATTGCTTAAGAAGTATGTTAAGGATGTTGATCATGTGATTGACTGGTATGTATTGTAGGTGGAACCAAATGGAGAATTCCAGCTAGAGCCTTAGTGTATATTGCAGAAAAATGTGCTCATGCTCCGGAACCAAACAATTGAGAAAGTTAAAGTGCAATGGAAGCACTTTGGGCTCGATGAAGCTACATGAGAGATGGCAGATCAGATGTGGGCTATGTATCCTTCCTTGTTTGCTGGTTGAGGCAAAACAACTTTGATATGGTGGTTTGACATATGCTTTATGATGGTTTGGTATATGCTATATGATGTTTTGATATATGCTTAGATATGGTGTGTATTACATGTTTTGATATATGCTTTGGTATATGATTTGGTATATGTTTTGTTATATATTTTTGGTAATGTTGTTATATTTACACATCTATATGGATGTAAATACCGCCATGAGCTATGTTCTAAAGCTCCACTATGTGGTATGGGTGTTATGTCATTATGATTATGTTGACATGTTACTATGCTATCATGTGGTTATGTTGTCATGATGTTATGATGTCATGTGGATTGGCACTCAGTAGGATGATCATTGTAAATATCGTAATGAGTTGTGTTATAAAGCTCCATGAGTTGTATGTCTTCTTTCAGCAGGTTGTTGAGGTAAATGTGTGATTGAACACCAAGGACAATGTCCCCAAGGGGGAGGGTTTTGTAACAGCCCTGGAGAAAATTCCATGTAATAAATTTAAAAATAATAACCTCGGATGATGGGACACTTATTCCAAGATGAATGTTGGGCAAAATCCTAGTGATGGGGATCACTTGTGATTGTTTATGACTAAGGAAATTGGCAAAGGCAATGGCTAAGGCTTTGGAAAGGCAAAATGGCATTTTGGCACATTTATTTATGAAAATAATGGAAATTAGGAGAAAAAGGAGGTGAAAGGTCACAGGTTGCATGTGAGGAGGAAAATGAAGGAAAATAATGGAAAATGAAGAAAATAGAGGCCTCATTCATAAAAAGGCTTCAGAGTATCAGTTGGTAACCTTTTGTTAGTTCCATTTTGGAGCTCTCTCATTATTCTCTCTCTTTTACCCTTGGAGACTTAGAGTTTTCTTGGAGCACTCTTGGAGGGTGTGGCATACTTGGATTCTTGGAGAAAGAAGGAAAAGGAAGAGCAGGAAAGTGCAAGAAGGCATTGAGATAAAAAACTACTGTTGAGTCTTGAAAATGTCATTCATTTGCATTACACTTTCACTATTATGTCCATTATATCACCTCCATTTCACCTCCATTTCACTACTATGTCACCACATTCATCCCACTTTCATTATCATTGGGCCACCTTTATGTTTTTCCAATATTTATTATTTCTAAGCCTTTTAAGTGAATTTGTGGTTAAACATTAGAAAATAATGTGCATATGCTTATACCTAACAAATGGGTTGAGGTTGTTGACATGTGTAGGTTGAAAGGAGACTTCTAGAAGACCCTTATGTGGCACCCCAAGGCCAAATTCGAATTTGGTTGGAAAGAATCATGGGATCATGAGGATATGTGTCACATCTCCTAATTGTATTGTAACTCTAAGAAGACATGTGTCTTATCAGTTCCTATTTTGATTAGGACTCTAGAGGTAGAGGGAGAAATTCATGGATTATCATTAATGAAATGGCTCTCATCTTTTTGTATAAATAGGAGATCTCTCTCCTTCATTTGTTAGTCTTTTTTAGTCTTTCCTTTAGTCCTTTTCTTAGTCCTTTTAGCTTGTTAGTCCCATGGCTTTTGAAAGCTTTTGTACTTTGTACTTTTGAAGAAATTGAATAAAGCTTTGATGTTCTCAACATGGAAGGAGATGTGAAGTAGATGTCATGGAGCATATTAGGATGTAAGTAGAGTAGATTTCATTTTGTAAATATTGCTTTGTAGAATGTAAGGTAGATTAGATTTTTCATTCATGCAATTTTAATTCATGCAAGTGTGTTTAATTTTGCTTTGATTTCATGACTAATGGCATATGTGATCATCTTGTCTATGTTGCTGACCTTTATTTTTCTAGTTTGATTTTCATTAATATCATTTCTTTAACTTGCACTTTACTTTCTGCTCTTAGATATCAAGTTGTTCATCTATTGATGGTTCTTTTTCCATAATCAAATAACTTTATTGGAGCCAAAATATCACTTAGTACAGCTTGGTTTAGTTTGTTTTAAGACTCACATCGCTGACTTGTTCATAACTGTTATCACATGATAAATCTAGCTGAAAGGAAAAAAGGTTAAGAAAAGGTTAAAGTAGTGTGATTTGTCTCCTTTATGTAGTGTCACTTAGATTTCACATTTCATTTTCATTTTAAATCAGCAGCATAGATACTGGGCCGATGTTATTAGTTCTTTATTTGATGTCTTTATTTTCCTTTAAGCATTTGATTTCATAAGTGGTAGGGGGGGCCTGCCTTGTATAGTTGTCATTTTAATTTCTTGCATTTCTTTTTTCTGATTTTCATGTATATTAATTTACAGTTTGAATTACTGCATTTTATTTTCTTTTTAACATGTATATTATTGTACATAAATTGCTTTCAAGTTGATTGTAGATTAGTGATGCACATAGCCTTTTAATGAACTAATGACGTGATAGAATCATCTTGTCCTTTTGCTGAAGCAGCAAGGATACTGGGTCTCATAGTCATTCTCTCATTATTTGATTATTGCATTTTATTTTGATTGAACTAGTTGCAACAAGAACAAAACCCCAAAAACAACATAAACTATAAAACAACGAAGTAAGAGAAAGGTTAACTAAGCACATATAGTGCACCACACTTCATCAGTTTACGATCCCCGGATTGATAATTTATGTAGAGCAATTTAAGACGTTAAATTGACTAGACATTTTGGCGCCGTTGCCGGGGAAGTGTAATTAGGAGACCTTATTTCTTACATCTGAAAAAAAAATTAACAATTCTTGAGTATGCTCTCCTCCTGCACTTTGTGTGATCTAGAGGATCAGAAAAAGGATTGTTAAGTAAAAAAAAAAAAAAAAAAAAAAAAAAAAAATAGGAGACAAAATAAACTTCATCACTTCAATTGATTCAAGAAAAAAAAGGAGAAGAGAAAAAATAAACTTCATTTCATTTCCATTTTCACTCCATGCCATCCATTTCATCAATAAAAGTTATTTCCCCATGATCATTTCCATTAAGATTGCCTAACTATCTCTATTTAGCTAAGTGGTTGCTGTGATACCGGTTTCCGCAGCTGATACCACTCTGTTTTTCAAACTTACAGTCAAGATGTTAGTGCAATAAAATGAAAATGCAGGAATGACTAAGCAATACAAAAATTCACAATTTCAGAGGAAAAAACAATCTATGGCTATCTCCATTCCTAGCTTTTCATTGTGGCTTCAACAAGAAAAATCTGCATATTGATTTGATGTTTTGGCCTCTTCATGATTTCGTTTCAGTGCATTCTCATCCCTTTGTAAGCAATTGATTTGCATTCATTTGAACTGTGCATCTTATTTATATAGGAAGCCTTTGGTTTTGGAACGTTTTTGGAAAGTCAACATAGGAAATTTCTCAATCATAGCAAAATCTGAAACCTATGGAGGCCTACATAAACTGTGCAAATAGATTGAAAATAGAAGCTTAAGGCATGCTGCAGTCACCAACACTTAGAGAAAATGCTGAGCTCATGATCTCCATTGTAAGCTTCACAAACTTCTTTGGATTCTTGATTCGCTCATTCCCCATATTTGCTGTTGACTGTACCTGAAAACAATCTTTCTTTGAAATCTATTTTACAGAGTATTTCACTTCACGGATTTCATTTGAATACCTGAGGCTAAAACCAAATTATGTGTTTTAACATGGTGCATACTACCGCTGGAAAATCTTCCTACCTCTGATTCAAAAATTTTTACAGCCAAATGCAACAAATTCATAAAGTGCAGAACAGAAAAAAATTAACTCAGAGAAAAAACGTAAACAACAGAAAAACGTCAAACTTTACACGCTCGATTTGCCCAAATGGTAGCGAATTTGAAGAAAATAAAACATGGGTTTTTTTGCCAGGTGGGTCAATTAGATAACCCAGAAACCGTTTGAGGAAATTTGTAGCGGTCTGGGAGAAATCTGCGGTTCTTCGGAGTGTATTTTTGAGTGCCGCGTGAGAAAAAAACAGAGTTTTAATTAAATGAACAGCAGTAATTTAATGCAGCGTGCCTGAAGAAGATAAATCAAATTAGGAGTCAAATATGTGCTGGACATCAATCAAATTACACATCTCTTGTTTTAAAACATTCATCCAACACCTGTTTAACAAACAGTTTGAATTGAACACGGCACTGTAAATGATTTCAAGAATTTAAATGCACGGGAGTTGTAGATTATGTAAAATTATGTTGATGCAAGAGCGAGAGTCTGCAGGTAGCTTAAAGCCGTTACGACTCATGGAAAGAAGTGTTTTCAGTGATCGGATGGTGTTTGTGCGAGCTGTTCATGAGGCAAAGTGGATAAATGGGATGGAGCTTAGCATCTATGATTCATGGTTTGATCCAGTTGTTTCTGTTTTACCTGGGCTTGTTCCCGATGGATTTATTTACTTGAGGGCCAGTCCAGACACATGCCATAGACGTTTCCAGTTACGAAAGAGAGAAGAAGAAAATAGTGTGTCTTCCCTGCTGAATGTGGTAGTCATGGGTTGTTGTCGGTGAGCCAATTACCTCTTGATTTTACTGAGATTTAGGGCGTCTGTTGTTTGGTCCTTTTTTTTTAAATGATCAGAGAGAGGCGGCCATTCTTTTATCATTTTTTTTTTTTTATGGATATGACATTATGGTATGGATTTTGTTGCGGTTAATCTTTCGTGGATGAGAGAGAGTCTTTTGGATCAGGGGCTCGCATTTATTCATAACCATTTAGAAATAAAGGGATTTCTTCACTCCTCCACATTTTTTTCTCTCTTCCACGCACACAACCACTCCATTTCATAGTACTTTCTACACTCTGCACTTTCCGTAGCCAATACAGCGTTTCCGCAGCCAATCCCAGATTCCGCAGCTGTTTTGTTAAACTCTAGGTTGCAGGTGTCATCAAGCAAAACAAGTCACATGGGTAGCTAGGGAAATGTCAGTACATGGATGGTGTCCTATTCATTTG
Source organism: Pinus tabuliformis (assembly GCA_031772625.1). Taxonomy (NCBI): domain Eukaryota; kingdom Viridiplantae; phylum Streptophyta; class Pinopsida; order Pinales; family Pinaceae; genus Pinus; species Pinus tabuliformis. The sequence continues at coordinate 271,177,633 of CM062804.1, forward strand.
GTCAAATTTGATGAAAAAGACCCCGGTCAAAGGGAAGTCAAATTGTGTATTATCACAAAGTCGCCACACTGAGTCGCTGCATGTCAAGAAAAAATAATAATTTTGAATCAATGAAATGAACAAGTTATTTTCTCACTTTTCTGAAGGTATTGATTAATTTTGGACTGATAATGAAAGATGAATGGCTAACTTTTTATTCAAGATTTTTAGCTACAGAGCTGTTCCCCAATTCCGCAGCCAGAAAAACCTCATTGTTCAAATCAGCCTATCTTTCTCATGCAAAATCAGATTTTGATGATTTAAGTACCATTGGAAAGATCTCAACAAGATCTATACAATGAGAAATATATCATTAGAGTTTGAAATGGCAAATAATGAAATAAATTGCTGAAAAGAAGCAACATCAACTTGAGGCACTAATTCCAAAGCAGGTATAAATTCTTTTGATTTTTCCTTTGAGAACTTGTTTCATTAATACAAATTCTTAGTTTTGTGTGTAAATATCATAACTAGAGAGATTGATCACCTCTCTCCTTTGATAATCTTACATTCCATTGCAGAAGAAGTATTAGTTTTTTTTGCAGGTTTCAAGAGGAAGGACAAATGACTACAAGAGAATGGTTTCTCTCTAAAAGACCAATTTGTTTCATAAGAGGATGATCAGCAACAAAGAGGAAATATGCTGATGTAAAATCATATCCAAACACTTGAAAAACTTTCAGATACTATTGTCTCCATCACATCCATCCATCACATCCATACTTCATAATAAACCATTCACCTCATTCCACTCCATACTTTTCACTTACATTCACATACACTTTCCATCTCTTTTTGTCCATTCGTAACCCACAAATAAAAGCAAGAGGCTCATTCACATGCTTATTGCCATTGCCATTTCTGTTCTCCATTACCATTTTCCATTTTCATTTTCCACTCCTTGTCATTTTCATTCTGCAAATAAGCCCTGCTTCAATGCAAATTATTGAGTCCATAGTTCTTTGAGTCTAAGTTCTTTGTAAAAACACCTTAAGGCTTGCATGCCTTAATGGCAAGTCTTCATGCTGACAAACAATGGGAATACATTAATGTCCCTTGTTCGTTAGATCTTCTAGGTGACTCGACATCAGCAAATTCATTCGTACCTAGCAAGATGTGTTTGGGCATCTTGACTCTCATTGTCATCAATGGTGAGAGTTCTCGTGTTGACTAGTGGCATCCATTAATGGCCACTGAGCCAACAATTTCCTACTATGTTCGACATCAGAACATCTTTTCACATAGTAGGAATTGTGCCAATGAGTTTTGAAGACATGAAGACTATTATTTTCAGCATTTTGGAGCAGATTCAGCAAGTTTTAGTAGAAGCAATAAAAAGTCATCTTATCTCTCTATCCATGACTCCTCTTGTTCAGCCACTTGAAGAAGAATATGATCAGAAGTTTTCAGCCACCACACATACAACTCATCCATTCCAAAGGGTAAGTGAAGGTACGTCATTTTCTAACTTTTGACCATAGAATTCCATAAAAAGCTAGAATGATAATTGTTGGAAAAACATTTCTCTTCCTCATTTCATAAAATTGCCAATACCATCAGTTGGGGGGGAATACATTCATATTCATATATTTCCATGTCCATATAATATTCAGGAGCTCACATACTTCCAACATATATTAATTATTACATTGCTATTATGAGCATACAATGGCTTTTGAAAAAGTGCTTAAAGGATAAATTGGATACAAACAAAAATCATGGTTGTCACACAAGAACCAACCATCATGCAATCCAATAAAGATATACTTTGCAACAATAATCAAAATATCATTATGCAAAGTTCAAAGATCAAAATAGAAGGCAAAAAAAAAAAAAAAAAAATGGTTGTAACACAAGAACCAACCATGTTGCAATTCAAGTGAAACACTTTGCAAAAATATGAAGTTATCAAATGATATCATGCAAAGTTAAGCCAAAGCTCAAGGATCAAAAGAGTTAATGTAATATATATTGCATGAGGACATGCAATAGCTTCAGTTGGGGGGTATGTTGAGTCTTGAAAATGTCATTCATTTGCATTACACTTTCACTATTATGTCCATTATATCACCTCCATTTCACCTCCATTTCACTACTATGTCACCACATTCATCCCACTTTCATTATCATTGGGCCACCTTTATGTTTTTCCAATATTTATTATTTCTAAGCCTTTTAAGTGAATTTGTGGTTAAACATTAGAAAATAATGTGCATATGCTTATACCTAACAAATGGGTTGAGGTTGTTGACATGTGTAGGTTGAAAGGAGACTTCTAGAAGACCCTTATGTGGCACCCCAAGGCCAAATTCGAATTTGGTTGGAAAGAATCATGGGATCATGAGGATATGTGTCACATCTCCTAATTGTATTGTAACTCTAAGAAGACATGTGTCTTATCAGTTCCTATTTTGATTAGGACTCTAGAGGTAGAGGGAGAGATTCATGGATTATCATTAATGAGATGGCTCTCATCTTTTTGTATAAATAGAAGATCTCTCTCCTTCATTTGTTAGTCTTTTTTAGTCTTTCCTTTAGTCCTTTTCTTAGTCCTTTTAGCTTGTTAGTCCCATGGCTTTTGAAAGCTTTTGTACTTTGTACTTTTGAAGAAATTGAATAAAGCTTTGATGTTCTCAACATGGAAGGAGATGTGAAGTAGATGTCATGGAGCATATTAGGATGTAAGTAGAGTAGATTTCATTTTGTAAATATTGCTTTGTAGAATGTAAGGTAGATTAGATTTTTCATTCATGCAATTTTAATTCATGCAAGTGTGTTTAATTTTGCTTTGATTTCATGACTAATGGCATATGTGATCATCTTGTCTATGTTGCTGACCTTTATTTTTCTAGTTTGATTTTCATTAGTATCATTTCTTTAACTTGCACTTTACTTTCTGCTCTTAGATATCAAGTTGTTCATCTATTGATGGTTCTTTTTCCATAATCAAATAACTTTATTGGAGCCAAAATATCACTTAGTACAGCTTGGTTTAGTTTGCTTTAAGACTCACATTGCTGACTTGTTCATAACTGTTATCACATGATAAATCTAGCTGAAAGGAAAAAAGGTTAAGAAAAGGTTAAAGTAGTGTGATTTGTCTCCTTTATGTAGTGTCACTTAGATTTCACATTTCATTTTCATTTTAAATCAGCAGTATAGATACTGGGCCGATGTCATTAGTTCTTTATTTGATGTCTTTATTTTCCTTTAAGCATTTGATTTCATAGGTGGTAGGGAGCCCCTGCCTTGTATAGTTGTCATTTTAATTTCTTGCATTTCTTTTTTCTGATTTTCATGTATATTAATGTACAGTTTGAATTACTGCATTTTATTTTCTTTTTAACATGTATATTATTGTACATAAATTGCTTTCAAGTTGATTGTAGATTAGTGATGCACATAGCCTTTTAATGAACTAATGACGTGATAGAATCATCTTGTCCTTTTGCTGAAGCAGCAAGGATACTGGGTCTCATAGTCATTCTCTCATTATTTGATTATTGCATTTTATTTTGATTGAACTAGTTGCAACAAGAACAAAACCCCAAAAACAATATAAACTATAAAACAACGAAGTAAGAGAAAGGTTAACTAAGCACATATAGTGCACCACACTTCATCAGTTTACGATCCCCGGATTGATAATTTATGTAGAGCAATTTAAGACGTTAAATTGACTAGACAACTACATCATATTTTCTTACAAGTACCGAGTTGCATGTATGTCGCCTTCACTAGTTTTGGCATGCATGGCATATGCATGTGGATTTTGGTTGTGATTTGTCATTGGCATGGAGGATGGGTGGTATTGACAGTGGATTGACTAGCCTTGCCATTTCCTGGATACCATGGTGATTGTGGGTTTATTTTCATTGTTGTGTTTTTGGTTGGTTCACATGTTTCCTTAGCTTGGGTTGAGTTATTAGTCCTGGAGCCTTGGTTTGACAAACGCTCTGGAGCCTTGGAACAACTTGGGTTGACTTACTAGTCTTGGAGCCTTGGTTGGACAAACACTCTGGAGCCTAATAAAAGTTGTGGGTTGAGTTACTAGTCCCAGAGCCTTGTTGGAAAAACACTCTGAAGCCTTGGAAGGCTTGGATAGAGACCAATCTGATGATGGTTTTGTGATGTTTGAACTTAAGGTGGAACCATTGTTTAATGGGTTGAGGTGGATGGACTCTAGAAATCCTGGATGATTTTTATTAATGTGTTCTATGAGATCCCACATTCATGTTTGGAATATGGCAAGGGGGTGAATCACTGAAGAGAGATTTGGATCAACCATTCTACAGTCGGGTGGAACATGGAAGTCCCATACTAGGTTTGGATTTTTCATCATTAATGAAAGGTTATTTCTCCTTGTATTTCTATGATCATTTTGATGGATTGTATGCCATCTATATTGTTGTACTTTCATGAGTATTTTAGCTACTATTATGTTGGTTATGTATGTGTTTTATGACAGCAACCATGTATGGCTTTCCTCATGTTTTTACTTGTAATTGAATGATCAATGTATCTATGACCTAATGGATGGAATGGCAGTTGATGTGTTGAGGCATCAATGGTTCTTGGTGATTCTCAGCTAAGTATGAGACCCATATGCTCAGCACTGTTAATTACACCTGTAGATTACAAATTTGCAATATGTTTGATGAAATATTTGTCATGGCTAGTAAGGGTCTAGTCAAGGTCTTGAACAAGTATTTGCTTTAATACTGTCATTTCCATGTTATTTTATTGATATGAAGAAATGGTTATATTTTGGGCAGTGACCTGGGCTCTAGGCCTGAAAAAGTGGCTAAAGTCCCAGAGTCACTAGCATAGCACTGACAATCTTGGTCTCTGGTCGCTGGTAGGCAAGCCTATGAGAGAGATGTTGGGTTGTTGGTCATACTCATGCCTATAGCATGGGAGAAATTGAGCCTTAAATTGTCCAAAAGCTCAGTGGGACCCCAAGGCAAGTTGTCTAAAGTATTGGATTGGTTCTTGAGGGTCTTATAGCTGATAATTAATGTTTGTATGGTGTGTTTCTGTTGGTTCCACTTCCTTAACATGACTTAGGAGGTTGAATCATATCATAGTGGCCTCTCGTCACATGTTTTACCCTGGCTGGCCAGTTGCTTGGGTAGATGTGGGAGGAAGGTGTTACATATTTATTAAGTTGTCCCTTTTGGAATGTTTGGATATGCAAAGCTTATTTTCCTTGAACAACAAACCTTCCTGAATCATATAGTTTGACCATTGTGTTGTATTCATGCTAATTGGGTTTTCACAAGATGCATATGCTTCTTTGAAATCCACATCACTCTTGTACATTTCCTTGAGTTTTTCAAATCCCAGGACACTGATTTGAAACTCCTATGGAATTAATTTAATTCTACTCAAAGCATCAACTACATTTTTTGATGATCCACTACTATGTTTAATAAAAAAAGTAAAGTTTTTTCAGAAATTCTACCCATTTGGCATGTCTCTGATTCAACTTTGGTTGTTTGCTTATGAACTGGAGAGCATGATTATCAGTAAATAAAACAAACTCTTCGGGCATGAGATAATTGATGAACCCTAGTATCAAAACAATATTGTTGAGACTCCCAAGGCTACCAACAATAATTATCAACCCGAGGTTCATACAAAATTAATAGGTGACAGTGTTGCATCCACAATAGGTCAAGTTTTACACATGCCACCTTCAAGCAATGTACTAGATAAAGGCACAGAAACACCACTCTTTTAACTAGCTCAAGGAAGGGAATTGCATGAAAAAGAAAGTTATACTCTAATTGCAGGAATGTAAACAATTGCTTTACTTGCAGAAACAAAGAGTGTTATTCATCATATGTATAGTTTAACCGTAGTTGTGAGAATTTAAAGGCTATGCTAATTGAAAGAATGAAAAGTACTTGTCTATTTGCAAAATGTAAACCTTGTGATACTTGAAATAATGTGAATCATTAGTCTAATTGCAGAATGTGAAAAGTTGCTTTGAAAAGAAACTAATCCTATGCAAGAACAACACTTTGTAATTGAAACCCTAAGAGCATGAATTCAAAGAAATAGGCCTAATATACTTTGCATTGGAAAATCACCCTCTTAATCACTGTGTTCAAAGGGACTTGGATGGAGTAACAGAGTTCATATGCATTTCATAAGAAAATCATCATTACCATTCAATTTAGAAATTTGTCACCTAACCCTAATTGCATAATTGTATTTGCAGTGAGAAAAAGGTATGTTTTTAGTGGTGTGGGGTCCTCCTCAACCATGGATTCAGAACCTATAGGCCATTATTCAAGCCTAAGAGACAAAAACCAAGCTTTTGGAGCAAATATGGTCAAGTTTAGGGACTGCTACAAGATTTCTACATGATGCTACATGATTTCTCTGTTTTGCTACAGGATTGATTCCGTGAGCATCCTGAGGGTGGAAAAGGTGGTTTGAAGGTGGGAAAGGGTAGGTAAGGTGGGGGCTATGTGAGGAATTTTCCAAGCCTAGTACCTCTCAAAGGCCCATCTTGCACAAAAACAAATGCACACGGTGTCCCTCAAATAACCTAGAAATATGGTCTCAGTAGAAAAATTTTGAGGGCAGTGTGGGATGACAAGGAAGGGGTTGATGATGACAAGGGGAATGTAGGATGAGTGCACCCTTTTCTTTGCACTCAAAATGATTATCAAATTGCAGCAAAATAATCTAAGCAAGAAAGGATGAGTCAAATTTTATAAAATAAAACAAAGAAGTAATTTATTTGATTAAGAACTAATTCACCTAACATGCATCTAACCTACATACATGAAAACTTGAGAAAGATGATTTTAACTCCTAGATTGCTTAAACATAGTATGCATGTAACACCCCTCCCTTGTGTACTACATTATTTTAAACCTAACCTTAGTTAAAGCTAGGTATAATATCCTCCCTTGTGTGTTAAAGGTTGTAGACCTAAGATGAGGAAAGCTAGGTTTGATACCCTCCTTTGTGGGTTAAATAATTCCACACCTAAGCTGAGGAATTCTATGTAATATGTAATATGAAAAGCAAATGTATTATCAAATATTTCAATAAAATAAATCACTTGGAGGGTGGAGCACCAAGAGAGAAGAGATGCTTGCCAAATCCCATAAGGAATGGGATAGAGATGAATCTTTCATGATAAGCTTCGAGATATGATTCTAGATAAGCTTCAATCGATTGGATATCCATCAGATGGATGGGAGATAAATATTCATTGGACATAAAATCTTTGGGGGAGATAAAGGCAATCTTTTATGCGGAAAAGCGTCGTGGGAGATAAAGACAAGCTTTTCTGGATCAGATCTAGAAAATCAAAAAATCCATAAAGTGGGATGTTTTTAATGGTAACTAAATCATGAAAGAGGGTATTAATTACCGAGTGCATCGATCAATTGAGATAGTTGATCCTTGGCAAGATCTTCGGCTCGGGGGGAATTAGAGGTGATTCATGGCTGGGTGGTGGTGATCCTCCCTCCAAGTGAGATCTAGTTGGTGTCATTTGCATGGAATGGTTGTATGTCGCTCACTTTCCCTTCATGTGATTATTTTATTTGGTTTAGTATTGGATATGTTATTAGTCTTGGTTTATTTCATTTTCTATGCGCATGAATGGGTAGGATACCGAATGAATCTAATGGAAATATTCTTATGTCAGTGAAGGAGATTTTATTGTTATATAAAGCCTCTAGTTAACATGGAAGATAGTGGTAGATGATTATAGATTATCATAGTATAATGTAGGTAACAGTATAATCTATGATGGTCATATTTTCTATTTCATGTATACCAAATAAGGATCAATTTGGATTATGTTAATTACTATGCATGTGTTCTTAATGCATCTTATGTAGCAAAATGGCCTATTAAATGGATGAAAACACTTCTGAGAAATCTGATTGAAGAGTGGAGGTGATGAAAGTGGTGCATGTGATTATCTAAATAATTTATAAAGTTTATGCATACATTATAGTAATCAGGATTTACTAGTGTGGAGACAAGTTGTTGGCATAGAGGCATGCAGAGCAACTAGGAGGTAAATTCTAATATTATATCTAAGGGTCGAGGATATCGATACCATGCGGGGATTGATGCTTGCATGTTATGGTTCCTCCTTCTTTCCAACTGTGGATATATATATATATATATATATATATATATATATATATATATATATATATATATATATATATAGATACAAAAAATAATAATTGATTCATTCCATGTGATTCCAAATCCATACTGATTGAATAAATAATGGATATATATATATATATATCTATATATATATATATATATATATATATATATATATATATATATATATATATATATATATATATACAAAAAATAATAATTGATTCATTCCATGTGATTCCAAATCCATATTGATTGAATCAATAATGGGAAGGAGAGGGAGCTCTGGCGATCGGCGGCAATGGCAATAACCTAACCCTAGGTTTTCTCCGTTCGAAATCCCTGTTTCCTATGGCAGGTATCACGCCGGGTCCATGGTTCACGGGTATCTGACTTGCGCGGGCCCTTCGAGAGTACATCTGTTGATCCTCACTGAATCCTGGTTACTGGTTTTTACTAGGGTTTACTACCTTCCCGGCTGATCTTTCTCGCATTGTTTATCCTACAACTTGCTGTCGGTCCCCTGGTCGGCAGTTTGGGGTTGCTATTTTGTCAGGTTGCTATGGTAGAGGAGGACCTCGTGGACTACGAGGAGGACCCCATGCTAGATCAGGATATTTGGGCATACAATAACCGACCAGCCATGGAACCCTGGGGCAAAGAACAAGCTATTTTGACAGTTTCCACCAACACACAGCCCCACCCACCACGATCTAGGAAGAATCACCATCCAGATGTCAATTTGGCAGACCTTCCGGTCCTTGAATGCCCGCCTCTTTCGCCGGCCATGCTTCATCTTCTAGGAACCTACCTGCAAACTTCTCCATCATTCGACTCCCCTCTCCCGACCTCTGCTCAACTTTCCCTGCCTATGTGTTAAGTTATGGTATGTTCTATGCTTATAACAGTTTACTTCTTTTTCTTATTATATTCCACCGATTAGCAATCACATGTACATAAAGTAAAGTGCAGATAGAACATTAAACGATTGACAGAAAACAAGCCAAGACAAGAGACACAAGATGTGGCGGCTAGCCAGGGACAAGCCCCACAATGTGTGAGGAAACCCTTTGATCAAATCTTCTTTTATCTTCAATAATTCAGCAGAGAGAAATAGTACAATAAATCTGATTCATATCAGCAGTAGCAAACCCTAGATTAGTAGCATCAGCATTAGCGGCTTCATTATCAAACTAGGGTAGACGATATCTCACAAACCGACCGTCGGATTGACTTCATTCCACCACCAAAAGTTTCAGATTCCAGAGGAGGTTCAGATGAACCTACAGTGCAGTTCAGATGAGGAGATCTTCTAGGCCACGCAAGTCAATCTTTGCTTCTGCAGTTGCAGCTTTAGTTTTAGCAGTTTCCGGCTTCAAACTAGGGCAGTCGATATCTTGCAAACCGTTCGTCGGATTGACTTCATTCCACCACCAAAAGTTGCGGCTTTCAGAGGAGGTTCAGATGAACCTACAATGTAGTTCAGATGAGGAGATATTCTAGGCCACACAAGTCAATCTTTGCTTCTGCAGTTGCAGCTTCAGTTTCAGCAGTTTCCGGCTTCAAACTAGGGCAGTCGATATCTTGCAAACCGTTCGTCGGATTGACTTCATTCCACCACCAAAAGTTGTGGCTTTCAAAGGAGGTTCAGATGAACCTACATCGCAGTTCCAAAGAGTAGATCTTCTAGGCCACGCAAGTCAATCTTTACTTCTGTAGTTGCAGCTTCAAATTCAACAGCTTCCGGCTTCACATGTGTGAGAGAGAGAGACCCATTTCAGCGCAGTAGAGAAGAGACTCATATCTGCGCAGTAGAGAGAGAGAGATGTGATGAGATGAGTGAGTCTAAATGAGGAAAAGTCCTCTTATATTTATACACAACGTTGGTGGGTGAATAGATGCGACTATTGGGCTTCTGAGCCTACATGAGTTGTAGGTTGGCTTGATAATAATTCCATAATCAAAATAAATTCATATCTCCATGAATACTTATCGGAATTGGATGATCTTTATATCAATCCTACACCTCTTGACGAGAGGAATCTAATAAAAATATTATTAGCCATGAATAAGATGACCCACATGAAGTTTTGCCCTGGTTTCCAATTTTAACACTCCCTCTCAACCATGGAGAACTTCATCTGCAATCTGTCTATCGGTTGTTACTATTCATCCATCAAATGCACTGCCTTGTACAGCCTGACCCTTGCCCTGCTCTGCTCTATTTTTCCTGTTCTGCTTTGTCTTGTTTTGCCCTGCACTGATCTGTACTGTTTTGTTTTGTTCTGCTCTGCTCTTGCATTGTTCTGTTCTACTTTGCTTTTGTCCGAATTATGAAGAAGAAGAAATGATCGAGGATGTATCATACTGACTCGAAGTCAGTCTCAGAGTATGTACCACTGGTCCCAGACCAGTCTCAACCAACCCAAAGTCAGCGTCATAGTGAGTACAACTCCAATGGTCCCAGACCAATATCATCCTCCACTGACTCAAAGTCAGTCTCAGAGTATGTACCACTGATCCCAGACCAGTCTCAATCGACCCGAAGTCAGCGTCATAGTATGGTACAACTCCTACCACTGGTCCCAGACCAGTATCATTGATCCTAGATCAATGGAGGTCATCCTAGCGTAGGGAGTACGGTAGTTACAACGATGCATCCATCGGTACTACTATGGTCCCTAACTTCATTTCCCTGCTCATTGATCAGATGAGAGGTACTTCCCATGAGTCCCAGACTGCATGGGTAGGATGCCTCAACAAGAGAACTAATCAATCCTGTCCTCACAGGAGAACACATCAATCCTGCTACAATTGCCATGGAGAACACATCAATCCAAGCCACCATGGAGAACACATCAATCCAGGCCTCACAGGAGAACACATCAATCCTGCTACAATCGCCACGGAGAACACATCAATCCAGGCCTCACAGGAGAACACATCAATCCTGCTACAATCCCCATGGAGAACACATCAATCCAGGCCTCACAGGAGAACACATCAATCCTGCTACAATCGCCATGGAGAACACATCAATCCAGGCCTCACAGGAGAACTAATCATCCTGCTACACAGGAGAGCGAATCATGCTGTTCCACAAGAGAGCGAATCATCTTGTCCCACAAGAGAGCGAATCATCTTGTTCCAGTGTGCACCACCAGGGGAGGGTGAGTCACCCTGTGGCCATATGTTGCTCCAGTAATAACCGCAAGCCCTCAGAGCTCCCAGAGCTCAATGTATGCAACATGCAAGACCCTTGTACAAGGGTTTCTTACCGACTCCAAGTCGTTTGGGAAAATCACAGATTAGATCTTTCCTCGGGGCTTTGACAAGGTGTATCAACCTGTACATCATCTTAATGCGATGGAGCCTCCTTGCTCATCAACTTACCATATCCAAGATGATGTCTATCTGCTGGAGCAATCGACGAATACGGGATTCCTCAATAATCGAATCCCACCTCTGGTTGTTATAGAGAATCACAGTGGTATCCAATGTAAATCCAAACAGCTCACTGAAGAGCTTTCGCAACCAGACTACCTCACACGAGGTTATGCTAGCAAAAATATATCCTGCTTCGGCGGTGCTCAAAGCCACTGACTTCTGCTTCCTGCTCATCCAGGATATCGAAGCAGATCCCAAGGTGAAATAGCACCCGGAAGTGCTCTTACGGTCCACCACACTGCCTGCCCAATCAACATCAGTATATCCAAGTAGTCTCACATCTCCGGCAGTGTATCTTAATCCATGAGAAATTGTGTCCTAAAGACATCTCAGAAGATTCCTGGCATCAATCCAGTGAGGCTCAACCAAATATGAGCTCACAATGCTAACTGCAAAAAATATGTTCGGACGGAGGTTCACCAAGAACATTAATGCGAATGAGTTTATGAAACTCAGAGGCATTTCCCAAATCTGGTCCGACATCACTACCATATAACTTCTAAAAGTTAAAATCCTCGAGGTAGTCACAAGCTTGCAGTCCATCATACCAAATATTTCCAATACCTTTACCACATATTTCCCTTGAGATAGGAAAATTTCCCTTGGCTTCTGCCATACTTCAAGTCCTAGGAAGTAGTGCATCAGTCCTAGGTCTTTCATTTCAAATTCAGAGGCCAGCTCCCTCTTACATTTGTGAATGAGAGGGTCTGCACCTGTTAGAAAGAGGTCATCCACATACAATACCAGTATGAGAGGCTTGTCATCTTCAACCTTAAAGTAAAGGTTAGGATCGACTTCACTCCTAGTGAATCCTAGCTTCATCAAGTAGCTATCGATCCTCTCATACCATGCTTGGGGTGCTTGCTTCAGCCCATAGAGAGCTTTCTTCAACCTGCATACATGAGATTTTCGATCATAAATCTCAAATCCTTTGGGTTGCTCCACGTAGACCTCTTCTTTGATCGAGCCATGCAAGAACGCAGTCTTGACATCCATCTGATGTAGGTTCCATCCTTGTGAAGCGACAAGGGCTATGATCGAGCGGATGGTTGTATATCTGGCAACAGGTGCAAATATCTCATCATAGTCTATACCTCCCTTTTGGGAGAAACCTCGAGCAACAAAACGAGCCTTATACTTTTCCGTGCTTCCATCTGCTGCGTGCTTTATCTTGTAAAGCCATTTGGAAGTAACAACAGTCTTGTCCTGGGGTCTAGGAACTACTTCCCAAACATCATTCTTTATGATAGACTCATATTCTTTGGTCATAGCATCCTTCCATACTTGATGCTTGACGGCATCTGAGAATGACGAAGGCTCATTTTGTATGATCGTGCTCATGATGGTCAGGTATCCTTGATACCTATTAGGTTTCTTACTTTCACGAAAGGTTCCTCGAGGTGCAGCATGTCCTTCAGCATCATCAAGTAACCCCTTAAGCCATGAAGGCCTCTTCCTAGAAGAGGAAGGCTCATATGGAGGAGGATCAATCGGATCCATGGGTTCTTCTACATCAGGCATTGATTCATCATCCTTTTCTTTCGGTTCCCTGGTGTCGGCTTCTAGAGAGCTACTCAAATTCAGTAGATTGTCCACCTTGCTGAGAGCCATATCTTTGTCAAAGGTGACATCATGACTAATCACGACTTCCCTTTGACCAATGGTGAACATTTCTTCAAGAGTTTAGGAACCTAATGCTTGATGAGGGCATCAATTTTGTACATATACGGCGGTGATTGTAGTTTCAGCCCATAGAAACTTTGGAAGTATTTGATCATGTAGCATGGCCTGGACAACTTCCATCATCGTGTGGTTTTTCCTTCCCGCCCCACCATTCTGCTCAGGAGTACGTGGTGTAGTAGTCTCCCTCTTAATGCCAGCCTCAGATATGCCTAAGTGAACCAACTATAATATATTGGAGGTCTTGCTTTGGCTTGAGGGGAATGGTCCCCTTTTGAGCTTTCCTTCGGCACATCCTGGACATACACCTTCTTTCTCTACTTGGAATTCAGGCATCCCTGTTACCATCTGTCTTACATCAGGTAGAGCTTTGTAATGAAGGTGGGCAAACCTCCGATGCCAAGGTTCAGATTGAAGAGTTGTGTCACAAGACATGACACCTAGCGGACTTCCATCGACCTGATATAATGAATCAACACTAAACCCAAGAGTAAAGGCATATTTAACATTATTTTTCCATATACATACCTTGCCATTGCTGAAGGTTACCTTGTAGCCTTTGTCTTCTATTGCTAAGATGGACACTAGGTTCTTTTTGAGGTCAGGTGCATTTAATACATCTGGAATTTCTAACCTTCTTGAATGGTTTTCCTCTTCCTCGATCCGCAGCTCTCCTCTTACCTTTTCCGTTGAATTTGTCATTCCTTTGATTTCCATTAGAGGGATTTTGAGTTGCACCACTGCATACAGTACCATGCTTCTCTAATCATGATTATCATCATGCTGCCCATGTCCATGATCTCATTCATCATGATGCTCATGATCTCATACATAGTGACTTGCTTTATCGCAAATGTAACATCGTCATTTTCTTCCACCCTTAGGTCCAGCCTTTCCTTTTGATTTAGTCCCGGAATTATTTCTTTTCTTTGCATGAGAAGAAAAGGCAGCAGGAGGACCTTTAGGCATGGGCATTTCTAGCACTTCTTCCCTTGTTTCTTCTTGAATGCATCTAGCCATTAATTCCTCAAAACTAGGAATTACATTAGGTCAGAAGAGTAGTCTTGAACACATACCATTCAGATGATAATCCTCCAAGAGTTGTGAGTGCCATTTCTCTGTCAGTAATAGTTTCCCCAATAGATAGGAGATCGTTCTTGATCTCAGTGATTCTTAAGAAGTATGCTTGCATACTTTCATCTTTACCCTTCTTGATTTCCCTCAACTTATTTCTAAGAAACAAAACTTGATTTGCATCATTAACTTTAAATAAACTCACCAGTCTGTCGTAGATTTCCTTGGAGGTGTCTAGATCAGAGATGTGGGCCACCAAGCGCTTGTCGATAGAGTCCCGGATGATCTTCTTTGTTTTGACTTCTCCATTTTTCCATTTGTTCCAGGCAGCAACAGATGCATTTGATGAAGGCTCAACAATATTGCCTCTTACATGGTCTAGCACTCCTTGATCTTCAAGGGTTAGATCAATAGACATCTTCCATCTGTGATAGTCAGCTTTCTCACGGAGCTTGTCTTCGGCAGGAAAGAGTGTTGAGGACCCCATAGTTCTTTTAGGATAGCCTTGCCAATCTTCTCTTCAATGATTGCTCTTGCTCTTGCTCGGGCTTTGCCTTCACCTCGGCTCTGATACCATGTTAAGTTATGGTATGTTCTATGCTTATAACAGTTTACTTCTTTTTCTTATTATATTCCACCGATTAGCAATCACATGTACATAAAGTAAAGTGCAGATAGAACATTAAACGATCGACAGAAAACAAGCCAAGACAAGAGACACAAGATGTGGCGGCTAGCCAGGGACAAACCCCACAATGTGTGGGGAAACCCTTTGATCAAATCTTCTTTTATCTTCAATAATTCAGCAGAGAGAAATAGTACAATAAATCTGATTCATATCAGCAGTAGCAAACCCTAGATCAGTAGCATCAGCATTAGCGGCTTCATTATCAAACTAGGGCAGACGATATCTCACAAACCGACCGTCGGATTGACTTCATTCCACCACCAAAAGTTTCAGCTTCCAGAGGAGGTTCAGATGAACCTACAATGCAGTTCAGATGAGGAGATCTTCTAGGCCACGCAAGTCAATCTTTGCTTCTGCAGTTGCAGCTTCAGTTTCAACAGTTTCCGGCTTCAAACTAGGGAAGTCGATATCTTGCAAACGTTCGTCGGATTGACTTCATTCCACCACCAAAAGTTGCGGCTTTCAGAGGAGGTTCAGATGAACCTACAATGCAGTTCAGATGAAGAGATATTCTAGGCCACACAAGTCAATCTTTGCTTCTGCAGTTGCAGCTTCAGTTTCAGCAGTTTCCGGCTTCAAACTAGGGCAGTCGATATCTTGCAAACCGTTCGTCAGATTGACTTCATTCCACCACCAAAAGTTGCGGCTTTCAAAGGAGGTTCAGATGAACCTACAGTGCAGTTCCAAAGAGTAGATCTTCTAGGCCACGCAAGTCAATCTTTACTTCTGCAGTTGCAGCTTCAAATTCAACAGCTTCCGGCTTCACATGTGTGAGAGAGAGAGACCCATTTTAGCGCAGTAGAGAAGAGACTCATATCTGCGCAGTAGAGAGAGAGAGATGTGATGAGATGAGTGAGTCTAAATGAGGAAAAGTCCTCTTATATTTATACACAACGTTGGTGGGTGAATAGATGCGACTGTTGGGCTTCTGAGCCTACATGAGTTGTAGGTCGGCTTGATAATAATTCCATAATCAAAATAAATTCATATCTCCATGAATACTTATCGGAATTGGATGATCTTTATATCAATCCTACACCTCTCGACGAGAGGAATCTAATAAAAATATTATTAGCCATGAATAAAATGACCCACATGAAGTTTTGCCTTGGTTGCCAATTTTAACACTATGCCCTCGCCTACCATACAGCCCTCGAACCCATCATCCATTTCTTTGACGTCGGTTAACCCCCATGTCCCGCAGCGTCCCTCTCGACCCACCATTCATCCGGTTCTTGCAGCTTGAATCCCCGCTCCCCCATCCGCTCGGGATGCTTCAGTTCCCCGCTACTACCTACTCGTTCGGTTGGGTCTGCTCAGCATAGCACCTTAGACCCCTGTCGCAAGCTCCTCAAGGACTTCCCCATCGGAAAGCGCTTAGAAAAACAGAAAAAAGGGAGGTGTCTATGAGCCATCGACTCCGATATAAACCTAACGTTCGGGGAGGACGTTCAAATGGCGGATGCTATTGACACCGTTCGTAAGGTTCTGGTCGGCCGGGTTCATGGTCGAACCTACTCAGTGGAAAGATTAAAGCAATGGACGGAGGAGATTTGGGGATCATTGCTAAATGAATTACTAGCTATCAGAGTCTTAGCAAGGGGATGGTTTACCTTACACTTTCATAGACCAGAATACACTCAATGGATTCTATCCCAATTCTGGCATATTGAGTTGGCGCCTGTTCTTCTGAAGCGTTGGGATCTTTTGTTTGACCCGGAGCGAGAACAGTTGGGCACCGGGCCTATTTGGGTTCGACTATCGGGATTGCCCATGCAATTCTGGACACCTCAAGTATTCAAGCACATAGGAGATGCGCTGGGCACCTATCTCGAACATGATAAATCCTATGAGCAATCCGTAATTATGACCATGGCTAGAATCCTTGTTCATCTTGACACTAGGGCCGGGCTGGAGGAGAAAATTACTCTGAATTGCAGACACTTCTCGCCCAAGCAACTGCTGGATTATGAAGGAGTCCCGTTTCGATGTCGAAGATGCCACAAAGTGGGCCATTTGTACAAGGACTGCCCTCTACTTTCAGGGGTGACTTCGGATAATTCTAAAGGTGCAAAACAACAGCCATCTGTTGATCAAATAGAGGCGACATCAATCAGGGAGAAGGTGATTTGATTCATAGTGAGGCCCCTTCGGATGCGGAACCTGGAGGCTCTAAGAAGACTAACAACAGAAGGAAGGCTACATCAACTCCTGCACCACCTCGCACCTGGTCCAAGACAATGGAGGATGCATCATCTACTCCGAGTAATGAATCTCACCCCATGACCTCTGCTTATTTATCAGAAGTTATGTTTTCTGTTTTGCACTCCACATTACAGCCTACATCTATTGACCCGGGCCCGATTCCCTCTATTCCCTACTCCATTGCCCCTCCTCCCCCCACCTTCTCCACCACTCCCTCCTCTCATAGGATGGATTCCACTCTCCCCAACCCCTCTTCCTCCTCCACTGGCTCAGGATCGCACCCTTACCACCTTAGACCCCGGGCCTGAACTAAGCTCCTGGGCCTTGGTTCATCCCTTGGACGGTCAACTAATCATAAACCAAAAAGGGGTCGCCCATCTAAGATCATTTCGGCCATTCCGAATGCTGTGGTAGATGTCGCCCTTGGACGACAGTGCATTATTGAGTGGGCACTTAGAGCAATTGAGCCCTCGACCATTGGTTCCCCATGATTTGGCTCTCCTTCAACTGCAGGGGATTAGCCAACCCCAAAAAGAGATTGGCTCTTAAGAGATTGACCCATGAATCCAGATGTGACATCCTCTTTCTACAGGAGACCCTCTGCACCTCGGATATCGCTGTGAGAACCCTACAAGCCCTTCTTCCAGGATGGATTTTTCATGGTTTGGACGCAAATGGTCGCTCTGGCGGCCTTGCCATTGGCATTAACCCTAGAAAGGTCAAGCTCTTATACTCTTGGGGCGGATGGGGCTTTTTGGGTATGGACATTTTCATGGGAGAGCTTGGGATTCCTATTAAAATTATCAATATATATGGTCCGAATCAGAACAGACTGGCCTTCTGGCACAATTTTTTGGGAAGCAACCTCATCACAAGCTCCACCATATTGGGCGGTGACTTTAACTTCTCTCTAGGAGTCGGGGAATCCTGGGGACATCATGCTCAACTTGATCCCATCTCAGAGCAGATGAGCATGTTATTAGACTCTCACAAGCTTGTCGACTTTCCAATGAACAAGAAAGTCCCCACTTGGCACAACAGGAGAATAGGGGAGGCAGCCTTGGGAAGGAGATTAGACAGATTCCTGGTTCATGAAGACCTGATTCAAAAACTCCCCCTGTACAGACAATGGGTCGGCTTGGGTGGTCTATCAGATCATCTACCCATCCTTCTTCAAGTCAGTGGATCCATAAAGAAGCCCCGCACCCCATACAAATTTTTTGCTGGATATTTACAAGACCCGGAGTTTACTAATATGGTCACGGACTTCTGGAGATCGCAACCCCCACTGAGGGCACAGAGAAAGGTAGCGGATTTTTGTGACAGACTCAATGGTCTAAAGAAAATGACTGAGGTTTGGGCAAAGAGGAAACGGCTGAGAGATGACCAGCTTCTTTTGGATACAGAGGCACAGATTGCACAGTTTACGGATGAAAGGGGGACTGGTTTCCTATCAGAGGAATCAAAATCACTATTGAACAATTTGGAAAAGCAAAAAATCAAGATGCTGCAAGAAAAGGAAGAACAGTGGAGGTTAAAAAGTAGAGCCATTTGGCTTAAAGCGGGTGATTGCAATACCAAATTCTTCCACAACCTCGCAAACGGCAGAAAGGCCTCAAATACTATCTGGCAGCTGCCTTGTGAACCGGATGGCTGGGCTACAACACACCAGCAACTCGCCAGATTGGGTATATCACACTTCAAAAGGCAATTCACTGCCCCGGCAGCCATTAATCTACCAGATATTATCAACCTTGCTGGCCACTTTCCTAGATTTGTTGAGCAGGAGGATTTCGAGGACCTTACTCAACCGGTCACAATGCAGGAATTGGAAGGAACTCTAAAGTGGTTCAAAAAAGATAAGAGCCGGGGTCCGAATGGGTGGCCAGTGGAGTTCTATTTGTCCTTTTATGAACTGTTGGGGGAGGACCTATTGGCTGTTATTGAAGAGAGCAGGATCACCAGACACACTCATCCCCCATGAACTTCACCTTCATAGCCTTGATCCCTAAATCGGATGCCCCATCGTCCTACAATGACTTCCGCCCTATTTCTCTCTGCAACTGCCTCTACAAAATCATATCCAAAATCATTGCCAATCGTATCAAGCCCATCCTATCTACACACATCTCTTCGGAACAATTTGCTTTCCTCCACCACCACCACATACAAGAGGCCATTGGCACTGCCCAGGAAGCTCTACACTCCATCAAGCACAAGAACCTCAAGGGTATATCCCTCAAGATCGATTTAGCAAAGGCTTTTGACAAAGTAAATTGGCTCTACTTGAAGATGATCCTCACTCACTTGGGCTTCCCCCCTGTTTTTATCGCCTGGGTTATGGGATGTATCTCTTCCATCTCCTTCGCTATTCTCATCAATGGCTCGACCTCATCTCCTTTCAACATCGACAGAGGAATCATACAAGGATGTCCGTTATCCCCACTCCTTTTCCTGCTTGTTATGGAAGGTCTGAGCAGACTCATCTCATCCGCCAAAAGGAGTGGGAGTATCAGTGGCCTCAAAATTATGGAGCACTTTTATCTCACTCATCTTCTTTTTGTAGATGATATTCTTATTTTCATAAACGGGAGTGTTAGGGACTCCAATGCACTCAACGAGATTCTACATCTATTTTGTAGTGCTACTGGCATGGAGATTAACAGGGGAAAATCCTCTATATCCCTCTCGGGGTGTACAATACAGGAAACACAACTTGCAAATCAGAAATTCCCCTTCCAGGAAACAAATCTTTTGGAAGGCATCAAATACCTGGGTTTCAGACTAAAACCAGATGGATACAAGATTGAGAACTGGACTTGGCTCATCACTAAAATTGAAAAGAGAATCAACTGCTGGCACCATAGGCTCCTTTCTAAAGCGGGCAGGCTTATGCTTATAAAATCAGTCCTTGAAGCCACTCTAGTGTACTGGATGTCTCTTTCCTGGATTCCCAGAGGAATTCTGCACAGAATACAACAAACTTGCAATAGATTCCTCTGGAATGGCAACAAGAAAGGAAAGATCTTTGCCTGGGCTAAATGGTCCAAGATTGCTACTTCCAAAAAGTGGGGGGGGGGGGGGGGTGGGGCTTAAAATCTCTCCCAGAATTTGCACAAGCATTGGCAGCCAAAGAGGGATGGCTATTATTAAAATAGAATAGTCTCTGGGCGGAAGTCATCCGTCACAAGTATATTTGGCCATTGACGATCATAGACTGGATCCGTAGGCCAAATTGGAATAGACATGGTATCTCTGGGATTTGGAAGGCCACACTGAATGCCATGCCTCTTATTAGAGATAGCCTCCTATGGCATATTGGAAATGGCTCATTAGTCCGCATAGGTATTGACCCATGGCCAGGTTCAGGGAACGCCCACAATCTACCAGAAGGGCTGGTTCTCCACTTAAATAACAGAGGCATAAAATTTCTCTCACAGATTGGAGACCAGCAGCACTCTACAACTTACTCACAGGCCTGGTTAACTGATCGGCAATGGAACTTGCCCAATGAGTGGAACGAAGACTGGAAGAGATACATACAGGCCTTAATCGAGTCCCATATTAGATTAAGGGATGTTTAGGATGAGCTCATATGGGCCATATCAAAAACTGGTAAATATTCGCCGAAACTGGGATACAACAAACTGATTGAAGCCAAAAAACCAGACAACCACAAAAGCTGGTGGTCCTCAATTTGGCAACTACAGGCCCTGCCTAGAACCAGACTGCTAATGTGGAATATTTTGGCGAACAAAATCCTCACGGGAACCAATCTTATGAAAAGAGCCTTCGCAGGCCCATCCTGGTGTGTTATGTGCAAACAAGCGGAAGAAACAACCCTCCATTTATTCCTTACCTGCTTGACCACCAGAGATATTTGGGCACAGGTCATTCACTCTCTAAACATTAATGTGGACTGGCAGGGGGTGGACATACTATCGGCATGGGATCAGTGGTGGATCTCGGTGGCGGCGGAAAAGCCCCGAAATCTCCCCCTCTTGGTTTCTTGGTACATTTGGATTCGGAGGAATTCGATAATTTTTTAGAACAGTATTATAAACTGGAACCTCCTTCCCCCTATCATTTGCACAACATATGCAGAGATACCAAATGTGATCAATCAGAAACAGCCTAGGAGCATCATTCAAGAGCAAATAAACAGAGATGTGCCATGGGCATACTTTGATGGGGCCCCCCATTAGCAAGGATGCGGTGGCGGCATCCTCCTACATCTATCCGACACACATTACTTCCAGATATGCTTGGGACTTGGTCCCGGAACAAACAACCATGCAGAACTAATAACTCTGCGTCATCTTATATATTTTGCCATGACCAAAAATTGCCACCAAATTCAAATTTTTGGAGATTCAAAGACTGTGGTTGATTGGTTTAACAATAAGACCATTTGTCATGCATATTCATTGAAACATATCTTGGAAGAAATTGCTTTTTTCAAAACTTTTTTTGACCAGATAATTGTTTCTCATATCTACAGGGAAAGAAATACAATCGCTGACCGGCTCTTGAAAGAAGCGGCGGATCGTCCTCTAGGCGAATGGATGATCGAGGAATTTTCTCCTAGAGGGACGTACAGATATTATCACAGGCCATATATAGATGGACCACTACAGTGAGGCAATGGCCTCAATACCAACAATTTTGATGAGCATAATATTTTGTTATATATTTTTGTATATATCTCAGTATGTTTAGTATGAACTCATATGTACAGCAACTACGTACTATATGATGGACATTGTACCTATCTCAGTATCCGTATGGGAACCTTATGTTTTTTTTGCTTTTTGAACAATGGCGACCTGCCACAATACAACATATGCCTATGGGCATCAACAGCATGTAATTTCTTATCAATAGAAATTATGAATTTTCTTCTTCGGAAAAAAAAAAAAAAAAAAAAAAAAAATCTATATATATATATATATATATATATATATATAATAGCATTCGATGAAGAGGAATTAATGGGTCTATGGTATAAGGTTATCTCTTGAATGTGATGTGACCGTCCAACTAGAAGAAGAGGACAGGGAATATTAATTATAACTAAGGATTTTTTTTAAATTATGTGGAATTAGGGGTTATTTCCTGGTAGGCCATGGAGGTATGTTACAAATGGTATCGGAGCCCAAGTTCAAACCTTGCGGCCTATGGACTCATCTACCTCCACAAATTTTTGTGGCCAGATTTAATTATAAAATTCCTATGGAACAATAGCCCTAAAATTTATTAGGAAATTTAAGCACGTATAATTGAAATTCATAATAATTTATCTCTGAGGGAAATTAGGATTTATTTAAAAGAAGATCCAAACAGAACCATGAAGGATCAATAACATATTTATAAGAGGGTTTTTTATGAATACGGTCCTTATTAAAATAAAAGTTTAAAGCAAGTGATACAATGTTACCAGTGAAATCGGGTTGCATATAATATCTCTTTTATGTTCATGCAAAGTTAATATGAAAATCGGTTTGAATGATTTACATAGAAAACTGTAGAGAGAATACACACTTATTTCCACATCTCGCACAATCTAGTCTAAGAGAATATGCGAATGAGATAGTAAAGCAGAGGAGAAATGGCTTCAGTGGTTGTTATCGCCAAACGCTATGCAATACCGACCATTCTGGTGGTCCTGGTTGTTAAATGGCAGCTGATTATACTTCCCACAAGTTTCTCTAGATCTCACTACGATGTTATTGAAACAAAATTATACTAGTAAGGAAATTGTTGAAGCATATCAAAGGCTGACCTTGCAATGGCACTCTTACAAAGACACAAAAATCATCACTGAAAATGTTATTGAGATACAACATGCCTTTGAAGTGTTCTCTAACCAATTTAGGAGAAGAGATTTTGACCTGTTACAGGATGTTGTTAAAGCAGCCAAGAAATGATATGCTGGGGACAAGTTTTCAAGGTTAAAACTTCCATTACTAAAGATGCTCGAAACTGATCTGATAGATGACAATAGTCAAGTTCTTACTGCTAAAACAACATGAATGTTGCGGCTCTACCTTCTCCTCATAAACAATTTCCCAACAACAATGACATTCCGTGGCTTCATCCTCTGCCATCTTTAGTGGATTTCCCTAGAGAGGGCTGGCGAGATATCGTAAGTTTAGGATTCCAGTTCTAAATTACGCTTTTTCTATGCTTTCACGATTGAAACTGTTTCTACGTAGTCTATCTGGTTTCTATTATATATATATTTATTTTTAATAAACCTTTCATTGAGAATCGATCCTATGTGATGTATGAATCAAAAAAGGTCCCATTCGTTTTATTTAAACTGCTAAATGTAATTATAATGGGACATAACCATCCATACACAATCATCCAAGTCATACGTCGTTT
Source organism: Pinus tabuliformis (assembly GCA_031772625.1). Classification (NCBI taxonomy): domain Eukaryota; kingdom Viridiplantae; phylum Streptophyta; class Pinopsida; order Pinales; family Pinaceae; genus Pinus; species Pinus tabuliformis. The sequence continues at coordinate 271,201,307 of CM062804.1, forward strand.
GGAACCATGGAAAAATATCAATGCAGGAAAAATATAGGAATTGCATATACATTGTCCCAACAATGACATAGGATACTCTTTTGAATGGAATAGTTTAAGGCGGAAGATAAGACCCCGTAGAAACTATTAACAGAAGGGTATGGAAATATGGAAGATAAGAATGATAGTTTGGTTCATAATAAGTAGAGCCGAGATATAAATATAAATATATAAATATATATATATATATATATATATATATATATATATCCATTGGCCAGACGATCAAAGGCATCGCTGTAAAGTTTCATCTCCATTTGTGGTTGAAAGCTATCATACACATGCATTTGATGGTAATCCGCTAGCCCCTGCATAAAAATTAGAAGGCGGAACTTCGGGATGGGGTTCATTCCATTATCCACATGAATTCAGATATGTTCGAGCTTATATGTAGTTTCAGAAATACCAGTCGGAGTGATCGGATGACTGAAAGTTCCTCTTGCGTTTGTGTTTTTATGAGCCGAGATATAAATATAAATATAAATATAAATATATATATATATATATATATATATATATATATATATATATATATATATATATATATATATATATATATATATATCGGCCAGATGATCAAAGGCATCACTGTAAAGTTACATCTCCATTTGCAGTTGAAAGCTATCATACACATGCATTTGATGGTAATCCGCTAACACCTGCACAAAAATTAGAAGGCGGGATTTCGTGATGGGGTTCATTCCATTATTGATATGAATTCAGATATGTTCAAGCTTATCCGTAGTTTCGGAAATACCAATTCGAGTGATCAGATGACTGAAAGTTCCTCTTGCGTTTGTGTTTTTCTGAGTTGGAAATTCCTATTGGAAATACCAATCAAAGTGATTGGATGATTGAAAGTTCCTCTTGCGTTTGTGTTTTTCTGAGCATTTCTTTTTTGAAAATCCTCGAATCAAAATCCTTATAAATATAGAGGAGATACTACAGGAAAGTGCAGATAAGAATTATCTCAATCACGTCAAGAGGGTCATGTGTGATGCGCTGGTAAAATAAGTCACATAGCGCCGTGATGTTTCTATAATAAAGATGTGGATTATCTTAATGAAAGGAGGATCTCAAGGAGTGAGATAAGATTTATCGTTAATTGTACTCTAACTGCGATTAGCATATAAGCCCTGTTGAAGGGGAGGCGGTGGCTTTTTGGAGAAGAGAATGGTAAGCCGCAGGTTTTCTACTCATGGCAACCAAATGAATTAAGAAACATCTGTTGTAAAAGAAACATTGTTTCTATAATTTGCACCCCCTTAAAAGCTCAGTTGTCTTAGTTTTTAGAAGCGCTTGGTACTATGGGTTGCTTTCAAGGCATAACCGCACTGGAAAAGCACTAGATGGTTATTTCCAAAAGATCAACGATTGTTCCCTTCCACTAAACCACTCTTGTTGACAACCCATTATCTAAGTATCATTATCTGTGTATGCATGAAGTGGAGTATACACGCCAGTGTTTTCCCTCCATAGTTCTACACCCCTGAGTTTCATATATAGAGATATGTTTGTCATTGAAAGAGTCGATCATGGAGTGAAATAGGTTCTAGAATGGTAGAATGAATGAATGGCTGGAATCATGCTAACCATATCAGGTAAATAAATAATGTGATTGATTTAATGATGTGGGTTTCAAGTTTTCTTGTTAAACAATTGATTGCGCTGACATTTGTTGGATGGTGTCTCACTATTGGAAGGTTGAGGTAAGCTGGGATGGTATGTGGGTTTCTTAGTTAAACACCTCCATGCAAGCTTCCGTTTCTAAGTGGGATCGTTTCTGAACGATAGAAGTAGAGCTTGTAGTAGCACGTTATCCAAAAACAAGGTTAGTAAAATGACTGACTTGGTGATCCTTGCAAGGGACGAGGATGAGTGGTCTGGGACTTCGGTGAAGGTCAAAAGATTAATGTACAAACGCGGAGCAGGCGATCTTATTGACATTATCCCTCTTGCAAAATTGTGAATCGGTTCACCTAATCTGTGTCGGTCGGATTTAGATAGATTATGTCATGTTCGGAAAGAGAGGAGGCATTATAATCTTAGCCTTCTATTAGCAGGTCTTCAATTTATTACTTTTTTTAAATGTCTTGTTGATGATCAAGTAGACTATGATGTGAATTGTGTTCGGTATCACTACCGAGTGACAGTTAAAGATTCCAGTGGCATTAAATTAAAATGTTATTATACTAGGATAGATCCTGATGCACCTAAATCCTTTTTATAAATTTCTCATTTAAATGATGTTTGCAATTTCATGGTTGACAATCTATATATATTTGCTAAGTTTTTTTTCCTGGGAGACATCGTTTTCATTGGTATACATTCATGGACATTGAGAAGATGGTCAATGAATTACTCTCTCAGAATTACAGTCAAAGAGTTAAAATCTAACCGAGTTTAAAGGAAAGCATGAAACTTCTAGTGATCGCATGAAACTTGCATAGACTGCTTGACAGAATAATAAAAGGTACATCGTTTCCTCAAACAGAAAGTAACTGCGCAAATTGGGATGCAAAGAAAGACATGATAGTGATGGATTGACTATTTTTCTGGAAACATATATGGATGGTTGAGTGTTGTGTCCTTTTTTTTAAAACGAATCTGAAGTGGAATTGGCAGCTGCGTTTTCAGAATAGTGTCATCATTGTGAAGCATTTTAAATCTAGCTTGCTTATTTTGTTTTTTTTTTTAAATTGATACTTGTCATCTAATCCAATGAGATGTCATGTCGATTTGTATGTTTAGATTTCACTTAATAATTAATTATGTGCTATTTTCACAAGGAAATTAATTGGGGCAACACTAAAGATCCAGGCAACGGATAGTTTCGGCTGTGTTCGCCTTCGTTTCAATTTAAGTTGTCTTTCGAATTTAATGTGGCTGTTGATCAGGGCATAGGTAAGTAATGATGTAAATTACTTTATGGTTTCCAATAGATGAAACATTTTAGTAAGAAAATGTTACAGTTACACATTGTTGGGGAAACAAAACCTTATGAGGACATTATGTATAGGTAAATAAGCATGCATAGATTGGAACTCGGTTAAGTAAGGTAATATCTTAACTTAGATATGCAAGAGGTATAAGTACATATCAACTCATGGAAAGAGATTATCTGTGTGGATGCATGTGTTGTCTACAAGTTGTAGAGGAATATATTATGTGATTTAGAGGAAGTAATGGATATGCGGCCCACTTTGTCTTATGTGTATATGTAAGCATGAGAATAACAAAATGAGTTGCTCCATGTGTTAATGGTTTATGAGTTGAGTTTAGAGGAATGCTTGAGACCTCTTTTTTGGAACTTGATTATTACTATGTTTAGTATGGAACATAGTATGCTTCTAATGGAAAACTAGATAAATATTTATACATTAAATCAACATGTATAATGATTCCGTAAATAAGCAAAGCCAATTCTAGTTTATCTTAGTAGGATGATTCTCATATAAATCTCCAAATTGGTCATATTTGAGCATGTGGTTTGTAGTTTGGAAGTAAAGGTAAAATACATAAATGCATGATAGCACCTAGAGGAAAATTTGGGCGAAATTGGTAGTATGAATAATGAAGAGAAATTAGAATTTTTTGCTTAAAACCTCTTAACACAAACCATAACATGTACCAGTTGAGGAATCCTGTGGAAAAATATATTAGGTAAGAGATTTAAATAAGGATTGGAAAATAAAAACAAATCTCACCTAATACCTGAAAGGAAGATTATATAATGGAGGAAGTCCATGGTTGAAACCAGCTTAATTGTTGTATATACATATACCTATGCTTTGTCATGAATAATATACATGTTGTTACCATGGTTGGTTAAGTAGTCTTTAAGATGAACATGTTGGAGAGGAACATGCTTAATATCCATGCATGTTAATGAGTTATAGAAATTTACCATGCAAGCACATGTGTGTGCAGTATTATAGACTTGAAAGAGTATTGTATTTATTGAATGGTATAATATAGTTGCATAGTAGTAAGTCATACAAACCTTCCATGTAAGCACTTCCTCATGAATTATGGTATTGATAGTCTCTTACATGTTGAGTCAGTGCTCAACAATCATAAAGATATTGGTTACACCAATGCCTATTAAAGGGGAGTATGTTCTGTAGAAGGAAAGAGCATGATTGACCTAATGATAAAATGCATGTTTTGTTGCTTATACGTTGGGCATAGTTGTGATCTGTAGAATCAATGGTATGTTGCGATCAATGTTTACATATATGCATAACATGTAGGAATTTTGTTTTTCCTACATGCAGGGGATTGAAATTGATTGAACTATATTGAAGTTATATATTGGGAAGGTTATATGCCAATAGTAAATATGCAAGTATGCATGACTATGTTAGGAGTCATGTTGGACAAAGAAATTGAAGGTTATTAATCTTACTGATAGGAAAAATATTATAACCAAAAATGTTATAGCATGCAATAAGGAGAAAATACCTTAAAAGTAAGGTTGTTCGATTTTGTTAAAATTAATAACAAGTAATGCAAATGGTGGAAGATATCATTACTTGAGTGGCATACAAAACTAGACTATGATTCTGGTCAGAGATTAAACTAAGGTCATCATGCTATAAAAATAACTGATAAATGGTATAATTGCTATAAAAGTATTATACCCAAGTAAAGGATGGTGAGAGCATGTTATAGTGTAAAGGCTATATAACTGTACAAATTGTGGTCAAATTAATCCTTTGATTAATTCATTTGCTTACAATGTGACTCATTCTTCCATTGGAAGAAAGTATGGTTAAAGGGGAAATTTAACTTAAACTGATTTCCAGGACATGTGCATCTTTTGAAGGATATGTATAGTATCCTTGAGTGAAAACCATAGTAATTGGTGAAGTAGCACAAATGATATGGACCCCTGGTCAATTAAATGATATTTAACAATCTATTTTAGATTCATATCATAAATTGTACCAAGAAATTTTGAAAGGATCTCTTATCATATTACATTGATAAGGTGTTTGGACAACATAAGGAAATGTTGTGTGATTCAAACAAGAATTCATAAACAGATAACTCAAATTTTGGTAAAGGGTGATTTAATGTTAAGAATAAGCTAACATGTAAATACCCTGAGATCATAAACACTTACAACTACAAGGAGTGTAGTAAAAACTTTCATGTATAACTACACGAAATTATGCATGGTCAACAGGTTGTTGAAGCATAAATAGTGCAATAGTAAAACATATGAGGTGAATTAATGATCTCATGAATATTGAACTTCAATAGCTATGAGTTAATAATCTACTTTAGAACATTAAGCAGAAGGTATGATTAAGAGGAAAATATGCATGAATCCAATAATATGTGATTGATATTGTAACCACATGACATAAAAAATTTCTTAATTACATAGATGAACCATGAAAATGAATGTTAGTATGATACTAACATGGTGGAAAAATATGTGGATAAAGTTTATGTCATGCAGGTGATACCATGAGGATGGTATTATAAGTTGTACCACAGTTGGACTAGGTACATCAGTACATATGGGACCATGTGACTACATATGCTACAAGGTTGAAAAATGAAATGTGTATTGGTGTGTATAACATACCTTGTGTGCAGGTATGTAGTAGTCATTGAATGGATGTCTGGCCAGGTAAACAAACCTGGAGGTTACCTAGAAGAAGGAAAGTAAGTTTAGTACAAGTAACTATGGTTAATCGCAGTTTGGCGTACATACAATTTCAATGAATATATGTATATGAAAATATATATTGTGATGTGAAATAATCTGTTATAACTTTGTAGGCATATTAATGTGGAAAATATGCTAACTGATGTATTGTATGCAGAGAGACTGCAAGAAGCAGGTGTTCGACAAGAACACAAAGTCTTGAAAGAATGCAAGCAAAGGAAATGCATTCTTCAGACAAAATAAATGTTAAGAAATAACTGCTTTAATAATAATAGATTATGATATTTATCATGGTTAAACTTTGCATCGATAAATTCTCACAAATGATTTGAAAAAAATGTGTGACAAGTAGCTATGGAAGGAGAGATGCTGGTAGCACTCCTTGAGACTGATGTAGCTATGGAAGGAGAGATGTTGGGAGCACTCCTTATGGCAAGATGTACATCGGAAAATTTGCATCAGATGGCAGAGCCATGAAAGCTGTTGATTTAGAAACCAACTACCTATGAATGAGGATATGATGTAGTGATACACCGAGGACGGTGTAAAATTTAAGGGGGGGTGTATGTAACATCCCTCCCTTATGTACTACATTATTATAAACCTAAGATAAGTTAAATCTAGGTATGATATTCTCCCTTATGTGTTAAAGGTTGTAGACCTAAGATGAGGAAAGCTAGGTTTGATACCCTCCTTTGTGGGTTAAACAATTATACACCTAAGCTGATGAAAGCTAGGTAATATGTAATATGAAAAGAAAATGTATTATTAAATATATGAATAAAATAAATCACTTGGAGGGTGGAGCACCAAGAGAGAGGAGATGCTTGCCAAATCCCATGAGGAATGGGATAGAGATGAATATTTCATGATAAGCTTCTAGATGTGATTCTAGATAATCTTGGATGGATTGGATATCCATCGGATGGATGGGAGATAAAGATCCATCAGACATAAAAGCTTTGCGGGAGATAAAGGCAAGATTTTATGTGGAAAAGCATCATGGTAGATAAAGACGAGCTTTTTTGGATAAGACCTAGGCAAATGGAAAAATCCATAAAGAGGGACGCCACTAATGGTAACTAAATCATGAAAGAGGGTATTAAATACCCAGTGCATCGATCAATTGAGGACAGTTGATCCTTGGAAAGATCTTCAGCTCGGGGGGAATCAGAGGTGATTCATGGTTGGGTGGTGGTGCTCCTCCCTCCAAGTGAGATTTAGTTGGTTTCATTTGCGTGGAATGGTTGTATGTCGGTCACTTTCCCTTCATGTGATTATTTTATTTGGTTCAATATTGGATATGTTATCAATCTTGGTTTATTTCATTTTCTATGCACATGAATGGGTAGGATACTGAATGAATCTAATGGAAATATTCTTATGTCAGTGAAGGAGATTTTATTGTTATATAAAGCCTATAGTTAACATGGAAGATAGTGGTAGATGATTGCAGATTATCATAGTATAATGTAGGTAACAATATAATCTATGATGGTCAGATTTTCTATTGCATGTATACCCAATAAGGATCAATTTGCATTTTGTCAATTGCTTAAGAGTAATGCATGTGTTCTTAATGCATCCTTATGTAGCAGAATGTCCTATTAAGTGGATGAAAACACTTATGAGAAATCTGGTTGAAGAGTGGAGGTGATGAAAGTGGTGCATGTGATTATCTAAATAATTTATAAAGTTTATGCATACATTATAGTAATCAGGATTTACTAGTGTGGAGACAAGTTGTTGGCATAGAGGCATGCAGAGCAACTAGGAGGTAAATTCTAATCTTATATCTAAGGGTCGAGGATATCGATACCATGCGGGGATTGATGCTTGCATGTTATGGTTCTTCCTTCTTTCCAACTGTGGATATATATATATATATATATATATATATATATATATATATATATATATATATATATATATATATATATATATATAATATCATTTGATAAAGAAGAATTAATGGGTCTATGGTATAAGGTTATCTCTTGAATGTGATGTGATTGTCCAACTAGAAGAAGAGGACGTGAAATATTAATTATAACTAAGGAATTTTTTTAAGTTATGGGGAATTAGGGGTTATTTCTCAGTAGGCCATGGAGGTACGCTACAATGCAAGAGAAAATGAGCTAAATCCTAGAAAATTGCAAAGGAAAGAAACCACATATTTTTGGCTTGTTGACATAGACTCCTCAAGCACACTTACTCAAGAAAGGTGGTAATCAAGACTGCAACCACAATTTTTCTGGAAAATAAACTTCTACTCAAACAAGGAAGGAAATGATGCTACCAAAATAATGCATAAATAAGATACATAAAGAGGGACTTGAGCCTTTGGTTTGGGTCCTAACCTAAGGGGACTTAGTCCTCTGAAACTAGCTCAAATGTAGAACAACAATATGCTTCTCATTAACATGAAATAAAGTTTAGGTACATCATGCAAAGGAAAATAAAAATGATGGTCTCAAGTTCCTAGCTCTTGGTAACTCTTCATTGCTAAAAAATTTGAATCCTAATGAGTCCTTAGGTCTATTTATTTGTACAAAGAGGATTGAGGGGAAACCTACTTGAAAAGAGAACCGCTTCCCTCCAAAATTTCAAAACAAATGGATCTAGATCCCTTAGATCCTCACATTCACTTGAGTTCAATGGCTACTAGTAGACCTCAAGTTGTAGGTGAGTGATTCTAGGGATCACTTCAAGTCAAATGAGAGTAAATAAAGGGGAAAAGCCTCCTACACTTCCTTTATATGCCTTCAACGTGCCTATGCATCATAAATGTGCTAAAAATGCTCTTTTTCTTGCACATTAACTACATTAGGGCACAAAGCATGAAAAACATCCTTTAGTCTTCCTAATAAACACATTATGGCAAAAAATATGTTAATTAATGTGAGAAAAGGAGAAATTATGGGTTGGAGGGTAGAAAAATGGGCCTTATAATGTACCTATTGATGCTATCCATCATCACCCCTTGTTGAAAGTGTTGCTCACGCTCTGAGAAACTTACTTAGTGATATGAATTTCATGCACGGGTCAGGTGGCCTCTTTGACATCCTAAGGCATCTCATATGTTGTGCCCACTTGTGGAAAGAATCTTGCATTTGCCTCTATGGTTGCCTACTCCCTTTGTTCCTCTCCTTAATCTCTTCTCTCTTGTAGGCACAATAACAAGGGAGACTTGAGTTTTAGCCCTATCTAATTGATTTTCAACCTTTGAATAATTCTTTTGTAGAGTGGGGTCCTTTCTAGGGCATTCCTCAACCTTTCAGGGGAGTGATATTCCCTGATTTGTATACTATGGGGGAAGAGCATGCCATCTTCTTTGGAAGCCTATAAACTCTTAGTCCCTAATAACCTAAAGGTATCTTCAAAATGGAGGATGGATTGTTCTTGTGTTTCTAGGTAGTGAGGGGCCAATTTGGGATTTGCAGAGATAATGTTATGGTTTCTTATGACAACCTTGGGGCTTATTAACTCTGCTCTGATGTATAGGGGCTCACTTGCTTCTTTGGCCATAACCTTCTTTACTTCCTCAACCCTTGTTTCTTCATGGGCCAGCCAAGAGGCTAGTTCCATCAGTTGTGCATCTCCCAATCTTGAATTGGGGTCCCAAAAGTTCATGTCTGTGAGGATCATGTTGTGCATAAGAATTCAACCAATTTGGCCCTATCCTCAATGCTCACTTGTTGGCAGAAGTCAATGAACCTCCTATAATCCTAAAATGGTATAGAGTCATATTTTTCCAATGTTTTGATTTGGAATTAAAACCCTTTTTATTTGAGGAATCATATGATTTGGATGGCCTCCTACGTTGGATGGCCTCCATGGATAAGCTTTCCATGGTGGCAAGTTGTGCCTCCTTTTCTTGTAGTTTCTCTCTCGGCCTCTTATTCTCTAACTACAGCTGCTCCTTCATGACTAATTCCTTTAGCCTCAAGTTATCCAATTCCTTACCCATTTGTTGCATCTTTTCCTCCATGAGGCCCACATCCTCTACTTTATTTTATTTTGAAATTTTCATCCATTGGTGAGTTCTGCCTCTCTCTTTTTCTAACTCAAACATGAGGGGAATTGCAAAATTTTCAGGTATAATTCTCCCCCCTTCAATAAACTTGTAATAGGACCCAATATTAGGCTATGGAGTAGGCTCTTGGAGTCCTTGTGGACCTTATCCTTCCTCTTGAGGTGTTGTTGTCCCTTCCTTTAACACTTTTTCTTCATCTTGTCACAACTCTGTTCTTTCCGGTAGTAGCTCTGTTCTTTCTTGTAGCAGGGATGTTTTTGCCTTGAGTTTCTTGGTTGTGACTTCCCTAGTGGTTGGCCTTCTCATGGGTGTCAAAGGCTTCTTTCCCTTGGCTTTGAGGGAGGTGGCCTCCTCAATTTTCCTTTTTCCTCGTCCCAATTCTTCTTCTCAATGGCTAACTGATTCATCAATTGTGATTGGGATTGTTGAAGGAAGTTGAGGCTTCCCTTGTTTGATTCTGGTGCTCTTTCTTCTTTTAAAGTATAAGGGACCTTGCATGGGTTATCTTCTCTTGAGTTTGAAAAGTGTACTAAGGGCTTCTACAGTAGCATCCACCTCTTGTTCTCTATGCCTCTCTGAGAGGCTTATCTATTGCCTTTATTTTCCTTTCTTCTAAGGTCTAAAGGGATCTCAAAGGGTCTCTTCTGCTACTTTTAATTTCCATCTTCCTTCTTTCCCTTCTTCTCCAACTTCACCTTCAACCTCTTCTTCCTTCTCTTCAGCTTCTTTCACTTGTCCTTCTTCTTTCTCTTCAACTTCTTCTCCTTGTTCTTCAGCCTCTCCTTCTTCTTCTTGCTTACCTCCAACACTAGATTTTGTGGTCTCTTCATGTTGTGTCAAGGTTTATGCTTGTGTCTTAATGAAGGCCTCCCTATCCATGTCCACAAAATAAATCCACAACACAGGGATCCTGAGGTGGCTTAAGGAATTCATAACAATGATCCTTATGAGGCCATGATGGGAAATGTACTGGTGCTTCCCTTCCCTCACCCTTTGGCTCATTTCAATCATGGACTGAAGGAGGAAATGTGGAACACTGAGCCTACTTGGAATGGGAAATTCTGTTTGGAACCTTAGCTCATAGAGTAGCCTAAATTTATAGGCATATACAACACTCAACCTCCCTTCACAAGATATGTACTTGAGGATGCTATAGGCCACTTCATCCCAAGGGTAAGGGAGGCTCTCCCTTCTTACTCCATTTTTGTCTTCAACATGCTTCTCTTTAAGGAGGAATATTTTTTTCTTGGTTGTGATGTCTTATTTTTATCTTCCTGGCCCCATTTGACTCCCGTAGGTATGGTGGTCACTATGCTAATGAGATGGGCATTCAAATGGATGGAAAGTCCCCTTACAATAGTGGTGGCACTGTCTTCTCCTTGAGAGTGAATGGCCAAGGAAAATTCATGTGTTCCCTTATCATCATACCCTTTCAATTTTTCAAACAACCCCATCCACTGATGACTTAGGAAGATATCTCTGACAGGAGGGTGTTCATGAATTCTTTTGGTGTCCGTGGGCTCCCTTCTATTGAAACCTCCCATCATGGCACTTATTGTTTCTTCCTCAAGTTATTTCAAAGATTTTTTTTATGAAGAATTATGTTCTGGGCAGCCTAGTGTGTCAAGGCAGGGTAAGGATGTTGGTACATATTATCTAGTCAGAGAGAGGAGAATTACATTTCAAGCCTCAAAATAACTACCTCTACTACCACCTTGCTTTATTCATGTAATTTTTTTTTTTCAAAAGAAATCCAATTCTGCAGGGGTTTTCTACAAGATGTATGTACAGACATAGTTTCACTTAATAATTGCATGGAGGGTGAGGAGAAAATATGCCACTTACCCCTCTTTGGATGATTTCCTTATGATTTTGTGGGTTTGGAGGAAGATTCTCGTTGATTCAAACTCGCTTTCACCTCTCAACTCGATCCTGTAGCACTTCCTCTACAATCCTATAACAATTTTGGTAATCCTATAACAATTGTGTTTGATCCTATAGCACATGCTCTCGTTCCTGTAGCACCTGCAAATTGACTCTATAGCTCCTTTGTAGCACCCTAGGGAACCCATGCTCATATTTGGCTAAACCTTTGATGTCTTAGTGGGTCGCTCTAATTGTTTTGGGAATGAGCTTCAGTACTATTGAAGTCTGGCATGTCATTTTATTTCCTCTTGTGGTAGTGGGCTCATCGCACTTGGTGAGTTGACCCTACACATATTTCCTTTTTTAACCATTGGACCCACTCCTTGTAGTTATCACCCTCCTGCTCTGACTTTTCCACATTGCATGGAAGGGTGAGTGAAATCCACTTGTATTATTCAAGGGTGTCCAAGTTTACTGGCTAGCTCCAACCCATAAAAACTTATTCCTCGTTCATTAAAAACATTTTTTGATCCAATACGCACTTAAGGGAAGAGGCGAGGAGTGTCATACCTAAGCCTACCCATGATGTCGAGTTGTTGTAGATGCATGCATGTTGCTGCTAAACCAGTGATTGATCTGCTGGCCTCTGGAGGTGCTATCTTCCATGCTCTTGTTTCATGCACTGGTCCTCATTTGAACAAAACATTTTACTGATATTCTTTGATAGGTGTTTTACTAATATTCTTTGATATATATATATATATATATATTTATATTATTTATATCTTATATTTTAGTATTTATTTTATTATTTTTATTTATTTATTTTTTCAGATTCTTCTAGTGTTCAATCTTCTTCTGTTGGAGTGGGTTAGTTACCTTGTAGCTACCTCTCAAGGATGGCGTTGCTTCCTCAGATCTTAAGGATGGCCAAATCTTCATTCTGGAGTTGCAAAAGTTCATTGCCTATGGTTCTATAGGGTTTGTGAGGCATGCTACATGATTGGCTTCTTTCCTATAATAGTCACACAACCCCTTCCAAAACCACAACTATCTTCATGAAATGCACTCAGTAACTTGGATAATTCATGATGAGTGATGTAGCCATGTGGCCGAAAAACCCAAATTAATGTAGACCTAAGACTGAGTCTGCTCAATCCCAGGATTTCCTAAATGCCTCATTCAAAATTCTTTGTAATTTGGGGACAATCATAGTTTCTGTCTTTGGAGAAGTATAATTGTTCTCCTCCAATCCGTGGATGAATTTGCTGAGGCAGCACTGGGGAGAGAGGTTGCGAATTAATAGGAAACTGATCAGGAAGATGTAGTGTCTGACTTGTAACTTTTTGGAGAAAGGAAATTAGTGCTCTATCTCTTGAGGCGGTGAGAGCTTGTTCCTGCAACCTTAGTTCGCTTTCTCCACTCAACCTGACATTTTCTTGCCACCTCCAAGCTTCTTCATGGATCATCCTATCCTACTCACACCTATTGATTTGATTCTCTTCGGATTCACTGTTGATTTCTCCTATGATAGATAGTCGGCCTCTTCCAACGCTCCAGACCTATAACTATGGCTCTGTTCTTGGATCTCTATAGATATACAACCCGTTTCAGTGAAAAATAAATGTGTACAAGATGTCACACATAGGATTCATGCACAAACTTGATTCAATTTTACAATATGTATCTCTCTCCTTTAGGAAAAGCACAATTCCATGCAACCACTTAACAATAGTGATTCAACACGACAATCCTCCACGTAGATTTAGAAAGCAGGACAACCAATTCTGCAGAACATCAGATCCTTCAGCACGAATTCGATACTACTTATGAAAAAAATTATAAATCTCATTCCAAGCATTTTAGTTGAAACGTAGTCAGAATTAAAGGAATAATCAATATTGAAAACCACAACCATAAAATCCCTGGATTGATTTCACATTCTTTGTGCACTTGGTTTCCCTTTTAGCACTCAAAGAAAATTAAATTCGGATTCAATAATGAAATCGATCCTTCCAATCGACATCAAGTAGTTCAAAACTATAAGTCTAGCCACTGCACAGATTCTTCACGAGAAATTCATACTCAATTAGCTCGGGAAGCTATCATAGGCCTGAATGCTGTAATGAGAATTTAGATTCTGCCCCTGCAACCAATAATCCCATCACAATTCCAATACAAGAATTATATCTACGAAGAGTGTTTTTTTCTTTATGAAAGGAGAATGATTGGTGTATCAAGAATATATAAACTAATCATAATAAGAAGGCATATACAAATGCTTATCGTTAACCAGATTCATACATACAAACAGTTGGCAAAATTTTCAATATTAATTGCCCATGTTGGCTATAAGATAGTTCTTGACTCTAAAACCTCTCACCCTTTTACACACACCTACTCTCTCCCTTTTGAATGCCTTTGAGGCTTACAAATATACACAAAAGGATTCTGCCACCATTTCTGGTTCAGATCCACAATCTATTCAACCATATCCTAAAAATCCTCTAAATCCACTTTTAATTCAACTAATTCCCTATTCTAGGATTTATAATCCTTATGAGATCTCAACTAGCCTAAATCTCTCATGTTCTCCTACATTCAAGAACAATTACAATTAAATAAATGAATTAAATCTATCCTATGTCTCTCACATAAATCTACTCAAAAATTAGGAAAATACGATTAGTCAAGCCTTAGGGAACCAACTTCCTAGGCAACACAAGAACTCCTAGGTCTATCATATATACATGTATTTTGGAAGTAGGATGCTCCTGCATCAGATTCCCAAGGTAGAAAACTCTCCATGATCTCCTGATCATTAAGTTTTGTCTTCACTCCTCCTGGATCCCAAACTTTGTTTTGTAGTTTGTCTTTGGTTGCCTCTCTTCCCTTCTGTTGTTTTGTTGTTGTGGTTGTTGTTTGCTACTATTTTGCAGGTATCCATACTATATGTTATAATATTTCACTATCCTTACTTTCACGATTCTTCTCTTTCCATAATTGCTTTGTCCTCTGCCACTGCACTTTCCTACTTTCTGTCCATTCATCTTCAAACCGTTGATTACTTTCTTCACCTTTTTCTACTTCAGCTTCTGCTATTACTCTTTAGATTGCTCTAGATAATGCTGTAGATATTGCTGCCACCCAAACTTCCTGAATATCCTTGAAGATATCTCCCTCTGCAACATCCAATTTCTACTCCTTGTTTGAAAATTTACTTTCTAATGATTTAATGTATTCATTCCATGGGTTAAGTACTATCATGGAATCTTCCTTTTCCTCCTTCATTTGATTGTTCTCCTGTGCCAAATATTCTTTAGTCTTTGTTGTGGTATCTTCATCACAACTTGCAATAATGCACCAATTATTAGAATTAAAAATATAAGACCTTATGGTCTCTTCCTCCTCTGGAAACATCTCAGTATGTTGCTCTGATTTTTTCTCTAAATCCTTTATCAACACATCAGTATGTTGATTTAAATTCTCAAAAGAATTCACATAACTATCAGCTAGTCTCTTCTCCACATCATCAATTCTAAGGATGTCTCCTCGCTCTAGTTCACAATAGTGAACTTCTTTTTCTACAGCTTCCACTTGCTGCTTCATATATTTAGATTTATTTCCTATCATCTTCACGACTATATACCCATTCACCTTTTCTTCTTTGTTATCTAGTACGTCAGAATGAACCAATTCATTAAGCATAAATGTTTCACCCTATTTTCTCTATTTGCCAACAACTTCTTTTGCACATTTTTCATCCATGACAACCTCTTCATTCTCATTCAGCTCTAATTTTACAGTCTGAACACGTATTCTTTGGTTTTCTAGCCTTTTCTCCAAAAGACTTAAATTATGCCACAAATCTGCCATCTCACTTGGAATTTCTCCCAAAAACTCTGCACAATATTCACTACCTTCATTGTCTGCAACAATAGTTAGCAGTCCTTCTTTACTCTGGCTATCTCCAAGGTTATCAGCCTTCAGTAAATTTTTACCATCTTCTATAGCAACCTTTAGTAACTACCCTTCTTTGGCTTCAGTCTCCAATAGTTGTCCAATACCTGCATAATTCACTACAGCTGTGTTTAATAGCTGCCCTTTCTCTTGCATTACAAGTTTAGGTGAATGTTCTTCTTCTACCTTCAGTTCTATGACTGTCTTCTCCCTGTCTTGAGAGAAATCTGCCTCACCTCCTTCTTCAACATTTTGCATTACCGTCTTTCTGTAAGCCCTCTTCAAGAGCTATCCTTCCCCGTCTTCTGCAATACCTTCAATCATGCACAAATTATTAGTTTTAAAAACATAAGACCTTGTTGTCTCCCTTGATGCTTCAACCATCAGGTTTTCTTGCTGCTCTGACTCCTTCATATGACAGATCCTTTGTATATTTTTCCTCTATCTTGTCATTAATTTCAGAAAACAATAGGCCATTTCCTAGTTTACATGCCAAAACTTCCTCCACGTACTCACTTATTCTGAGTAACTCTTCCTTCAGTTGAGCATTCAATCTATGCTCCCACTTTACAAGCAACCTATTCCATTTGACTTTCCTTTTCATAATCCGACCATACCTCTGGTTTTCCTTATTCATCTGTAACATTTCCATCAATAACTCAAGATGGAAATTTATCTCAGCTTTCTCTCTCTCATATTCTTCATCATTCATCTTCCTTCCCATGCCATTTGCTTTGGCATAGTTTCTTCTGTTGTGGCTTTCCTCTGAACCTCTACAATGAACGTTAATGATCATTTTATTTTCCTCCCTTGTGAACTTCATCTTGTTCACTTGTTGTTACAGGGAAAAGTGTCTATGCAGAACTGCTAATCCCACTAAGGTGTGATAGCTACCTTAGAAACAAACAAAGTAAAACTACTTTCATTTTCCTTTATGAAAGATAGATGAGAGAAGAATAAAGGAGACCAACCTTTGTCTTGCGCTTGGCTCCTTGCTCGATTCCTCTCTCTTCTGATAATCCTTTGCTACTTGTTTTCTGGTATACCCAGCTTCACAGAGTACCTGTAGAATCAAAGCAGCATAACACTATACAAGAACATGGATCTACTATCATAAACAATCTAGGATCAGATGTAAATTGACCATACAAATGCATAAAACATAAATGGCACAAGAGTATGGAGGAAAACTTGAATAGCTTTATTGATAATCAAGAAAGAGCCAAGAGAGTTACAACCAGTTGTTATGACCCAGCATCATCCTCTCCGTAAGTGAGCCCTTCTTCACCTCATGCAAAGCTTAGATCACCCAACACTATGATGTTGCCTCAAGAAACCAATAGTAATTCCTTACAAGATGCAAAATTCCAGCCTCTGGATCTCTGGGATGAGGGATCCATATATAGATATCTGTAAGGGAGATGAGTCCGCTTGTGATTTTATTAGTGTCTTCCCTCTGATAGTTCTTGCTTCCACTTGGAGATTGATGATCTCTTACTCATCCTTGGTCGAATTCAGAGAGGCAGGTGTCACAGGAGAAGTTTCTGGAAGATTCCATGCTTCTCCACCTCGCGGATTGACACTGCCATTTGTCTCTTCTTGCCCATCGCACCCCATAGAAGGGCTTTTTGAAATGCAACGCACCCACTGAGTGTACTTAGGTGAGATGCAATGCACTTTTCCTATGGAGCAGGTGAAATGATCCTGTTTTGACCAGTTCTGAGTAGTTTTTCATGGAGAACTTCTGGGAGAAGCTGTAATCAGTTGACCTTGTTCCTTTAGGGGTTGGAACAACATTTTTAGGGACTTAGGAGCCCTTGGTTTATGGACATTTTATGCTTGGGGTTGCAGTGCCCAAAAATGTCTATAACAGTTGCCCCCTAAAGCATGAGGTCGTTAATCTTTTTTGATGTCGGGTGAAATGCTTTATCATGAGGATCCGAAGTTCTTTCAAGCTGGGAGGAGACCTGTAATAAGATAAAATACAATACATTATCTTCATAATATTTTCATGATCTAGCTGAGGCGGGAATTCCCATGCTCAGCTTTATAAATTCATTTTCATGTAGATAGGACAGACAATCGTTTGAGTGTAGACTGATGATTCTGGAGGAGCCATCATCCCATAGATTGGATGATTACCTGTGCAGCAATGATGTACATTTGATATCTTTATCTTCCTGAATATATATCACAGCCCGGATGGATGAAACTAGATCTGGGGTCTTCAATCTCATTCGATCTTCACTCAAAGTACAAGTCGATCCATGTGAGAGATGTTCTGGAGTCGAACATGGAAAGACATCGCCTAATTACCAGCCAATGATGTAAGCTGTTAACAGGCGCGAGAGGAATCACCGATAATGATAATGATCCTCAAGGTACTACATTACAATTCACGTGCTGTGAATAAGGGACTTGGCATCGAACACCACACAAAATCTTTCGGTCGAAGGCCATTGATGTAAACCTGTCGCCGGAAGTGAGAAACTTGCCATTGAGGCATGCAAGCTTCAAAGTACTGAAAGGGGTGTCCCTAGATCGACTTCTTGGATAATGAGCTGATGTCGACAAGAAGCGATCCGTCATAGGAGGGCCTTAATGAATCCCACATCAATGACACGGAACGGAGCAAATGATTTTAATGGAGGTGAAAACGATCTGGTGATATAAGGTTCAGGGTGGCGGTCATGAAAGAATGGAGTGTAAATGTATTGCAGCGGGTGAGACACAGGTGAATTCTCTGAGTGACTTCTCTTGAACATATCGGTGACACTGACATGATGGATTGGTAGCATTAACCCCAAATGTGGATGGTGTGATGTGACCATGGTGATGTGACCGGTGAATGAAACAACCCAACCCGACTTGGATGCAGAGTGAAAGTGTCATGTTCAAGAGCGACTTGCTACCAACAAAGTTTCTTCAAGTTTTCTTCCTAAATTTTCCCCAGTCATTTCTGACCAGTACCTCTTTATTTTTGTCAAGCTTGAGGAGGATAACATATGCTTGTTCTATAATTTTCCCTTCGGGCAAACCCATCGCTATGTTTTAACGAGCCTAGCGATAGTGAAACTCGTTCTTGTCTGCTATGGACAAGTTTGTCGCTATTAGGTTTTAACGAGTTTAATGACAAAGATAACTCATTCCTTTTCAATTTTAGAGAGTTTGAAAAGGGACGTAAAGGAAACTCCAACAATCCTTTTTCGTCATCTAATCCCTTAAGTCCGAAAAAGTATAAAACAATACAGAAGGGATGAATTTTCGATACTTTTAACGAGCCGAATAAAACAAGCGCTCGATCTTTTTGTGTAATAATCCCTCAGGTCCAAAAATATTAAAATCTAAAGGAGGGATAGCACTTCCGGTCCCTTTAATGAGCTGGAGAGGCCAATGGCTCGGCAATCTTTTCATATTTTACGAGTCAGTTGAAAAGAGCTTAAAGGAGACTCGTCTTTGAGGAACGAGTGATAAAATTGGGTAGTAGCTGATTCCAGGTAAGGTTTGGAATTTTCCAATCACGACAGTGTTACAAGGATGGCTAATAGGATCACTCTTCACAACTGTTCCTCAAAAGGGGTAAACAATCAAATGGAGGTGAATGATCGGCCAATACAGAGTGGAGGTGATGATGAGAACACGACCAAGGCTTTAAAGGCTGAAGTACTACATTCACGATGGTTATTTACCGGGAATTGGTTCATTTTTTATTGAGCTTAAATGCTGGGGGAAACATTTGCTCATTGCTTATGTTTATTTTTTAACAAGCATGAAGTCCGCGTTAAAACTGCTTGATTTGACGGTCATTTTTTGACTTTACCATTAATAGCTTTGTTCTTTCAAAGATTGTACTGCATGCTCAATTGCTTCATCAAACTAGTTAGAAATGAACAATATATGTTTGAAAAATGAGTTAAGACACTAATATTTTACTCAAATTACGTAAAAGTAATTTAAAAGTGCTTTTACCTCTCATTTTACCATTTCATTTGAACTTTGGCTTGTTGGAGCTTTGGAGGTGCTTTTCCCCCTTGATTTTCATCAGCTGATTCCGGGAGATTCTGTGGACGATTTTCGGCACCGTCTGGACCAGGTAGGAGCTAAACCTGAGCTCTTTCATTTCATCCTTTCCATTTTTCATTCTGAGCTTGATTTCTGGTTTTTCTGAGCCTCTGGGGTTTGAAAAACTCACCCTGGCTCCATCGCACCCTTTATGCATCGAAAGGTGCGTTGGATGTTAGCCTGTCCACTGGCCAATTGACATGCAACGCACCCAGAACACTACTGTAGGTGCGATGAGCACAAGGAAGGAAATTTATGCACAGTTTTTTGATGGAAATTTTGTCTGTTTCTCACCAAATCAGGATCTAACTCTTCTCTTGTTTGTTTTCAGAGATTCATTGGAGCAAGATGACCATTACATGGCGAGAACATGAGCATGAAGAAGATGACATGCTTGCTTTACACGATCCGGTTACAGTAAACGCACTGCGGAACTGTGGCCTGTTGAAGTTTTTCCGCATCTCTAGCATGAGACAACAAATCAACTTGCTATAGTATTTGCTCGATGCTTGGGATCCTACCAGCCAGGTGTTCTAGATTAGGGGCAAATCCATCCCCTTGACTGTAGTGGACATCTATTTTTTGACTGGCTTATCGAGGCGGGGTGCCCCTATCTCTTTATCAGGTTCGGCCCGTGGAGGTGAATCTGTGAGAGATTATGTTCGCAGGTATTGCAGAGAGGGATCTCAGCCGAGTAAAGACGGCAAGATCATCATTCGAGATGTTACTGACAGGTCTTTAAGGACCATTCTGTTCACTTTTGGTAGGATGGCTGGTGGTGCAGCTCTTCATGTGGCCAACCGATCTTATATGCAGTATGCCTTGGAATGTCTCAAACCGAAGGTGTTCAACTGATGTGACACAATACTCCTTGTGATGAAAGAACAATTGACCAAGGTGAAAAGCGGGAGGTTGAAGAACTTTGGATACGGTTCTATTTTGACCGCCTTCGCCTTGGAAAAGATACCACTGATGCAGCCGCAATATATTGCACTCGGTTTACCTCCACCGAATGAACCACGTATGTAGAGATGGGTTGACCATATGTCTAGGCATGCTGGTCAGTCTCAGATTTCCTTTTCTGATACCTTCTTCGGGTGGTTTGATCGTCAGGAGATGGTTTATTTCGAGTATCCATATGCTGGTATGGACTTCCGGGGTGACCCAGATTTGGTACTGCTGGCTGGCGAACAGTGGGGTGCCATTGGTAAATTCTTGACCATATTTCTATTTATCGTTTTTATTTTATAATGTTCTCGTGCTTTACTCTGTCAAGACTAATCAGAACTCATGTTCTCATGCAGATGTTGGTCCTGTTCAGCTAGTAGTACGCCTGAGAGTGCCAGTTGCCACCCCAGCAGGAGAGGCTGTTGGAAGGGCTATCCTTCGCGACCTTGATGTGGCCGAGACTCTTTCAGCATTATAGGATCAGGTCGAGGGCCTCACTCTCGGTATTCCAGATGTGAGGACTAATGAGTTGCCTTTGAGGTTGCAGCGACATACTACTGGTGTGCCAAGACGATGGACTAGGCTTTTACGCATGATTGCATAGGCGGTGACTTGTTATCACGAGCATCATTAGACTAGGGTGCCCCCTAGCGTTTTGAGTTTTGGGTCATTTGACCAATTTTGTCTTGGTTACAGAACATTATGTGTAAACCATAAACAGTTATATATATATTTTTGATTTTCGGAGTTTTATTTTGGTTAAGTTGCATGATCCTGACGCAAATATTGATGAGATGCTTCTTTTTATAAATGTTGCAAATGTCTATCTAACACATAATTTGCTAATGAGTCAGTTAATGTGTTTAAGCTTCTGGAAATATGCTGATATTGAATAAAATCAAATTGCCTTTCCAAAATCTTGACCCTTAGGAACATGCGATAGATAGCTGGATTTTAGACGGAGTAGATACTCGTGAGCTGTAGTATGACGAGCTGTGAGTCTAGCCTGACGACCAGTCGGCATATGCCATGTGTGATGGCATCAGAGAGAAGTTCTATCAACGCGCTATATTTAGCGATATTATTCGTTGATCGACCAATACACACCCCTCTGAAACTTACTAACTCGCCGCTTGGATCAGAAATGGCCCAGGCCGCAGAAGATAGGTTCTGCGAACTATGACTTGCTCCGTCGGCATATCCAACAAATGATTCCAATAGGTTCGACATCTGCGACAAATGTAAAAAACGGATTTACTTGACCAAAACAAATACTTTAGCGAAAACAAAAATGTAACAAAAGCATATGTTACCATACTGAATCATGCATAGTAACGCTTAAGGTACAACCCGTTACGGGGTTGTGCCAGTGGAATCCCATCATAATCCATTAACTTGTAGGCTCCTTTTGCTAACACTCGCTTAACAATATAGGGGCCCATCCATAAAGACTTGAATTTACCTGCTCCCAATTTATCGGATTCTTGGTCATAAAGCAAGACCAAGTCACCTTCTGAGAAGACACGAGGTTTGACATTCTTGTTGAACTGTGCCTTGACTCGTTTCTTATGGGCTTCATTAGCCAAAGCGGCATCACAACGGGTTTCATCCAATTGGATTAGTTCCAAGAAATGAGCCTCCTCTTCTGAAGTTCCGGGGAGAAGGTCAATTACGAGTTTGAGGGACGAGATTTCACACTGAACTGGTAAGATCGCTTCTAGGCCATACACCAGTTCGAAAGGTGTAAACCCAGTCACATTCCTTACTGATGTTCGGTATGCCCACAAGGCTGAGTACAGGATTAGGTGCCAACTCCTTTTGTGAACTCCAATCATCCTTTGCAGCATGCGCTTCAGGACCTTGTTGATTGCTTCAACTTGTCCGTTGGCTTGTGGGTAATATGGAGTAGAGCTGTCATGCGACAACCCTAATTTGGCAGCTAATTCGACCATCATGTGATTGCGAAAATGCGATCCATGATCTGTGACTATAGCCTGTGGGACGCCGAATTTGGCGACTACATGATTGAAAAAGAAAAGGGCAGCTGTTTCACCAGTGTTATCTAATGTAGGCATCGCCTCGGCCCATTTGGTAAAATAGTCAACTGCGACTATGATATACCCATGCCCCCCAGTCGAGGTGGGGTTACATGTCATGAAATCGATGCCCCATTTGGCGAATGGCCCAACAACAACTATTGGTTGCAGAGGTGCGGGTGGTCTTCTGGTTTTGCTATCGAAAATTTGACAGGCATGGCAACTTTTGACTGCAGTTATGCAATATTTGAACATTGTTGGCCAGAAGTATCCTGCTCGTAAATTTTTTTGTGCCGTAGAGTAACCGGATTGATGCCCCCCACACGCGCCTGAATGGCAATCATTCAGGACTTTTTCGGCCTCCTCATGGGTGAGGCACCTCCTCAGAACTGTATCGACACCGCGACGGTAAAGTGTATCACCGATGATCATGTAGTCTTTTGATTGGTATCGAATACGTTTTTGTTCGGAGAGGGAGGTATTAGGCCTATATTTTTGGGTTTGGAGATAAATGATTATATCTCCATACCACAGATTGCTTGAAGATATCAGAAACAAAGATTCATCCACGATAGTTTCTTCGGATGTTTCATCGTTGGATGACGATGGGAGATCGCATAATAATTCTGCGAAAACAAGGGCTTTCTTTGACTTGGATTTTACGAATTGAGCTCAAACTCTTGTAGAATTGCTATCCATTTTGAATATTTTCTCCCCAGCAGAGTCGCCATTTTGTTACGAGGAAAAGTGTCTATGCAGAACTGCTAATCCCACTAAGGCGTGATAGCTACCTTAGAAACAAACAAAGTAAAACTACTTTCATTTTCCTTTATGAAAGATAGATGAGATAAAAATAAAGGAGACCAACCTCTGTCTTGCGCTTGGCTCCTTGCTCAATTCCTCTCTCTTATGATAATCCTTTGCTACTTGTTTTCTGGTATACCCAGCTTCACGGAGTACCTGTAGAATCAAAGCAGCATAACACTATACAAGAACATGGATCTACTATCATAAACAATCTAGGATCAGATGTAAATTGACCATACAAATGCATAAAACATAAATGGTAGAAGAGTATGGAGGAAAACTTGAATGGCTTTATTGATAATCAAGAAAGAGCCAAGAGAGTTACAACCAGTTGTTTTGACCCAACATCATCCTCTCAACAAGTGAGCCCTTCTTCACCTCAGGCAAAGCTTAGATCACCCAACACTATGATGTTGCCTCAAGAAACCAACAAGAATTCCTTACAAGATGCAAAATTCCAGCCTCCAGATCTCTGGGATGAGGGATCCATATATAGATATCTGTAAGGGAGATGAGTCAGCTTGTGATTTGATTAGTGTCTTCCCTCTGATAGTTCTTGCTTCCACTTGGAGATTGATGATCTCTTACTCATCCTTGGTTGAATTTAGAGAGGCAGGTGTCACAGGAGAAGTTTCTGGAAGATTCCATGCTTCTCCACCTCGCGGATTGACACTGCCATTTGTCTCTTCTCGCCCATCGCACCCCATAGAAGGGATTTTTGAAATGCAATGCACCCACTGAGTGTACTTAGGTGAGATGCAACACACTTTGCCTATGGAGCAGGTGAAATGATCCTATTTTGACCAGTTCTGAGTAGTTTTTCATGGAGAACTTCTAGGAGAAGTTGTAATCAGTTGACCTTGTTCCTTTAGGGGTTGGAACAACATTTTTAGGGACTTAGGAGCCCTTGGTTTATGGACATTTTATGCTTGGGGTTGTAGTGCCCAAAAATGTCTATAACACTTGTGAACTACACTAAGTCTCTCTTTCTCAGCAAGTCTTCATACATGCTGCAAGTACCTCACCAAGCCTTCTCTCCTTTGAGCTTGGTCTTTTGGTAACACTGGTTCTCTACCTTTGGAACCTCTATTGAGCAACTCCTTTGCTCCTTGGCTTCTACAATTCCACTTTCCTTCTAAGAACACCCTTGTCCTCTTTGTCCAACCTTCAGCAGGAACGTTTAGGTTCTTCGCCACTTTCCTTCAGAGTATCAACTTTACTCTACCTTCAAGAAAACAACTGGTTCTTCTCTTACAACTCCTCTTGTTGTTCTTTTGCTGAGATATTCTTCCTTCGTCTACATCCTAAATCTGCAAAAACAATCCTCAAAACCAAAGTTATCACAAAAATATACCTGCAAGATCTTGTCACGATCTTGTCTCTCCCTTCTTCAACATTTGAATGGGTCACCTTCTTTTTGACTCAGATTCTACAGATATGAATTTCCTCATAGTCTTTGGCGCACGACTTCATCACTATTTCTTCACGCATCCATTCAACACAATCTCTTTACTCCGTAACAACTGCAATCTATTGTTCCTCCATTATATTATATGCAAGATCTCTTTCTGCTCTAATACCAAATGATGTAGCCACGTGGACACAAAACTCAAATTAATGCAGACCTAAGACTGCGTCTGCTCAATCCCAGGATTTCCTAAATGCCTCATTCAACATTCTTTGTAATTTGGGGAAAATCATAGTTTCTATCTTTAGATAAGTGTAATTGTTCTCCTCCAGTCCTTGGATGAATTTGCTGAGGCAGCGCTGGGGAGAGAGGTTGCAAATTAATAAGAAACTAATAAGGAAGATGCAGTGTCTGACATGTAAATTTTTGGAGAAAGGAAATTAGTGCTCTATCTCTTAAGGCGGTGAGAGCTTGTTCCTGCGACCTTAGTTTGCTTTCTCTACTCAACTTGACATTTTCTTGCTGCCTCCAAGCTTCTTCACAGATCATCCTTTCTTTCTCATGCCTATCGATATGATTCTTCTTGGATTCATTGTCGATTTCTCCTATGATAGACAGTTGACCTCTTCCAACAGTCTAGACCTATAACTATGGCTTCGTTCTTGGAGCTCTGTAGATATCAAACCTATTTCAGTGAAAAATAAATGTGTACAAGATGTCACACATAGGATTCATGCACAAACTTGATTCAATTTTACAATTTGCATCTCTCTCGTTCAAGAAAAGCACAATTCCATGCAGCCACTTAACAATAGTGAATCAACGTGACAATCCTCCACGCAGACTTAGAAAACAGGACAACCAATTCCGCCGAACATTAGATCCTTCAACATGAATTTAACTACTTATGCACAAAATTATAAATCTCATTCCAGGCATTTTAGTTGAAATGCAGTCAAAGTTAAAGGAATAATCAATATTGAAAACTATGAGCATAAAATCCTCGAACTGATTTCACATTCTTTGTGCACTTGGTTTCCCTTTTAGCGCTCAAAGAAAATTGAATTCGGATTCAGCAATGAAATCGATCCTTCCAATCGACATCAAACAGTTCAAAACCATAGGTCTATGCCACTGCACAGATTCTTCGTGAGAAATTCATACCCAATTAGCTGGGGAAGCCATCATAGGCCTGAACGTTGTAATGAGAATTTAGATTCTACCCCTGCAACCAATAATCCCATCACAATTGCAATACAAGAATTATATCTACGAAGAGTGTTTTTTTCTTTATGAAAGGAGAATCATTGGCATATCAAGAATATATAACGATAATCATAATAAGAAAGCATATACAAATGCTTCTTGTTAACCAGATTCATATATACAAACAGTTGGCCAGATTTTCAATATTAATTGCCCATGCTGGCTATAAGCTAGTTCTTAGCTCTAAAGTCTCTCGCCTTTTTACACACACCTACTCTATCCCTTTTTAATGCCTTTGAGGCTTACACATATACACAAAAGGATTCTACAACCATTTCTGGTTCAAATCCACAATCTATTCAACCATATCTTAAAAATACTCTAAATCCACTTTTAACTTAACTAATTCCCTATTCTAGGATTTATAATCCCTATGAGATATCAACTAGCCTAAATCTCTCATGTTCTCCTACATTCAAGAACAATTACAATTAAATAAATGAATTAAATTTATCCTATGTCTCTCACATAAATCCACTGAAAAATTAGGAAAATACAATTAGTCAAGCCTTAGGAAACCAACTTCCTAGGCAACACAAGAACCCCTAGGTATATCATATATAAATGTATTTTGGAAGCAGGATGATCTTGCATCAGTGAGCCTATGGAAAGGGATTGAAAACTATGATGGTGGTTAAAAATTGTGAAGAAGGGGTGAAAATAGGGTCTTTTTATGAACAAAGGTGGATTTTTGGAAGGGAAATTGGTTAAATGGTGTGGGTGAGAGGTGAAGAAGCTATGGTGAGCCTCTCCTATCATTTCCCCAAGGAAAACATGAGTTTTGACCCATTTCTCTAGGTTGATCTAAATCTTGTAGCAATTCTGGTCAATCCTGTAGTAGTGCGGGACAATCCTGTAGCACTGTAGGATCAAGGTAGAATTGAGTGTAGTTGCTTGCTTGATGATGGAGGGATGTAGGGAGATGGTTGGAATGATGGAGGAAATGTCAGAGGTTAGTTTGGGGGATGGATAAATGGTATGTGGACCCCTTTTCCTTTGATTGTGGTTAAAACCCTGCAAAACTAAAATTGTTAGCAATACTGGTGTAAGGGCTCCTCTACCTCTGTGTGCTTCCTCTTTTTTGTTGTTGTTTATTTTTTAGACCTGCAGACTGCCTCTGAAGATGTTTTCAATTTGCATGCATAACCTAGGTGCCTTAGAGGAGGTTTTCACCTAGGGATCTTTTCATCTTATTTTATATTTTTCTTCTCTTAGGTTGCCTCATGGAGGTTTTCAACCCTAGAGTTTGCCTTAGATGCCTCATGGAGGTTTTCACCTAGGCACTTTATTTTTTATTTTTCCTTTTTGCTCTTCTTTTTTTGCCTTCTTTTGTTGATCATAGGCTAGTTGAACTGAGGGTTGTAAGACCCCCACTTAGATTCATCTCCTTTCTTATTAAACTAGTAAACTCCTCTTTTGACAAAGGCCTTTTGTATAAATTTAACCGGTAACCATTAACCAACAAGGGAATTCCTTCCTCATTAATTGTTCTTAGTTGGATAGATCCATTCTCATAACATTTTTCCACTAGATAGGGTCCCAACAACATTGTCATTAATTTCCTTTGAAATCCTTGAACCTTGAATCATATAGGAGGTCCCAATCATCCTCTTGAAAATCTCTCCCCCTAATATGTTTATCATGCTATATCTTCCTCTGTAGTTGGACTACCTCAATGTGCATGAGAGTATGCAATCTGAGCTCATCCAAGCCATTGAGTTGAAGCAACCTTTCTTGTTGTACTGGAGTGAGGTCTAAATCCAACTGTGCTACCATCCTCAAGGTATTGTACTCAAACTCAATGGACAACAAGGCTTTCTTTCCATAGACCAACTCAAATGGAGTGAATCTAGTAGTTGTTTTCCAAGTGGTATTGTAGGCCCAAGTGGCCTCTATAAGTCGGTCTACCCAATCCCTTATGTTGTTGTTGACAACCTTGGTCAAAATGTTCTCCAAGGATCTATTTGTGACCTCCACTTGCCCATTTTCCTGAGGATGATAAGCAGTGGATTTCTTGTGCTTGATATGGTGCTGCTCCATTCGTCAATCAAGTTTGAGGTGAATTGTGCCCCTCCATTTACCCGAGGATGATAAGCAGTGGATTTCTTGTGCTTGATATGGTGCTGCTCCATTCGTCAATCAAGTTTGAGGTGAATTGTGCCCCTTAATCAATCACCAACTCCCTTAGAAAATCAAACTTGTAAGATGTTCTCCCTAAAAAATTTAGTCACTTTTTGCTTAGTTTTTGCCTTCACTGCCTTTGCTTCATCCCACCTAGTTAAGTAATCAGTGCACACAATGAGGTACCTCCATTTCCCGGATGGGAGATCAATAGGCCCAATGAAGTCCATGCCCCATTTCTCAAATGGTTCTAGAGTCACTTGAGGTTGTAGGGGAATTTCATCCTTGGGTGTAGGATTTCCCATCCTTTGGCACTCATCACATCTAGTAGTGTACCTCTTTGCATCTTGATGTAGAGTAGGCCAGTAGTAGCCAACTTGTAAAACCTTGAAGGTTGTCCTCCTAGCAGCAAAATGGCCCCCACAGGGTCCATCATGGTAGGCTGAGAGGATGTTAAAGACCTCCTCCTCTCTTACACATCTCCTCAAAATATGATCTGGCCCCAAATTGAAGAGATTTCCTCCAATCCAGGTGAAAGGGGCACTCTTTCATATAATCTTGCTCTTCTCCTTAGAGGATATATTAGGAGGGAATCTCCCAACAACCAAGTAGTTGTCTATATCAACAAACCAAGGAGATAACACTGAGATGGAAAAGAGGTGTTCATCTGGAAGTTGATCATCTACCATCTCCTCATCTGCAGGCAAGGTTAGTCTTGACAAAAAAATCTGCAACCACATTCTATTTCCTTGGTTTGTCAACAATAGTTAAATCAAATTGCTGCAATAGTAATAACCTTCTAATGATTCTAGAATTAACATCAGGTTTATTCACCAAATACTTAATGGTTGCATGGTTAGTGTGAAAAAAGTTTTGATATACAATGATATAGTGCCCGAACTTATTCAAAGAGCACACCACATCCAAGAGTTCTTTTTCAGTGACCGTAGTTTAGCCTTAGAAAGGTTCTTACTGATGAAATATATAACATAGGGCAGTTTGTCTTCCACTTGTCCTATGGATGCTCCTACAACTTTATCTGATGCATCTATTTAGACATGGAAAGGCAATGCTCAATTGGGGCCCTTAAATATGGGTGCAGTGGTCAACTTCCCCTTTAGTTCTTCAAAAGACTTTTGACATTTATTTGTCCAACAAAATTCTAAATCTTTAGCAAGTAATCCAAATAGGGATGAAGCCAATTTACTAAAGTGCTTAATTAACCTTCTATAATACCCATCCAATCCAAGGAAGCTTCTATCATCGATTTTTTTATAGGAGTGGGGGCCCTTAATGATGGCAGCTTTATTGGTCAACCTGTGTCCCTTCCTTGGATATGGAATGGCCTAAGATAGTCTCCGCATTCATAAAAAACTCACATTTCTGAGGACTTAATGAAAGGTTCACCTCAATGCATTTCTTTAAGAATTTACATATATTAGAAAGATCTTCCTAGAAATCACATCCATAAGGGGTGAAACCATCCATGTATATATCAATAGTGTCATGGACATGATCAACAAACATATTCAAAACTTCCCTTTGGAAGGTAGCAGGGGCATTACACAAACTGAATGGAAGGGATCTATAGGAAAATATTCCCCAAGGACATGTGAATGTGGTCTTGTCTTGGTCCTCAGGGTTAATATGTATCTGGTTTTGCCCACTAAACCCATCTAGGAAGGAAAATAATCTCTTCCCTGTAAGGCCATATAGGACTTGGTCAATGAAAGCCAGAGGGAAATTGTCCTTCTTTGTAGCTTTGTTAAGTTCTCTATTATCAACAAAAATCCTCCACTTCCCATTATTTTTTGGGTCTATGACAAGGGGGGACACCCAATCACTATCTAAAATGGGGTAGATGAACCCTACATCCAACACCTTTTGCAGTTCTTCTTTTACAATGTCCTTAAGGGAAAAATTCATCCTGCTTTGTGGATTGCACATAGGTTTTCATCCTTCCTTGATGTATATATGATGAGTACAAATTAAAGGATGCACACCTTTCATTTCCTTATAGTCCCAAGAAAAATCATCAAGATGTTGCCTCAACACAATGCATAACTGCTTTTCATGCTCAACATAGAGAGGGGTTGATGTTTAGAGTTCTAGATGGGTTGATTTCCACAACCTTGACATGATCTAGATCAGGATAAATAGAGCATATACCAATCCATGGATTTATCTCAGGTTGTTCTAAGAATTCTTCCACTATTTCATTAATTGGCATGGTAGTGGGAGGTTGATTCTATAAGAGATGGTTAATAAGGTCATCTTCATCAAGTTGCCTACCTCCTACAAGTTTCTAGTGTACATACTGGGTAATGGGATGTATGATAGAAGTATTCTTCTTTCTTGTCCTCTATCCACAAGGGTAAGTCATGCTCAATATAAGGTTGAGTAGGGGGATACAGTGCAAGTTGCTTTAAGAGATGCCCATTCTTGATGGTCATGTTCTCAACCCTGTTGTAACACCCTCCTCCCACATTTACCAAAGTTAACCATTCCGCTGGGGTAAACATGTGGCAAGAGGATACTATGATATGATTCAACTCCTCATGTATAGTTAGGGAAGTGGAACTGACAAAACACAAGTAATTTGACCTTATACACATGTTACAGAACCTCCAGGAGCCAACCAACCTTTCCAAGTGACCAAACCCTGAGGCAACTTAACCTTTTACTAACCTAGAGCCCCAGACTCTTCCATGACATGGGAATGCATGTGACTAGGACCCTCCAGTCGCTCTCACATCAAGGGCATGCAAACGACTGGGGTCTTTTTTAGCTAGTCTTGAGATCGTGACCCTAGATTCTGTGCGAATTTCAGGGCTAGGACTCAGGCCACTACCTAGAACTTCATGAAACTTCCAGAAATGAAAAGAAACATCGAAAAAATAATACTAATGTAAATACTTGAACAAAGACTTGACTGAACCCCTACTAGCCATGATAGATATTTTGTCAAACATGTCACAAATATGCATTCTATAGGTCATAACAACAGATCTAAGTATAGATGTCTCATACTTATCTAAGAATCGCTAAGAAGCATTGGCGCCTTATCACATTAGCTACATTATCATATATTAGGTCATATATTCATTGTTCATTCATTTACAAATCAAAACATGATGAGAGCCATACATCATCACTTCCATAAAACACAGTCATAACCAATATATAAACAACATAAATAATAAGGATACAACAACCATAGAATCCACATATAAACCAATACATATACACATGAAATCCTAAGGAGAAGGAACTCTTATTAATGAATACATAAGCCAACAAGGCATTAGACTTTCATGAACCACTCAACCATAGATTGGTTGAACCAAATCTTTCTTTCAGCCAATCACCCCCGTGCCATCTTCCAAGCATGAATGTGGGACTCATAACCAAAACTCATCCAGGGCTTTCCGAGGCTACACCACCTCACCGCCATTAATAGAACTAAAATTTATTGCAATCCACACTAGATCATTAGGCCCTAAATAAGCATGGATGCCACCAAATATATCCACCTACATCGTGAGGAATTTTCCTGTCTCCTAGTCTCTAGGCTTTATCACAATCCACATTGCATCACTAGGCCCTAATTAAGACCCCACCCTCCAAGATTTATCATATATCCCTCCATTCACTAGATAAGGATTCCTAGGCCTACTCGAGGGCACCCACCTCTAGGCTTTACCGTATATCCCACCATTTACTAGTTGAGGATTCTAGGCCCAACGAGGTAACACAAAATTTGGCTTTACCACAACTTATAGTCTAGTTCAAGGGTTATTAGGACAAGGCTTTACCGCAATCCACAGTCTGATTCAGGGATCACTATGCCATGTGTTTTTTCTTTCAGAGACCACCTCACTTAGTTTATACTCCATCTGGTAATCTAGCTCAACCAAAACATGAGAACCCCATCACACCATGGCTATCCGTAAATGACAAGGAAAGGCTGAAGAACACTGTCACACTTGGAAATACTCATGCCAATTATAGCAAGAGAACCAATAACACACATGCATAACCACGCATGCCAAAACTAGCAAGGAAATCATACATGCAAATCAATACCTACAAGTAATCTCGTTGTAGTTGCTTGATTCTGATCTTCCTTGCTTGATCTTTGCTTCCTCTTGCCTTCTTTTCTTTCCTTGATCCAAAGCTGAAAAGCTCCAAGAAAACTCTAAGTGTCCAAGAGTGAGAGAGAGAGAGAATAGAAAGAGAGCTCCAAAAGTGAACTAACAAAAGGTACCAACTGATCCTTAGAAGCCTTTTTATTAATGAGGCCTCTATTTTCTTCAATTTTCCATTATTTTACTTCATTTTCCTTCTCACATGTAACCTGTGACCTTTCACCTCCCTTTTATCCTAATTTCCATTATTTTCATAAATAAAATGTCAATCAATGCCTCATGCCTTTCAAAATCCTTTTCCAATTTCCTTAGCCATAATAAACCAAATGAACACCCACACTAGGATGTTTTTCCCAACATTCATCTTGGAATAAGTCTCCCACGACTGTGGTTATTATTTTGCCTTTATTAACTTATATTACATGGAATTTTCACCAGGGTTGTTACAAAACCATACTGCTTGGGGGAACACCTTCCTTGGTGTTCAACGAAACCTACAACCAACATGACTGCTGAAAGAAAAACATACTACCCATGGAGATTTATAACATAGCTCGATGAAGTATTTATAATGACCATCCCGCTGAAAATAAAACCAACATGAAAACATAACAACATGAAACCATAATGAAATGACACCCATACCGCTTATTGGATCTTTATAACACAACTCATGGTAGTATTTACATCCACCAAAACATCACACCAAAACATATACCAAAAAAAAACTCTCAACAAAAAAATAATGAAGGTTACATAGCCTGCATCAGATCTGCCTCCATGTAGCTTCAACGGGCCCAAAGTGCTTCCCCTACACTTTAACCTACTCGATTGCTCGGTTTTGGAGCATGAGATTCTTTCTCTACAATATACACTAAGGTTCTGTCTGGAATTTTCCATCTGGCTTCATCTATAATATAGACTAGTTAATCACATGATCAACATATTTAACATGCTTCTTAAGAAATGACACATGGAAAAAATCATGGACTTTCACTGTTGGAGGCAGTGCAAGGTTATAGGCTATTGGTCCAATCCTTTCAAGAGTCTTGAAAGGTCGTGATAGATGATCCAAAATACATAAACTATAGTTTAATTATTTAGAGTCTAATATTCAATTATCTAGAATATTTAATTAAATAGCAAGGAGACATTTTAGAATAGCTATTTATTGTAAAAGACATGACATCTAGAAAGGTGTCGTTTCTTAGGAACTAATTTAGGAAATAGTTAGGAGTGTTTTTATGAGAGCATTAAATGTAAATGGACAATTTAAAATGAAATAAGTGATCCATAACAAAATTGGTTTAGTACACAAGCTTATTTAAAGCTTGGTTCTCTCCACTTGTAACGGTGTTGAGCGATTGTATGTAAACTCTCGCTGATTTCATGTAATTTTCTTTTCCTTATTAATAAAATTTTTGTGTTTGAGGAAACTTCTTCTATTATTGTGGTATCAGAGAGCAATGATGCATAAGGTATGTGAAGAGGAGATTTCGGCTCTGTAGTCTTTTGAAAACTACAACAAGCAGTTAATTGGTATGCAATTTGTTCAGCCTTTGTTTAAGGAAAAGAAAATTGATTTTTTTAATGTGAGATTGAAATCTGGTTTTAGTTTTAATATTTGGAGAATTATTTGCAACCTTATTTCCTTTGGGCTCAGTCTATAATTTATATGTCTTATTGATTGGCTCTTTGCAAAAGTAATATAATACATTTTTGGTTAAGTTGACATACATGTATTTTCAAATTGATGTCCAGTCCATCATTTCATTTATGTCAGTCATAGATCTAAATGCAGTTGCACCTTTTGAACTTTAAAGTGACTCTGCCAAATTCTTTTCATAAGAATCACACCATATAATTTTCCCCATAGAATATCTTTCTACATGGATTACAATATCTTGCGCTCAAATCTACATATCAAATTTTGCTTCACAGCACAAGTGAAGCTTCAAATCCCACGTGGACATTTTTGAAGCTGCTGGAGTCTTCTACAGATCATATTTCATGCAGCAGAAGTGAAGGTTCAAATCCCACACTGATCTCTACGAGAAACTTTTCGTTTGTTTCACCTTCACCATATGTTATGTGATTTGAACATTGTTACTTTTTGAAGCACTTGAATTTCAATGTCAATGTTTCATAATGTAAGAAGAACTTCTTTGTTTCTTGCCCATCTACCCGCACTAGTTAAAATGTTACCAGCTGGGTCAGTATATCATCTCACGCAGGATGTATTGATAAAGAGTCTATATTCAGTTCAATTCGGACTGTCCCACATTGGCAGAAAGAAGTGTTCAAAATTGTCCCCATAGAGCAAGGGCTAATCTCACCCCCCATCGAGTAGATTTCACTCGGTAAGCTTATCCATCTGTCATAGCTATATTTTGGTTCTTCTCTCAATAAAGAGTTTTTTTCACCCTTCTTCTTGTTTGTTGCTTTGAAAAAAAAGGGGATCATCGTGTTGTACTCTAATTGAAATGATAGATGACAAACTAGGGGTGTCACAAGTAGGGTGAAGGCAGAATGGAGAGAGATGTGTTTTTTAATTGAAATTTGTAATTTTAAAGGAGAAATAAGGTGTAATTATATTTTGAATTTTTTAATTTTAGTGGAGAGATAAGGTGTGGTTTTTATTGAATTTTGTAATTTTGGAGTAATAAGGTGTAATTTTGAATTTTGTAATTTTGGAGTGATAAGGTGTAAACTTTTGAGGGAAACAAGTTTGTAATTTTTACTTTGAGGGGGGGCTACAGTCAAAGAATTCAAATTGCAAGAGCATTGTAAAAAGTCAAATTTAAAAGTTTCATTGTAAAATTTTAGAGAAGTTGACTAGAGCCAAGTGCAAAGCTCAGTCACTTTTCTCCTCAAACGACTATATGAGGGTCAAGGCCAAGCCCCGATAGATAGTTTTTTGTGTGTGGTGTTGTGTGTGGTGTGTTGTCCATCTTATTTTTGTGGTGCATGATCCATCTTGGTGCATAAATTTACTTTTAAAGTGTCCAAGCTCATGAATTTATTTTAGGAGTTTGACAAACTTGAAGGCTCAAAGAATTACAAGACATGGAAAAGACACATAGAAATAACTTTGATTTACAATGAACTTTGGCAAGATGTATGTGATGGTAATGTTAAACCAAACAAACCTATAGATGCAGACTCCTTAGCTAAATGCGAGATCAAAAATGCCAAAGCATTAGCATTAATTAAATCTTCAGTTAATGATGAAATGTATGCTCACATTGAAAATGATTTTGATGCATGGTCTGCCTGGAGAACATTTAAAGATTTATTTGATACACAACCATAATCAAAGAGAGTTGATCTTCAATTGAAGTTCCTTCAACAAAAATTGACAGAAGGGGTAGATGTACTTGAGTACATTTCCATACTTAAGAACATTAAGAAAGAAATAGTAAAGGTTGAATTTCAACCAGTGGATAATAGTTTCATGAATACTCTTTTGATTGCTGGTTTTCCTTCTTCATATATGTATTTCTTGGAAACTTTACAAGTAATTGGAATGCTAGAAAAGTTAAAATTTGATGAATTAATTGAAATGCTAGCTCAACATGACAAAACTTTTGGAAAGAAGAAACAAGTTGGAGAAGATGTATTCTTTACATAAGCTAGCACTAGTAAATCTTCAATTGAAATTTTCTAGAGGTAAATGAAGAAGTAACATCAATCAAAATCAAGGAGCATATAGAGGAAAAGGTTGTGGTAGAAGTCAAGGAAGAGGAAACATTTAAGGCAGAGGCAACAATTCAGGTAGAGGAAACATTCAAGGTAGAGACAACAATCAAGGAAGAGGACAAAGTCAAGGTAGAGGACAAACTAGATGTAAAACGTAGAGTCAAGGCAGAGGCAAAGATTTCAATCAACTTTTTTGTAGAATATGTAACATATTTGGTCATTATGCTGAAGATTGTCGAACTTCTATTGAAAAAATTCCAAAGTTTCAACAACACTTGGCACAACTTCTAATGATCAAGAAGATGATGGCTCAGATTATGTCTTCGCTACAATTCAAAGTTCAGAATCAATAGCACTACAGGTCTCCACATATCTTAAAAGTGATTATGAATATTCTTGGATATTAGATAAAGGGGTAACACAACATATAACTTTTCGACGTGACTTGCTTTTGACTTTTCAACAATTCCAT
Source organism: Pinus tabuliformis (assembly GCA_031772625.1). Lineage (NCBI taxonomy): Eukaryota > Viridiplantae > Streptophyta > Pinopsida > Pinales > Pinaceae > Pinus > Pinus tabuliformis. The sequence continues at coordinate 271,237,858 of CM062804.1, forward strand.
CTAAATTCAATATTTCTTGCAGATGATACAAGACACAATCCTTGTGGAAAAGGTGTAGTAAAATTTTATCTTCCTCGCATTGGAGAAAAAATAATTTCAAATGTTTGGTATGTACCAACTTTCAAGAATAATTTGTTGTCATTAGTTACGATTCGACAAGAAAGACATCCGATTGTTATGGAGGATGGCTTAGTAAAAATCAACTCCATCAATCAAAATATGAAGACAGTAGTGACATGATACGAATATAGAAAACTTTTAAGGATGAAAGGAATAGTCATTGCACGAAATTCTAATTTTGCAGGAGAAGCAAGTACAAAAATTTCACCAAGGTTGTGGCATGTTAGATATAGGAATTTAAACTTTGAAAGTCTCTCTCAACTTCAAAACCACGACATGGTTGAAGGACTTCCAACTTTTAAGAAATAAAATGCAAGATGTGAATCTTGCATTTATAGGAAACAAAGTCGAGGGACTTTTCCAACAAGTTCATGGCGTGAAAAATAGGCGTTTTCAATTGGTTCACAGTGACATTTGTGGACCTCTACAGACTTCTCTAAGAGGTTGTACATAATATTTACTCTTCATTGATGATTTTAGTAGAATGACTTGGGTTTCAAAAGTTAGAAACATTTGAAAAGTTTAAATTTTTTTGCCAATTTGTTGAGAATGAAGTTAAAGAAAAAATTGGCACTCTCAAGACAAACAATGGAGGGGAATGATCTAATTTTTGAAGGTTAAATTGTGATAAGCATAGTATTTAACAAGGGTTATATAGTAACTAGTACTTGCCACGCTGCGGCTCGGATCTGAACAATGGCTAGGGTTTCCGAACAGATCTGCGTCGCCGCCACACTACAGAACAGAGAAGGGGGTTTCAGTGGAACACTGTGCAGTCCGCATAGGAGATCGGCAGCTGGGCGCAACGAATCAGACACATGGCCAAGATTTTGGTACCGTATCAAACCGAACAAGAAACTTCATGCGGTAAATCGATCCACTTTCAGGTATTGTTTCGCTGTTTTTGATAACCCCCAATCGTTTTGGCCCGGATCTCCTACCGGGAAGGAACATAATGAAACGGAACAGAAGAGCCTGGAGATAACCACTCCTTCCTTGACCCTGGACGTTACGCTCAGGACGGATTTGGAATACTTCTTACTCTGCCTTCGATGCTTTGTCGACAAGGATCCTAATCTGTATTGTGTAGCTGCGATCAACCCAACATGGATTCGTATTGCCCGCGCGGAAGGAAAATTGATCTGGCAGTCTACTCCCCGATCTCCTCTCGGAAGATTGTCGGCACGATCTATCACTTCCCGGCAGCCCCCAAACAGATCAACTGAAGTCCAAGAATGGGGACATCGGTCACAGGGTTCAACCGAACATGCAGAGGAAGAAATTATTCGTCCACACCCAGATCTGCAAACATATCCTGTTATTTTGGGGCAAAAAGACAAGGGCGATACAAATCGGATGGATATGGCCGTAGAGATAAGTTTTGAGCCGCCAATACTTCCCGCTTGGCTAGATCCAGCAACACGAAAGCACTGCAGGACCGATTCACTCAGTATAGAGGCCGATCTGGTCCAGATCTTCATAAAAACAACTGAGGGCAAACACCACTGCATGCGGATCAGTCAGAGAATGAGCATCCAGGAGTTAAAAAAGAAAATACAGGGGCATTTGGGAATCCCAGCACAACACCAAAACCTTATATATGCAGGATACAGTATGTAGGACAATCAAACTCTCCAGCAATACGACATTACTAAAGATTCAACCATTTTCTTAAACCTCCGACTGCGCGGCGGGAGCACTGGAAACAGCTCTAAGAATTCAGGATCCTTTCGGGATGCAGTGAAACGAAAGGAAAAAACAAAAAATAAAGAAGCACCACCATCAGAGGCACCAGGACCCTACATTGTAGAACAAAAATCAGAATCACCAACGCTACAAGTCACTATACCAGAGGTAACTAATCTGCATACTGACTTATGTAAATGTGCAGTTATTTGCAGATTTAATGGCTTCTGGCCAAAATCAGATGCCTTGCACCAATGGATCTATACAACATGGACATCAAGCTACGAAATATACCTTTGTCCCAAAGGGTACTTCATAGTCAGATTTAATTCAGAACAAGAACGAGACAGCATAATAAATCAGGGGCCTTGGTTCTGGGGCAGTGCTGGCCTCTTCCTTACCCCCTGGTTTCCTGATTTCAACACTAATACCATGAAAGTATCAACGATGCCTGTATGGGTGAGACTACATGGTCTCCCCTTACACTTTTGGCATCACAAAGTATTAGGTGCCATTGGGGATTCCCTGGGAAAATTCCTAAAAATGGATGAAGACAGAGCCATCAAGGGTATATTTACATTTGCCCGAATATGTGTAGAAGTGGACCTGAGTCAGGGGCTACCTGACCACATCACGTTGAACTACAATAACTCTCAATGGATACAATAGCTCGACTATGAGAACACAGCATTCCGGTGCAGGGGATGTATGCAAACAGGGCACCTACACTATGACTGCCCTTATGCTCGAAAGGACATCAGGAGAACCAAGAATCAACATAAAAAGCCCAAAGGCTGGCAGCACACCGAACCAGTCACAGAAGAAGACACATATGAGGAACCTGCAGAGAATCAGACAGAACCCGATACTCAAATGGGACAGACATCTACTCAGGAGGAAAACGCACTAGCTACATATTCAGGGACTCACACTCGGGATCTGCAACAAGAGCCACAAACAGAAATAAGTGGCATCAAAAGAACCCATGGATCAGAGGGCTCGGATTCTGACAAAGAACAACAACTAATCACTATGGGAAATCAACTGGCCATCATTACATCTGACACTGGTGGTTGGCGACGGGTGGAGAAGAAGAAGGGCAGAAAAATCTAGTTTTACTGTTACTTTTTCTTTTTTCTATATCATGTAGCTTCCTGTCACAACAGGAACAGTGACTGCAATTTTTGTGTTTTTTCATATACTCTGTTTGCTGCCTGGTTTTACAGGAACAGCCATATGAATATGCATCATGCATCTACAAAATGTAATTTTATCAATATGAATAAAATTACGATTTTTTCCTAGGGGAAAAAAAAAACAATGGAGGGGAATTCACTTGCAATGAATTCCAAAATTATTGTATGGAAAATGGTATCAAAAGACAACTTACAAATGTCTACACTCCACAAAAAAATGGAGTAGCAGAGAGAATGAATTGTACCTTCTTAGGAATGGCAAGATCCATGCTAACTTTTAAAAATTTAAGTCCTTTATACTGGGAAAAAGCAATACATACAATGATATACTTAAGGAATAGGCCTCCTGTTATACTCCTATACCAATAGGTGTCATATTTCATGATTAACTTGATGAGCTCTGTAATATGTTCATTCCTTTCCTGTTGCAAAGGTTTTCCATATAATCACAAAATTAAAAATTTAAAAAATGTAAAGAGGGCATACCCTAAAAGAAAAATCAAAAGGTAAAAAGAATAAAATGGTCAAAAAATGAGAAGAAATGAACCCCAAACAAAAATAGACTAGGAAAGTGCGCAATTCCAAAAAGCCACTACTTTTTCATTTTCTGTAATAAGCATTGTGTGCAACTTGTTAATTCATGCCACAATTGATGAAGAGTCAAACAACTTAAACTTGGCTCATTCATATTTTGAATTTCATGTTTTAGAGATAGAGAATAAAGTCTGACCAAACTATTTAATCTTGGCAGATAAGTAGATAGGTAGAGTAAATAAAAAGAAGCTCAACAGTTCAATCTAAGCCCTTGGATGTAATAAGTGCAGACTTAGGTAGGCTTGCCATGAAAAGAAAAGGAAAGTTGATAAGGGTTTGCTAGTCCAAGTGCACCCAAATAAAGAAGGAAAAAATGCTAGGCCAAAGAAGGCAGGGTAGGTAGATGGTGTTGTAGAATGATACTTGTGATTGATTATGTCTCTAAATGTGTTAATCTTTATCTCTGTCACAAGTGCCAAGCGGACATGATACTTGATGCAGCTCAAGCGAGGCAAGGTTACATAACTAACTCCCCTTCTTACTTTCCCTAATAATTCACTAATTTCCCCTAAGTATTAAGGTCTATGAAAATACTTAGTGCTTAATATCACTCATAAACCACTCATTCCATTTCATAACGTTTGCCTAAGTAAAAACCCTATTTTACTTAGGAAAATGGCAAATACATCATATAAACCCCTTTTCCACTTCAAAGCCTAAGTTTGACACAAAAGTCAACTATTTTAAACTTGGCGCTTACATTACATAATTCATATTAATTTAACGTTTATTATTATATAAATCCTGATAATTTTTACCCGTCCCATATTATGTAAATATATAAAAAAACCCCCGATTTCAATATATTCTCACCCCGGTCGAAATACGATCATAAACACAGTTCAACGAGGATGAATAAGTATTTTTCGAAATCTATTAAGGAACCTTCCCGCCGCTTGCTATAAGGGGTTAATTAACCACCTGGGTTAATTAATAACCAATTCTGCGAACCAATCAAAATGCACCCAATATATTAAAAGCATTGTTTATTGCGCCGGGCCCGTAGCAGTTAAACCTTCACCATGTCACTTGCCCGTCTGTCGTTCGATCCCCGCTCGCTCATCCGAAGGTCCACATCAATATCGCGACCCCCTTCATCGTAGTACTTTAAGCTATGATCGGCCAGCGGTGCGGGGTAAACCGCTTACCACCCTATTGCTGACATCATCCGCTGACGTCAGGTCTGGTACAGATGACATCATCCGCCATGTCATCCACAAATGTCATTCGTCACATGACGCGTCACATCATTCGCTTGCTGACGTCATCTGCCCAATGAAATCCAAAAATCCTGCCAAACCTTCGTTTTGTCAAATAAACAATAAAAAAATCCATTTTCACTGTAAAGCTCTCCTCCCCGTGCTCTCGTGCAAAAAATGATTTACTCCAGTTTCTCGATCGCCTCCTGACTAGAAAGACGATAGCGCGAGCTCCGCAGCCTGCCATTCAATCTACATTGTGTGGTCTTCCTCTTTAACATAGTTTGAACCAACACCGAGGGACTTCCAAGCTTGCAGAAGAGAGAAATAAAAAGAGATACGGGGAGATTGTTACCCTAACCAGTTGACCTTCAGAGACATAAATTGCCAGAGGAAAGATGATCAGAAAACACGTTAGCAGTTTTGTTTTACCAGACAATGATGAGCAGGGGTCAAAACAGGTCAAAGTGTATCAAATCACAATCAAAGAGTATCAGAGCAGTTAAAGAGTATCAGTTAAAACAGGGCAGCCAACACAGAGTAACTAAAGAAGATAGCTGCAAGCTGAATCCTAGGGCTTGCCTCTAGCACATTCAACAAAAACAGGACCGGCACAACATCAGTTCATCCTTTTCCCTATTTTCAAGGCTAGCTGTTTCTATTTTTTGTAAACTAGTTTTAGTCATCCTAGATATTATCTCACTGAGATATTTGTTGTATAATTTTCTGTATAAATACCCCCTCAAATGGAGTATTGTGGGTGGATTCCTAGACTTTGCTGTAATATTGAATTTTTCGAATAAAGAGCTGTTGGAATCAACTATTGTATGGCTTACTGGATGAAGAATTGAAGTAGAGGACTTGTCACAAACTTCTTGAATCAACCACTGGAATAATAAGTCCTTTATATCTTTGTGTTTTAAAGTTTTCTTAGTTTATTATATCATCTGTGTCTCACAATCTGAATGATAAAGAAAAGATTTAATTTCAGAATATGCTTGATTTCACTCTGTTTTCAGTCATTATTGTTCTCTGTGTTTTCTTCATAATTAGGGCAAGCAGTGAAATGTTAATTGCTCCTGTTTCCTAATTCTTTCATGTTGATTATTTGTTAAAGAATACTTAACTGCTCCTTATCAGTAATCATCCAATTTCCCTCTTTAAATAGGTTGAAGGATCCTTAACTGCCCTTTCACCCAATTTGAGTTCATTCCATCTGTTTCAAGTCTTTATTTGTTCCCTATTTGACTACCTTGCTCTGTGAAGCCATCTTTTGTTAAGAAACCAAATCCAGAAAGCCATCTTCTTTGACTCCATTAGCCAAATGGATTGAAATACTCTGTTTTACCTCTCTGCTCTATTGAATCTCACCACCCAAACTCACACAAAACCCTTAAACTTCATAACTAGCCTAATACCTTTAAAAAACAAAGCTAAATCATAAAGAGAGAGCCCTCTCTGGATACAGATTGGCTAGATTCTGTATCTAAAATATTGGTCTGTGGTTACCTCGGCCTCCTTTCCCTTTCTTACAACTTTTGGGAAAACCTGAGTGATAACATCAATGGCGACTCCACTGGGGAACTGAATAATTTGTTTTTTTACTACTGTTTTCTGTATAAGCTACAGACGGAGCTTGAAGTTAGCCAGGTAGCCTTTGAAATGATTTTTCTTTGCAATTGCAGAAGTAAATGAATGCTACTTCAATCTATCTCTAGTCTAGCTTATAGATTGGATAGTTGGTTTCAAATACTTGATCAGTTCCTCTTTTCAAATAAGTCTTTAGGAAAGTTCAAAATTCCCACATCTAAAACCTCCTAGAAGAGACTGTTAAAGTTGTATTGTCAAATCTATTTCAAGAAAAAACCAAAAATACACCTAGAAACCTGGCTTCAGAAAGGATTCATTACACCAGATCAAATCCTGATCCAAATCCACCACCTGTGTTTGAAAATCCTAATCTGATTCCTAGGATTCTCAGAAGATAAGAGAACCAAGAAAATTCTGTTAGTTCTCGGCCTCTATACAGATCAAGATCCTGTCCTGTGAAGTGGATCTACCCTGAGGACGAACCTTTTGATGAGCATTTTGAAAACTCTTTATTTGTGACCTTTTCAGAATCTGGGTTAACCCACACAGTTCAAGATCCAATATTCATTGAAAATTTGCAGATTGAAGTTGTTACTTCACACCTTGACAGACATTTGCAGAACTCCATTCAATCTAAGCTTACCTTTGAAAGAACACCAAACCTTTCTGTGATTACTACAGCTTCCCCAAATTCACCATCAACCAGAACTTCCACTCCTCCATCCTCCATCTACAACACACATTCCCATTGTTATCCCTACTCCTCCAGTTGTCACATCTATTTCTGCAACCATGGCAAACCGATATACTCCCCTGCACTTACCTGCCAATCCAAGGGCTATGCCCCAAGACTATCAAAGTAAAATCACTTCTTTTGAAGGTACTGGCACTTACACAGCTGAACAAAATACCAAGAAAATGACCGACTATTTTGAAATATATGAGGTTGATGTTGATGATGTTAGAATGAAAGTATTTGTTCAAAGTTTGACTGGAGATGTTAGAACATGGTTTAGAGCTCTCCCTGCAAACAATATCAATGACCCATAAGCTCTTTATTAGACCTTCTTGAACAAATGGGAAAAGAAGAAAGATCCTCTCCACATTTTATCAGAATATGAAAACCTAAGAAGAGGCACACAAGAAACTGTCCAAGATTACTGTACCATATTCAATAATGTCTACAATGTTATTCCTCAAAATCTCAGACCTCCTCCAGATTTGGCCTTGATCAAATTCCTTGATGCATTTGATTCTGATATGGCATACCAACTTAGGGAAAGAGCTCCTCGAAACTTAGAAGAGATGCAGAGTATAACTGTCAACGTTGATGCCAACCTGATTTCTAAACGATCTAGAGCCAGAGCTGAAAGGAGGACACCTTTTAAAGAAGAACCTTCTGCCTTTGAATAGAAATTAGATGCCATTATTAAAGGAATGGATAGAATTGGAGATAGAGTAGAAACAATCGAGAGAAAATCCCCTTGGGATGGTCAACCAAGAAATACTGGGAGAAATCCAAATTTCAGGAAGAACCAAAACCCTAACACTGGAAAGACAGGGCTTGGACAAAATATTAGGCCCCCATTTCAAGAAAATTATGCTGAAGCCTCAACTTCTGATGAACCAACAGAAGACACTCAAATTAATTTGATGGGACTCAACAATGAACAACAAGTTTTCTTGACGCAAGACGATCAAGAAGCTCACATTCTTAAACAATTCCAAACCCAATCAAGTGAATCATTTGACTTTAGGGAGGGATATGATACAACCATTTATGAAGTCCACAAACAATACAATCTGAGGAGCAGAAGAATAGATGTCCCTGAAACCAGTAAACAGAAAGATACCAAGCAGCCTAACAAAGGTAAGATTAGTACCCCCCCTATACATATTCTTTCTAGAATAGATCCTAACTCTAATAACCAAATTGTTGAAGATGTATCAGATAATCAACCAAATAACAAACAACCTTCCACTTCTATTCCTTCTAAAGGAAAAGTAGGAGAGCCTCTAGAACTTGATTTGGAAACAACTTCAGCCCATAATCCCACTCTTGAAGAGGAGAGAAACGAAGAAAATCCAGCTGTCCAAAATACAAGAACTCAGACCGAAAAACCTTTTAATCTTGAGACAGAAGTAGGCAAACTAAAGATAGTTGTTCCATTATCAGAATTAGTTAAACATGATGTCTACAGAAGTCAAATCAACAGATCACTCAAAATTTCTGTGAACGAAGATTTAGTAAATGTTTTTGATGACCAACCTGAATTGATATTTGGCCCTGGAGTAAATAGAAAAACAGTAGAGGGAGAAGTTCCTCCTTTCTATGTAAGTTTAAATATACATGATAAAATACTTCATAATTCCATGTTCGATTCTGGTGCTTCTCATAACTTAATTCCTAAATCTGTAATGGAGAGACTAGATATTAACATCACCAGGCCATATAAAGACCTTTTCTCTTTTGATTCAAGTCAGGTCAGATGTTTAGGTTTAATCAAAGACTTATGTGTATCACTAGTCCAATATCCTGCCAAAACCATCTTAATGGACATAGTAGTAGCTGATATTCCACCAAAGTATGGCATGTTATTGTCTAGATCTTGGGGTGCAAAGCTTCAAGGATCTCTACAGTTAGACATGTCTTATGCTACCATTTTAGTGTTTGGTCAACCTAAGAAACTATACAGAGAAACCTTAATGAAGTATGTAGTAAGTAGTCAAGAGAAACCTCAAAATTTCCCTATCTACTCAGTACATTTAGATATGGATCCTTTTATCCTTTACAATGCTGAAATTGATCCCCCACATGAAACAAAAGTTTTAGCAGATGAAACAAAAGAAATTACAAACGAAAGGTCTAGTGTTTGAATCCAAGGAATTTATGAAAATCATGAAACATCAGATAAACCGGAAGAAACCAAAAAACCAGATCTCCCTATTAAACAGATCCATAAAACTCCAGATACTAATTATGAACATGAAATCCTTTGGTACTTAGAATTTGATGGTTCTGTGAACAAATTAGGAGCAGAAGTAGGAGTCTGGGTGCACAATATTGAAAACAATCATGCTGAAGGCCATGCCTACAGATTAAACTTTAGATGCACTAATAATATGGCTGAATATGAAGCTCTATTGCTAGGTCTTAAACTGGTCAATAAATTGGGAGCAACTAGAGTGTTAGTCCTAGGAGATTTTGATTTAATCATTCAATAGATAAAAGGGAAGTTCTTAACAAATGATCCCAGATTAAGAGAGTACAGAGGAACAGCTATAGAGATCCTCAATACATTTCTAGAAACTCAGCTTTCCAAAATCCCAAGAAAACATAACTTGCAAGCTCATAGCCTGGCAATGTTTGCCAGCACCTGTAAATTACCATTTGAACCAAATCATCAATTCACAGCTGAGATTAGACACAGGCTAGCCATACCTGATAATGTAAAGAACTGGAAAGTGTTTGACAGTGATAATCAGATCAACAAATTTTTAACCCTAGAAGAAGAATTTTCTAGCACTAAGATAGATGTAGATACAATTAGTGAGTTTGATCAAACACATCAAATAGAAACAGACATTTCAGCAGAAAATGCAGCTTAAATGCTTCATCCAAAGAAATTTACCAAAAAGGAAATACATGATCTTAAAGAAATAGACATTGATGAGATTATTGAAGGAGAATATGAAGTTATCAATTTGAAAGATAGTCATTTGCCCAAAGGATTAACTCCTTTGGAAGATCTCTTTAATTTCAACGATATTCCAAAGAAACCCCAGATGGAACCTCTAAAAGCAGACATTGAAGACTATAACATAGGAATTGAAGAAAATCCAAAAATGGTAAAATTATCCAAATCTTTTCCCCCTGATCAAAATCTTAAGTATGTTGAACTAATCAAATAATTCCAGGATGTTTTTGCTTGGAGCTATGAAGACCTGAAATTTTATGACACCTCTGTAATTCAACATACAATACCCCTCAAGGAAAATAAAAAACCATTCAAGCAAAATCTCAAAAGAATTAACCCTGTACTGCTTCCTTTAATTGAAAAAGAAATCAAACGAATGCATAATGCAGGGATAATTACTCCAATCAGATTTTTCAGAGTGGGTGTCTAATTTAGTGCCTATAAGGAAGAAAACAGGAGAAATCAGATTATGTGTTGACTTAAGAAATATAAACAAGGTTTCTTTGAAAGACAATTACCCTTTACCTAAGATGGATCATATTTTACAAGGGGTAGTCGGTGCTTCTAGGATTTCACTTTTGGATGGGTTTTTAGGTTATAATCAGATTTTGGTTCATCCTGATGACCAAGAAAAGACTACATTTACAACACCATGGGGCACATTCAAATATGTTAAAATTCCATTCAGACTTAAGAATGCAGGGACAACCTTTCAACGAGCAATGGACATAGCTTTTGCAAAAGAAATTCATGATTTTCTGGTTATATATCTAGATCACTTGACTTTATTTTCCGAATCAGATCAGCAAAATTTAGTTCATCTCAAACACGTGTTTTTAAAATGCAGAAAGTATGGTATTTCATTAAATCCTAAAAAGTCTTTGTTTGGTCTAGAAGAAGGTAAACTGTTAGGCCATATCATCTCCAAAGATGGCATCAGAATTGATCTTGCTAGAATAGAAGCTATTCTGCAAATACCCCACCCCATAAATGTCAAAGAATTTCAAGCTTTCCTAGGAAAGATTAAATTTTTAAGAAGATTCATATCTAATTTGGCTGAATTAAGTAGATTGCTGAACAGTATGTTAAAAAAGGATTCAAAGGTTAAATGGACAGTAGAAGCCAAAAAAGCATTTGAAGAAATTAAAATGGCTTTGACTAGAACACCAGTCCTTACAAGCCCAAAGTTCGACAGAGACTTCATAATTTTTTCATTTGCATCAGAACACACTATAGTAGCTGTTTTATTGCAAAAAGATGATCAAGGATGTGAAAAACCCATAGCCAATTTCAGTAAAGCACTTAGAGATGCACCTATAAATTACAAAATCATGGAAAAACAGGCTTTTGCACTTGTGAAAGCTATTAAAGACTTCAAAGTCTATATATTGTACTCCCACATAATAGCTTATGTACCAAATGTTGTTCTCAAAGACATCCTGACTTAGGATGGAATTGAAGGCAAACGAGGTAAATGGATAGCTAATATATTGGAGTATGATATTGAAATAAAACCTACAAAGCTTATAAAAGGACAGATTGGCTAAACTCATGACTGAAACAAACTTTCAAGCCCTGGATATTAATGAATTGGATAATGAACAGGAGATGGTGACTCCACAAATCAGCCAGTCCTTCTTAGAATCACCTTGGTATGTTGATATAACTCATGTATTATTAAACCTACAGGCTCCTCCAGGGTTATCCAGAACAAAGAAAAGGTTTTTAAAGATGAACGCTTCAAAATTCTGTATTTTAGATAATGCTCTCCTTTGAAAAAATCATGAAGGTATTCTATTGCATTGTTTAATAAAAGGAGAAGCTGACAAGGTTCTTAAAGAATTTCATGCAGGGGACTACGGTGGACACCTTTATTGGAAATCAACTGTAGACAAAATCCTAAGGGCTGGATTTTACTGGCCAACCTTGTTCGTTGATGTAAAGAAGTTTGTCACTGCTTGCCACAAATGCCAAATTTTTGAAGGCAAAAGGAAACTGTTACCCTTACCCCTTAGACCAATTTCCACTAAAAAGCCCTTTCAACAATGGGGTTTGGACTTCATTGGAGAAATACACCCTCCCTCTTCTGGCCAACATAAATGGATTCTTACTGCCACAGACTATTTCACCAAATGGATAGAAGCCATTCCTTCTAGACAAGCCAATGATACAGTGATTATAGGATTCTTAGAAACCAACATATTGTCTAGATTTGGCTATCCTGAAAAGATCATAACCGATAATGCTGCTGCTTTCAAATCCAAGAAAATGATAAATTTCTGTAACAAATACCATATCACTTTAGGCCATTCCACAGCCTATTACCCTCAAGGTAATGGTCTAGCTGAATCTTCCAATAAAATCCTGATTAATATTATTAAGAAATTGTTGGAAGAGAACAAGAAAAACTGGCACAAGAAACTTACAAATGCACTATGGGCAAACATACTTACTACAAAGAGATCTATTGGAACTAGCCCTTATGAGTTAGTTTATGGCATGGAGGTTGTATTTCCTTTATCTTTAGGAGTTCCTGTAATGAAATTACTGCAAGAAGCTCAGGTAGAACCCAATGACATTCGAAGGAGAATAAATCAGACCATTCATTTACAATAGACCAGAGAAGAAGTGCACCAAAGATCCAAAGTGTTACAAGAAAAACTCAAGAACATATTTGATAAAAGGACCAAAGCAGAAGACTTCCACCTTGGAGACAAAGTTCTAAGTGGGATTCCAGGAGATAAGACAAAGGAAAACATGGGAAGTCTGACTTCCTGTGGAAAAGGCCATTTATCATCCAGGCATTGCAACGGAACAATACTTACTTTCTGAAAAGCATGGATGGTACAGCAACAGAAGAAGGACCAGTGAATGGTCGAATGCTGAAACATTACTTTGATCCAATTTTTTAATGTATTCTGACTCTAACATGTACATACTATATCCTTAATAATGTCACAGTTTGGATTGGATAGTAACTTGCTGCAGTTGAAGCCCGAAGAGAAGGCCCTAAGCTTCACAAGTGCATTGTCATACATACAATAAAGCAACTAGCTGAAGGAGATTTCATAGCACAGTAAAATTTATTCAGAAGGCCATCTGACTTGCTGTTCTTGATTTTCCACCAGGGAAAGCCATCCCCAAGTGGAGCCACTGTTATACTCCTATACCAATAGGTGTCATATTTCATGATTAACTTGATAAGCTCTGTAATATGTTCATTCCTTTCCTGTTGCAAAGGTTTTCCATATTATCAAAAATTTTAAAAATTAAAAAATGTAAAGAGGGTATACCCTAAAAGAAAAATCAAAGGGTAAAAGGAATAAAATGTTCAAAAAATGAAAAGAAATGAACCCCCCAAAAAAAATAGACCAGGAAAGTGTGCAATTCCAAAATGGCACTACTTTTTCATTTTCTATAATAAGCCTTGTGTGCAACTTGTTAATTCATGCCACAATTGATGAAGAGTCAAACAGCTTAAACTTGGCTCATTCATATTTTGAATCTCATGTTTTAGAGATAGAGAATAATGTTTGACCAAACTGTTTAATCTTGGCAGATAAGTAGATAGGTAGAGTAAATAAAAAGGAGCTCAATAGTTCAATTTGGGCCCTTGGATGTAATAAGTGTAGACTTAGGTAGGCTTGCCATGAAAAGAAAAGGAAAGTTGATAAGGGTTTTCCAGTCCAAGTGCACCCAAATAAAGAAGGAAAAAATGCTAGGCCAAAGTAGGCAGGGTAGGTAGATGGTGTTGCAGAATGATACTTGTGATTGATTATGTCTCTAAATGTGTTAATCTTTATCTTTGTCACAAGTGCCAGGAGGACATGATACTTGATGCAGCTCAAGAGAGGCAAGGTTACATAACTAACTCCCCTTCTTACTTTCCCTAATCATTCACTAATTTCCCCTAAGTATTAAGGTCTGTGAAAAGACTTAGTGCTTAATATCACTCATAAACCACTCATTCCATTTCATAACGTTTGCCTAAGAAAAAACCCTATTTTACTTAGGAAAATGGAAAGTACATCATATAAACCCCTTTTCCACTTCAAAGCCTAAGTTTGACACAAAAGTCAACTATTTTAAATTTGGCGCTTACATTACATAATTCATATTAATTTAACGTTTATTATTATATAAATCCCGATAATTTTTACCTGTCCCAGATTATGTAAATATATAAAAAAACCCCTGATTTCAATATATTCCAAACTTGGTCGAAATACAACCATAAACACTGTTTAACGAGGATGAATGTGTCTTTTTCGAAATCTATTAAGGAACCTTCCCGTTGCTTGCTATAAGGGGTTAATTAACCACCTGGATTAATTAATAACCAATTCCGCGAACCAATCAAAATGCGCCCGATATATTAAAAGCATTGTTTATTGCGCCGGGCCCGCAGTAGTTAAACCTCCGCCATGTCACCTGCCTGTTTGCCGTTCGATCCCCACTCGCTCATCCGACGGTCCACATCAATATTGCGACCCCCTTCATCGCCGCACTTTATCCCGCGATTGGTCGGTGGTTTTTCCCCCATACTCCCACCACGCGTCACTCCACCAGTGTGCTCGCTCCCTCCCCGCTCAATACCACTCAACCCCAAAAGTGGTGCGGGGTAAACCGCTTACCACCCTACTGCTGACGTCATCCACTGACGTCAGGTCTGGTAGGACTGACATCATCTGCCATGTCATCTGCTGACGTCATCTTCCACGTCACCCACCACGTCATCTGCCTGCTGACATCATCCGCCCAATGAAATCCAAAAATCCCGCCAAACCTTCATTTTGTCAAATAAACAATAAAAAAAGCCATTTTCGTTGTAAAGCTCTCCTCCCCGCACTCTCGTGCAAAAAACGATCTGCTCCAGTTTCTCGACTGCCTCCTGACTAGAAAGATGATAGCACGAGCTCTACAGCCTGCCATTCAACCTACATTGTGTGGTCTTCCTCTTTAACACAGTTCGAACCAACATTGAGGGACTTCCAAGCTTGCAGAAGAGAGAAATAAAAAGAGATACAGGGAGATTGCTACTCTAACCAGTGGACCTTCAGAGACATAAATTGCCAGAGGAAAGATGATCAGAAAACACGTTAGCAGTTTTGTTTTACTAGACAGCAATGAGGAGGGGTCAAAACAGGTCAAAGTGTATCAGATCACAGTCAAAGAGTATCAGAGCAGTTAAAGAGTATCAGTTAAAACAGGGCGGCCAGCACAGAGTAACTGAAGAAGACAACTGCAAGCCGAATCCTATGGCCTGCCTCTAGCACATTCAACAAAAACAGGACCAGCACAACATCAGTTCATCTTTTCCCTATTTTCAAGTCTAGCTGTTTCTATTTTTTGTAAACTATTTTTAGTCATCCTAGATATTATCTCACTGAGATATTTGTTGTATAATTTTATGCATAAATACCCCCTCAAATGGAGTATTGTGGGTGGATTCCTAGACTTTGTTGTAATATTGAATTTTTCGAATAAAGAGCTGTTGGAATCAGCTGTTGTATGGCTTATTGGATGAAGAATTGAAGCAGAGGGCTTGTCACAGACTTCTTGAATCAACCACTGGAACAATAAGTCTTCTATATCTTTGTGTTTTAAAGTTTTCTTGGTTTATTATATCATCTGTGTCTCACAATCTGAATGATAAAGAAAAGATTTAATTTCAGAATATGCTTGATTGCACTCTGTTTTCAGTCATTATTGTTCTCTGTATTTTCTTCAGAATTAAGGTAAGAAGTGAAATCTTAATTGCTCCTGTTTCCTAATTCTTTCATGTTGATTATTTGTTAAAGAATACTTAACTGCTCCTTATCAGTAATCATCCAATTTCCCTCTTTAAATAGGTTGAAGGATCCTTAATTGCGCTTTCACCCAATTTGAGTCCATTCCATCTATTTCAAGTCTTTATTTGTTCCCTGTTTGACTACCTTGCTCTGTGAAGCCATCTTCTGTTAAGAAACCAAATCCAAAAAGCCATCTTCTTTGACTCCATTAGTCCAATGGACTAAAATACTTTGTTTTACCTCTCTGCTCTATTGAATATCACCACCCAAACTCAAACAAAACCCTTAAACTTCATAATTAGCCTAATACCTTTAAAAAACAAAGCTAAATCATAAAGAGAGAGCCCTCTCTAGATACAAATTGGCTAGATTCTGTATCTAAAATATTGGTTTGTGGTTACCTCGGCCTCCTTTCCCTTTCTTACAACTTTTGGGAAAACCTGAGTGATAACACCTCCTACTACTTCTTTGGATGGAATTACACCATATGAAGCATGGTTTGGTTTCAAACCTCGATTCAAACATCTTAGAGTTTTTGGTTCAGTGTGTTATGCCTTATTTCCAAAATAAAAAGTGAACTAATCTTGATTCACAAAGTTTGAAGTGTACATTGATTGGCTATTTCGATGAAAACAAGGGATATCATCTTTTGTCCAATGGAAAGTTTATTTTCAACAGGGATGTTATATTTGATGAAATAGAAAGAAAGAGTGCCAAAGAGATAAAAATTTGTTACATGTTATTTTGTCACCATGACACTTAATGAATATTAACATATTTCTTGCCATCTATGAACATGTTTCATTGAACTCCCTTATAGGTCAAACAACCAAAAATACCTTGAAGAAGGTGAGAAATTTAGGAAAAATAGCTTGTATACTTTGTCAAGTAAGCCCTACGCTCTTTTACCTAGAAGTTTCTACGCATTCGTTGAACTTAGCCCTGAGAATAGCGCAAAACTACGCTCTGTCTACCACCATGGACTGTACAGGTGAATCAAAGAAAGTAAAAGTAAAAAGCACATTCTAGAAACATAGTTGGTCAAATATATCCCAACTGAAAGCTTCTAGGGGATGCCTATTTGAGCCATAACCCTCAAATGATGGATGTTAATCCCTTTTCTCAAGGAAACCTAATCCCTTAATTAGAGGATCTCACCCTCCTCTTTTGGATCTGAAACTTCTTCCTCTTGGCCTAAAAAATGACTAGAGGGTAGAAAGTTTGAGGAGGTTAAAACTAAGAGAAGATAAACTTATGCTACTAGTTTGAGATTGGAAAGGTTATCATATAAGGAGGAGATTGGATTCACTTGGGAGGAACCTCACTACATTAAGGCAAAGGTTGTAAGGCTCTTCTTTATCTTTGATTAATACAAATGAATGATTTTCCCCATTGAATTATTTTATTAGAATAGTGAATGATCTATAATTATCTAGATGTTTATTAAAGCAAGTTCAATTCCTAATCTCCTTGATCATTAGGCTAAGTTTGTTTGAATTATTATATTGCATATGATTTTGGTCCTTCATATGTTTATGGTTGCAGGTTTTATCAAGCATTGAAGAGTTGCATTGAGACACAACAAGGGATCTTCATCAAGCATTTCGCACATAGGTAAGACGATTTTTTATCATCTTTTATATCCATAATTAAAATGAGATCAACTTAGGGAAATAGTAATTTCATTTGTTTGTTTGTTTCTAGTTTCTGTCTAGGATCTAGGGATATCACTTTTGTCAGCAAGAGGTATTTATCTGCATAACAAATTGGTGACTCTACTGGGGAATGTTACTATTCTCTTTCTTTTCCTTAGTTTTGTTTTCCGGTCCTTCTTGGTTAGCTTGACCAAAATCTTCATAAAATAATGAATTTTCAGATCTATATGGTTGATCATCTATTTTTTTTCTTGGGATTATGACCCCTGCGCTATTGTTGTTCACCCACAGAGCATAGTTCTATGTTGTTGTTCCCTTAGCAACCAAGCACATGTGCACTGTGTTACACTGTTAACCTGCATAGTGCTTTGAAATTTTTGATTTTCTCTCAACCATGATCTGAAGTTTGATTTCTGGAAGTGTCATTATGTTTGTTTAGACTATTTAACATCTCTTCTAAACTCGTTTGAGTGCTTTATTATGTTTTCTTGAGAATTAGTCCCTTTTGCAAAACTAATTAGGGTTTTGTTTGGTTGGTTTGCTCATTAATGAAAAGAGATAGGTTGTCCTTAAGGTTACTGTCTCCCTGCTTTTTTTTGTCAAACACACCAGTCTATTTCTTAATTTTTCTTATTTATAATCAAATTCTTATTTAATTACAAATTTAGGGTTTCTCGAGATTTAAGGTTTTTGTGAAGGATTATTCTCATTTTCAAATGATTAAAGGAATTGTTTCTTTTTCAAACTTGGAATTTTTCGCAATTACATTCTTGATATCATTAGATCAAAGAATTCACAAGGAAAATGCATTTTTCTTTAACTCTTGATTGATTTCTATGTGTTTAAAAGTTTTGAGTGGTAAATGATAAAGTGTATTTTTGGTTTGTTTGATCTTTAGGCAAATTTGAATCTTAGTCTATTTCTGCATGTTCATTGCATTGGAAATGAAATTGGTTCTCTTATAAAGGATTGGTGAAGCTTTGAGTTTTGTATTTCATTTTGAAGAATCAAAGAAACTCTTTCATTCTCTTAATTAGAACTACATTGAAATAAAAAATTTCAAATTACATGTTCGATTGCATTAGGATTTGGGGTTGTGTCATACTATCATAAGTTTCACTTTCATCACCTACTAAGTAAATAACAACTTAATAACACAATGTTAATTAAAATTCATCTAGAAGACTCAAGTGGTGTACCATATTGACGCGATCGAGTAGTGAATTTGATGTCACCTGAATCAATATAGAGGATGTTGTAAGTTCCATTTCCAGACTGGGAAGGAATGGAAGGTGGTGTGGAAGGATGGGTTTCCAGTGTGGCCACGTGTCCTTGTGTTGGGAAAGGGTTCCTCATCATAGCCGGTTGCGAAGACGAGGGTTGTTTCGACGGAGGTGGTGGCTGGGTAGGGTGCTTGGCAGCTTAAGCCGCCTCCCACATATGACACATCTCAGGTCAAAGGGGACACTCGTGAGTGTAATGACCATATACACAGCAACAAGCACAAGGTTTATTGGTTTTGAGATTATTCCCCTACTTGAGCAACAATAGGGAAATGCTTTGCCATGCTAAAGGGAGGGGGCCCACCTCTTTCTCTTAAGCTGTATTTCTCTGGCAGGGCAGGCGGACTTCTCTCTAGCTTACTGGCCGCCAGTCGTTGCCATGTCCATCGTCCATTTACGTATATAGTCCAGCCCCGTTGACTTATATAGGGAGCCCCCCCACCCAATAAGTAAATTGAATTTTGGCAATGATGAGTTGCGTATATTCTACTGTAGTAGTTGCGCATATGCGTATTGGTATCTCTATCCATACTAATATCTTTCATGCATGAGTAAGTAGCAGTATGAGTTGAAAGCATGGGGGAGGAGCGAAGTAAGAGCGGTATGCTAGAGGCGCAGTATAAGTATGCGTTGGCGTTTTCATGCGATAGATGCATGAAGCAGCGATATAAGGCAACAAGTCAGGAGTTTTAGCATAGAGCATGATGTATTTTCAGGCCTCTTACCACCTACAGTAGTTTAAGTGTAGGGCTTTGGAATAGGGAAATGAGTAAACTTTCCAAAACTACAAATAAAAAATAGAATATTGCGTTAGGGAGAGAAATTGAATTATTTTAGTTTTTCTATGGGAAGCTCTTCTTATACATGATTTAAGTACGAGATCATGTCGGATTTGGTGAAGTGATCGTACCCACTTCATTGGCTATGATAGAGTGATTATGTATTACAATGGTGTCGAAAGGTACTTGGGGTTACTTAAAAGTAAACCTACAATTCATCATGTGGAGGGGACTTCAAGGGGATTGAGATTTGTTACTCTTCCCTTGCGTGTACGTCTGATTTACGAATATCCCCCCAGATAAGATTGTTGTAGTTGGTAAACTTAGTGACCATTATCCTAAGGCTCTACCTAAGGTGACGACAAAGGGAAGGTCTTGATGTACCTGGAACAAACGTTGACTAGATTGACTTGGACTTTTTGGAGGGTAATCTTTGCTCAAGATGGTATAAGCAAAGTTACTTGCCCTAGATTGTTTCATTAAGTAGCTTGTCAGGGTAACTGGTTTCAAACACTCTTATCTATAAATATTTTTGCCTTGATCTCTACGATTTTTGATTTCATCCCCAACTAGTAATTACAAATCTTTGTGAGAAGTCAGTTTGTGTGGTTTGAACTCCTATATTTTTTAGAGTGCGTTACTTTGTTTGTTGTTTTTATTTTTTAGAGACTTTAGGTGTAATTTAAATATTGTGTAAATCATTAATTAAATATTTCATCGTGGTTGAATTACCAAGACAATCACGTAGAATGCTAGGGAAAGCCCCTCAGTATACACCAAGTTAGTAAGAAAAGGTAAAAGCTCAAAAATTGAAATCATCAGGATCCGGAACTACAACAGAACTTGAAACTTATACTATTATAGAATCCGAAGTAACAAAATATGAACTTGATCAACCTCAAAAATTAGAATCACACTCAAAATAAATTGATTTAATAATTACTGAATTTATTCAAACAGAATCAGATACTGAAGAGGTTTCAAATTCACAAATAACTGAACCAGATATCAAAGAACCTAAGTCTGACATTTATGAGCCTGAGTCACCTTTAGATGCTATAGCCCCTACTTCAAGTCCTCCATGTTCATTGTGTGTAAAGCTGCTTATTACTGATAGTCTTCCTCCTTGTCTTATAAACATAAAAGAACTTGCCTCAGACGAAGAGGAAGAATCACCTCATACGCCAATTTTTACAAGTGATCAAACAAACATTTCAGAACTTCTCTTTAGATCTCTTAACCCCGACCCTTAGCATTTCACACCCTTGAAATTTTTAGGTTAAGGTATTCCACGATGCATTACTCCTTACTCTACCATACCAGGCTTTGATTGGTCTAGAATGGTTTCTAGAAGTATGTCATCAAGTACATCTATGTTTCCCACCTCTCCATATTCAACTTTATATGGTGTCCCATCAGTGCCTCTTGGATATCAATCTCTTTTTGGGACATAATTAGGAGCTTCTCCCTCAAGTCAACCTTTAATTGTGTCAACTAGGTTAATTGATCTGACACTTCAGGGCTTGACATCTGATCAATATATAAACATGATTTCCGGTAATGTAGGTAATCCTCAAACAAACTCAACAGGTGGTTATTACCCTCCTGGGGGGAAACCATCATATCCTCCTCCAGGAGGACAGCCTTTTGTTGGAACTTATCCTACATGTGGAGGGAAACCTCCTATTGGAAATTATTCACTTTATGGTTAGGTCCCTCAAACTGGTTTAGGGGAAAATGTTGTATCTCAACCCATTGTTGGTACTCCATTTCCTAGAATGAACATTATCTAGAATTTGTCATATAACCAGCAGTCATTTCTAGTTGCTCCTCAAGTGCCCAATTATCAACTTGTTCAACTTGTTGGATAACCTATCCATGCAATGCTTGTTCAAGGCATTCCTATTCAAGTCCAACAACCTTTTCCGGGCTACCCATCGACACATGTTCAACAACCATTACAATGGTCTATCCTGAGTAGTCCAAAAAACCTGATTTAGTCTGTTATGCCAATATCTATTCAAACTCCAGTTATGATTTCACCACGAACTCCCATCCTAGGAGTATCGTAGGTAACTGTTCCCATTTCATCTCAAGTAACAGTACAACCAATTACTCAGATTATTCCTCTAGTATCTCCTTATCAAATTGCTGCTACAATACAATCTATACCCCAAATACCTATGGTGCAGTTGAATATACCCTATGCGTAAGTGTCATTTCAAGGGCAGGTTCTGCAAGGTCAACCTCAGAGTCAGTTTTTTCAAGTCCAACCTTTTCAAAATCAATTCCTTCAAGGCCAATCATACCAGAATCAACCCTTACAATGACATTTTATTCATGGTCAAATGGGTTAGGGTCCCTTTTTCCAGAATCAACTGTGCCTTGGTCATACTTTTCAAATACCTACTCGACTGCAACCCAGTATGGCTCATCCCAGATATCCAGGAGGTATGAAAATTCCAACTAACTAGTCTATTCCAGGATATCCTAGATATCCTCCTCCTATAATAGCACTCATCCATTATGGTTATCAATATGGGAAACATGATCTTAGCCATCAGTTACATTTATCACAACTTTAGATTTACCAGACCTATCTCGGTTAACAAATGATTCTATTTATTATTTACTGTATTGGTTGATAATCCCTACAAAGTTGTCCAGTGATATTCCTAAATTTGAAGGCAAGTCAAGAGAAGACCCATCAAATCATGTTATGACTTATCATCTTTGGTGCACGCTGAACTCATTAATCGATGATTCTATTAGATTACGACTTTTTGAATGAACCTTAACTAGTTCAATAGCCAAATGGTATGTAGAATCTCCGCGAGCCTCCTTCAGTACATTCAATTCCCTTGTGTTTAGTTAATTTAGTGACCTAAATTGCTTGCATAAATTATCAACCAAGGTTTGTAAGTTGATGAAGTGCGGTGCACTATATGTGCTTAGCTAACCTTTTTCTTACAAGTTTGTTGTTTTGTATTTTATGTTGTTTTTGGGGGGTTTCTGTTCTTTGATGTCTAAGAATGTACAACCTGAAACTATGAGAAAATTTAAGTGAATCTAATGAATTTTAAAGGAAAGGAAATGTTCCTAAGTGAATCTAATCTCCTAAAAATGGACCAAGAACTATTGGCTAGTTAGATCCTAATAAAAAAACAGAGCATCTATCTTATCTTATCATTAGTCCTAATCCATGGATCTAATTCTTAAAACCAAGAATGAAATTTATGCAAAAGGTAACTCAATAATTGCATTCATTAAACATTCAACCATTCAATTTTGGAATATGATTGAATCAGTCTCCTTGAAATGATTATTGGGAATGTCACTGATGCAGCTAAGTGAGGATCTGGAAGCAAAAAGGTAAAAGAATGTAAAACTAACTGTAAACAACTAATGTATTTTTGACTTTCTCCAACATTAAAATGTGAAGCATTACCCTCTTGAAGTGTTGTGCAAGAAATCAATTATACCTTAGTTCCTATGTTCCTAGGAAAAAACAATGTATTGAGTAAATTCAATCATTGTATGAATTAGACATTTAACTGTTTAGTTTAGGATCATCATCATCTTGAAATGGATTTTGAAAACATCCATTAACACAGTTAATTGACAATTATGATCTAAGAAAATGAATGACAAAATAGTAAGAAAACTAAGCAACTGTGTATTCTTATTACTTCAATCTTAATTCAGTTTGGAAACAGAGTCGTTTTTCTCCACGAAATGTCTTAGAAGAACAAGGCTTCACAGTTGTGATTTATCATTATGCTATTGATTAAAAACTAAAATGAAATATCATCCTAATTTAGAAAATAGATTTGCTGAAAACAGAGTAATTGAAATTGAACTAAAAACAAAAAATGAAAAACCTCCTTTAGTGTAGGGGCCCTCTGTAATTGACGTGGCTGGAATGATAACTAGTTAAGGATGCACTTTAAATGATCATTGGCAACACAAAATTTTTATTATGGAAAAAACCGAAGTCTGAATATAGAGTATCAACAAAAAGCTTGAACTTAACACGTAATTCCTTCTAACTTCTACCTCCCTCTCTCGGTTCCATGAAACCGATATTTAAAGGAAAATAACATAATTGTTTATGAGATAAACTTACTACATGTGGCTAATTCGAATTAAATTTAACATGATTTTTTATGAGATAAAATTGTTACAGGTGGCTAATTCGAATTGCAATAGGACTGTTTAAACTTTTGATTAGCTACATGTGGCTATTTCGAATTAGATTTGCAATAGAATTGTTAGACTCTTGATTAGCTACGAAAGAGAAAATCAAGAGTCCTACTATTTTCGGATAACGTACGTTGACTCCATCTTTGACAATGACCTTAGGCTTACTTTTCCGTCGATCTGGACCGAGTGAATAGGATATAATCCATGTGGAGATGATTCTAGAAATGCCCATGTGGTCTAATTCTTCATATGACACTTGGAACTTGCCAAACCATGAGAGTAGCTATGGAATCCACAGTTAGCTGCAGAATAGGTTGCATTATGTAGCTAATTTGAAAAAATCTATTCAAATGGCAAGAACATGAAAATATAATATGGCGATGATTTTAATGCTTTCCTTAAGACAAAACCTAGCATTTATCATTGATTGGGTCTTTAATCTTATGAGAAAGTGAGGGAAAAAGGTGAGAAAAATGTCAAGGAGAGGGTAATTATGATGTTCAAGACCTTGCTATTGCATTTTTGATACATTTTCAATTACCCATTTACTATGATAATGGAAATGAACTTTTAACGTCTTTAAAAGAGTCAACGTCTACCTATATTTCAGATCACATTCATGAATGGAGATGAAGATGTTGTTTGGTAAAAGTTTATATCGCAAACCAAATTTTGGTCGAATGGTTCATAAAATCTCTTTTGCCAATGATTACTGATGATGTGTCCAAAGGGGGAATTGTAACCGAGGAGCATGTTATTGCTCGTGCCCAATACTTGGATCTTGTTTATACTCAGTATGACACTTTTTATGAAAAGATCCCAAATTTTCCTCGTTATGGTCAAACCAACCCAACCCCTATAGGATTACATGTCGCTAATGGTATGTTTGGTTATGTGAGCCAAAAATCTAAGAAATAAAAGAAAAATTATAAGAAAACTCAGATTTTGGCTTTATTTGATTCACTCGAAGAAGATCCTTCTCCTGAAATTACTTCAGAAATAAACGTCATAGACTCATCTATTGGAAAAAATAAGAAAATTGAAGGTAAGAAAAATGGAAAAGGAAGATCTAAACAAGACACTTCTCCTAAGGATAAATCAGACAAGAATGAACCATATTATGAAAATAAGAAACCTCGTTATCCTTGTCTAATTTGTGATGAAGATCATTACGCTAAGGAGTGCCCTCATCGCACCGAAGTTTATAAATTCATTAAAGGTTCACCCACCCCAGATGTTTTGAAGTACCCTTTCCCTCAAGACAGTAAAATGGTTTCTCATAACCAATCTTCCTCCTCCACATCAAAAGATATCATGATGATGTGATCACAAGTTATGGTAGCAACGAGATCTAAAGACTATGGATCAAAATGTCCTATCGAAGATGCACATGATTCCAGTTCACCTGGTCAAACTTCTACATATAGTCCTCCTACTTCTGAACCTTTACACATTGAAAAACCTAATCATGATATGGTAATTTGATTTCCCCCCAAGGGTGTTCTTTGAAAGTCAGCCTTTAACGCTCATGCTAGGGCTGCTCATAATTACAACATTATTTAATATTTGGCTATGTCACCTTCAGCAATGTTAGCTCTTGAAGTGTTGCAGACTTGCCCAACATAAAGGAAATTACGTTAATCATCCATTGGAGTAATATATCCGCAGGACTCTAATTTAATTGTTTTTGATCTCGAAAATCATGTACCGTGATTCCCACATCAACTGGCTTTTTAGATACCAGTCCATGTCAAAACTAGACAGGTTTTTTGGATAGTAATTGACGAAGGAGCATCTACATGTATTATGTCCATTTCTTGTTGGAAAGATTTAGGCTCTCTAACAATCAATCAGTCTCCCATGACTTTGAAAGCCTTTGATGGAAGAGGTTTTCACCCTTTTGGAATTTTAAACGATTTACCTATATAAATAGAAGGTAAAACAATTGTAGTTGAAGTTGAGGTTGTTGATGCTCAACTTGACTATAACCTTTTACTTGGCCAAAGTTGGAATTATTCCATGTCAGTAATGGTCTCGTCATTTTTTCGAATGATAATGTTTCCTCAGAAAGGAAAAATTGTGAAAGTAGACCAATTTTCCTATTACACTTCAAACCCTAATTCTATTGGTAGTATTACTTTTGTTGGAAAATTGACTACTTCGTATGAGGAAGTTGGTGTTGTTCTTCTTAAAGACTCATATTTAATGGGAACTTTTGAATTTTGTCCACCAAATCCTCCTCATAATGTTGCCTAGATTAATATGATTACATCAAGCACTTTTGGATCTTTGGATCCTTGGAAAGTGCCTTTAGAGTCAGAATTAAACTTATACGGAAGTGAGATGCCTCTTAATCCTTTTGAGTTGGCTAATCAGGCAATCCAATCTTTTTCCAACCCATAAACCTCTAAAAATGATTGAATGGATATGATCATCAATGAATATTATCATTTGTCATGCCTGGAATGAATTTCAATGCTTGATCCTTTTGATAAAGAATTTTTAACTAATGAAGGTATTATGGAAGTAATGACTTTGGAGGAAATGCCATGGGATGATTATCATCATCACTCATTTTTGCTACCCTGTCTTGAAAAAATTGAGAATAATTTCTCGTCTATGTTTTCATAAGAGATTATCATTGATCCTCAATGTCCCGTAGCTATCCTTTCTTCTGATTATGAGAAGAATTTAGGAAACATATCGGCAATGGTACCAATAGACATCTCAATGAAACCAAGAATTAATGAGAATATCCATATAGGATATTCTTGTACTTTAGAAGATATTCATACATATAAAGCCCTATTTCAGGAATTCCGTGACATTTTTGCCTGGTATTACAAAGAAATGGCAGGAGTTGACCCTAGTATTGTAATACATGGAATTAAAACTTACCCAGATACCAAGCCTATAAGGCAAAGATTGTGTCTGGTGCATCCACGAAAGCTTCCACTATAAAAATTGAGGTTGAGAAACTATTGAAGGCAAGATTCATTTACCCGATTCCTTTAACTGATTGGGTATCAAATATTGTATATGTTAATAAAAAGCAAGGAACTATTCAAGTACGTGTCAATTACAGGGATATTAATAAAGCCTGTCCCAAAGACAATTATCCAACCCTGTATATCAATCAAATTGTTGATGATTGCACTGGAAATGAGATTTTATCTTTCATGGATGGCTTTTTCGATTAATATAAAATAAACATACTCCCTATCGATCAACATAAAACTGCATTTATTTGTCCATGGGGAACCTTTGCCTATCACAAACTCCCATTTGGCTGGAAAAATGTTGGCGCAACTTTTCAACGAGCAATGTCTTATGCATTTCACGATATCAAACATGTTGTTCAACCCTCTTTAGATGATCTTCCATCTCATTCAATTAAAAAGGAAGGATCACCCATTGTATTTGAAATCAATTTTCATTCGATGCAGGCACTACAATATACGTTTGAAACCACACAAATGCATTTTTTGTGTACAATCTAGTCGACTTCTAGGATTCATAGTCTCAAAAAAAGGCATTCGTGTTGATCCCCTTAAGGTAGAGGAAATTCTGAATTTTCTTTCTCCTTCTAGTTTAACCCAACTCCAGAGTTTGCAAGGGAAAGCAAACTTTTTGTGTAGATTCATCCATAACTATGTTGAACTAACCCAGGGTTTTACCCGACTGTTGAAAAAGGGCATTCCATTTATTTGGGATGAGCTTGCTCAAAAAAATGTTGATGCATTAAAACACACATTGACTAATGCACCATTGTTGCATCCACCTGATTATCATCGAGATTACTTTCTATACCTAGCTGCGTCTGATGCCACCATTGGCATGGTGTTAGTTCAAGAAGATGAATCTAGTAGCGAACATGTGATTTATTATCTGAGTAGGAATATCACTAAAATTGAGATCAGATACACACATGTGGAGAAGGTAGTTTTGGGAGATGTTCAAGTTGTTCAACGTTTCTATCACTATATACTTTTGCGAAAAACAACTATCATTTCGGATTGCAACCCTATGATGTATATTATTACCAAGCAATTGCTAGGGGTAAATATTCCAAATAGATAGTGATTTTACAAGAATTTGATTTGGAGTTCGAAAGATCTAAATCGAAGAAGTCTTTGGTTTTTGTTGAATTGTTGTGTGACTTTCCCCATACTGATGTAGAACCTGTGGTAGAATATTCTCTTGCTGATGAATCTCTCTTTCTGATTAGTACGTCTGATCTATGGTATGGAGATATCATTATATATCTTCAAACCTAGAATTTTAGGCCTGAATTATCTTGAGCTCATCATCGTTGAATCGGAACCAATCCCAGCAGTACAATATTGTTGGTGACACTCTTTACCATTGCGGTGCTGATTCTATCTTTAAAAAATTAAATGATTTCCATTCTAGAGCATGTGGCGGTCACATGTATGGGTATGCCACTACCCAAAATATATTGCGAGCTAGTTATTTTTGGCCTTCCATGTTTAAAGATTGCATAATTTCAGTCATAAAATGCATAATTGTCAGGTCTACGATCGTAAGATGCGAGCGCCTCCAACTTTTCTTCACCCAATTATAGTTGTCGGTCCTTTTGCGAAATGGGGCATAGATTTCGTCACTTGTAACCCTCACTTAGCTGGGGGGCATGGGTATATTATCATTGCAGTTGATTATTTTACGAAATGGACCAAAGTAATGCCTACATATAAAGATGATGATGAAACTGCAACAATTTTCATTTTCAATCATATGATTTCTCGGTTCGATGTCCCACAAGATATAGTTACAGACCATGGTAGCCCTTTTAACTTTATGATGATTGAACTATAAACACAACTCAGCCAACGCCATGATAGATCGACTCCTTATTATCCACAAGAAAATGGCCAAGTCGAAACCGTCAATAAAGTTTTAACAAACATGATTAAACAGATAATTGGTATTCATAAAGGAAAGTGGCATACCATGATTTTTCTAGCACTGTGGGCATACTGTACTACCGAAAAGACATCTACGGGTTTTACTCCCTTCCAACTCATTTATGGCTTGGAGGCGGTATTGTCGATTGAATGTGAAATCCCATCTTTGAAAGTAGCCATCGAATTGTTACCAGCGACCTCTGCAGAGGAAGAGTGTTTTTTACACTTAGCATGTTTAAATGAAACTCGTCGTGAAGTCGCATTAGCTAGCGAGGCTCATAAAAAATGAGTCAAAGCTCAATTTGATCAAAATGTGAATCCTCATTCATATGCAGAAGGTGACCTAGTCTTAGTTTATGATCAAGCTCATGACAAGTTAGGTGCAGGAAAATTCAAGCTCATGTGGCATGGCCCCTACATTAAAAAACATGTATTAGCTAAAGGAAACTATGAGTTGGTGAATTATGATGGTATTCCTTTAGGAAAGCCCAAAAATGGTCTTTACCTAAAGAAATATTATGCATAAAATATTTTGTGGAGATTTGTACATTATTCAGTAGTTTTTAGGTGTGTGAAATAGCTTATATTTTACAGTTTCCTACTACTTCTCCTACTTATCTTGTTTTGTGCTTTATTTGCAAATTTCAGCATTCCCTCAAACTTACATTGCCTTTGCTAATGGTGCTAGTTGTAGTACTCAGAATTTGTCTTCCGTAGCCTGGGATATTTATTCACCCAATGATGAGTTAGTCTCTATTCATGGAATATGCCTCGGTCAAACAACGAATAATATAGCATAATATAGTGCAGTTATTGAACTATTATATAATGCCATCTCATTTGGTATTTTGGAAAGGCAGTTTGATTACATTGAATATCAACACATTCCAAGAAGTTTGAAAACATTAACTTATGCACTAGCTAATCATGTGTTAAATATACATTTGCGAAATTTATAAAGTAAAACAATATTTATCCACATATTGATCAAAGATAAGCTGGAATCAAAGTAGTAGCCTTCATTAGTATAAAGTTTGTATAAAAGTGTGTCATACAAAATATGTCATCTGAGGACATAAGGTCCCATGGCCTTTATTATCCGAATATGTCAATACAAAAATCAAAATGTGACCCAAATAAATAAACAACTAAGCATGATGATGCTCATGATAGCAAACTATGGCACGGGAAACCCAGTGCAGCAATCGCCTAAGTGGTCCTAGAACTCCAACCACATGTTACTGGTACTGAGGTATATCATATATCCCAATCTTTGGAATGTCTAAACTCAACCTGTCCAGGTTGTGTTCCACCTTTGTTAATGCCTCCACTGCATCTGGGTTAGCTGCCACAACTTCTATAGGCTACTCACCTCACCTATCAAAGCGTCTCAGCCTTGCTGGTTGGCTTAGGCCCACATATTCATATGCATTTCGGATAATTAGCCTTAGAAGACGAAAAACATGAAAATTTAAAAATTTTAAAAACATATCAAAATGAGAAATTCTTACCTAGGTCAGCCCATTGCACTTCTGCTGGAAGTGGGATATCAGGGTCACCTTTGTAATCCATCCCTACATATGGGAAGTCCTCAATCGAAATGATCTATTGACCTAACCAGTCAAAACAATTGGGGGTGTATCTCGCCACCGTCCATCACCTCCATGACATTCCATAAGCGAGACCCATCTTAGCATATGTGGATCTTTGGGACCTCCCTCATCTGCTAAAATCTATTGTGGCTAAAGGAGTGGAATCCTCTCTAGGAAAAAAGAAACCACAATGGCACCATAACCAAAGTTATTGAGTTTTCCATTTTTGAATCTATTTAGTTTTCCTTTCATGTTCATGACCACTGCCTCACACCAGTTAAATACTTTGGATTACCAACATTCCACGATAGTCTGCATCTGGGCCCATGTGGCCAAATGAAGAGCTACACTTCCACACAATTTGCTAACAGTAAAAGCTATGGTCCTCAAAGGTAGGTTCTTAATGGTCTAGATGTTAATCCTACCATCCTTGAGTTTTGCGCTCCCACAAACACGTCGTAGGTACCCATCAGTAGTGTCTCCTCCTAATCTCTGCCCAAATAAGGAAATATTGACTCCTTTACAATAAAGCCCAATAAATAAGTAGATGTCATCGACATCGATGGTAACATGATGATCTCCCATCACAAATCATTGTTCCTAGACATTCCAGGTCTATATCAACCATGTCATCAGATCTACCTGAGCTTTTATCCTAGGAATGAGCTAGTATTTTAAAAGGCCACAGGTTCTCAAAGCTTGGAAAGTAGCTAGATCTGCTAAAGCTTCTAAGTCATTGGCTTCATCTTCTCTCTCCCTCCATTCCATTTTGGAGTAATCAATAGACCTAAAATAACATTTAAAAGGAGTTAGAATAAATCTTGAAGCTAAATCACTCATTTTTTGGGGTTTATTTTCTTTGCTTTTAAAAATCTTGGTGCCTGTACTGCTGGTGTTTTAAAAATAGGGCGTAGATGCATGAATTTCTGAGAATATTTCCGTGCATATCGCGCTTTTTTTCATGTAAAAAATTATTTCCCTACGCTAGCTCGATGAGTATGGTCTACGAAGGGATGAGGGCACATTTTTTGACAAAATCTCTCCCCAAAAAATAAATTGCAAGCCTAAAATGAAAATATGAATGGATGAAAAGATAAATCACAAGGATATCTCTTACATGGAGGAAACGGTTCGTTATTTCATCCACCGGTTGGCTTGGAATCAGTCTCGGAAGTTTGGTGGTAAAAAGCCTTTTTTCTCTGCTCTCAAATGGTAAAAAATGAATTAATTTTTCAACTTTTATAGGTTTTTGAGAAATTAAAATATTATTTTTTATGATTGGGACCTTTAAAAGTGAAAATTTTATGTTTTTACCCTAATACTGAGCAGTTATGATGATTTATTGAGTTTTAATGTGTAGAACATGTTACAATGTAAAAATAAATCATTTTGACTATCAACAAACTTTTATTACCTTTCATGCTCTTAAAAAATTACGAAAAGTGAAACCATGGAGTCCTCTTTGAGCCCTTTTCAGAGTCTTGAAATATGAAAAGATCGTTGATTTCTTGATTGTTTGAACTCGTAAAAGTAAATGAACAACTGTCCACTCAGTATAAGTTTACCCCTTTTACAAACATAGCTAGGACTATTTACGAAAAAGGTATACGTTTGTCAAACATTGTCAATAGAGTTCGCGCTTGTATTATTTTTATCCTTTTTGGGACTTGCGAAATAAACATACGAAAAAGAACATGATGGAGTTTACTTATGTTTTTCTTCTGACTCCCTAAAAATGAAAAACGTTGAGCTTTACTTCCTCCGGGTTCGTTAAAATTTATGGTAAAAGAATTGAATGAGTTTCCTTTTCGTGTCCTTTTCAAACTCTTAAAATAGAATGAATTCGAGTTACTCCTTTACTGGAATCATAAAAATTAAACAGTATAGGAATCGTTAAGCATAACAAGATCGAACCATTCCTTACAGTTCGTTAAAAATACTTTGATGGATTGATCCAAAGAATGAGCTTATAGGACAAGCATATGTTATGCTCCTCAAGCTTGTAAAAAATAAAGAGGTACTTTCCAGCAATGGTAGGGGAAAATTGGGAAAAGGTTTTCATTTTACATTTATCATAAAGGCAGTATGTCACTCTTGAACCCGACACTCCATCACATTTCCATCGGGGTTGGGAAATCCATTTGTTTTACAATTAATCAAACCCCATTGAAAATCTTCAGCTAGTTTTGAGTATTATCGTTGAGTCAAATTTTTCCAAGTCAATTGTCATGTTGTTATGTGTTGAAGAGAATTTCAACCTCAATTCATGTTCCTTTACAAAATTTAGCCTTCAATCACGTCAGCCATCCCTGAGTCAGTCCTTGAAAACTATTTTTCAAAACTTGACACTACGTTTCATGTCGTAGGCTTTCCTACGACGGGTCACTTCCTATTGACTTCAACTCATTATCTAGGAAGTTGATTTAGAAAACTTCAGTAGTTTGAGGCCTGCATGCCTTAATGGCAGGTTTTTCACCTTCAACAATAGTATCTCATCATTGGCCTTCGATTGAATGATTCTATAAGTGTTTGACTTCAGATTACTTATTCACACTTCATAGATTGTATTGGAAGTACCTTGAGAGCCATTATGATTATTGGTGGTTTCCCTCGTGCTTGTTTACAGTTCACATCATTGACCGGTAATCAAGTGGTTTCTACCATGTTCAACTTTGAGACATTCACTCACATGGCTAGATTCATACTGTGGATCAAGAAGATGAAGATCAAGACCCTAGATATAGTTTCATCTATCCAGGTTGCGAGGAGTTTTATATTCATAATTATGTAGACAAAATTATAAACAGATGGTTGCGTCCATACTGTGTCTACTATCGATATTAATCTAGAGTTTTTCCATACATGTTCATTGAGTTACCTTAACTTTGAGTATGGGCATGCCTACCTTAGTTATCTATATATATATATATATATATATATATATACATTTGCATTGTAATCCTTGAATGTTTCTTGCAGGTTTCTGACCATTGTCTCCAATCCGATCTTTAGCATGATAAAGCGCTTCAATATTTTAAAACTTATTATACAGACTTCACACTTTAGGGGGAAATATGTTACACATTATTTTGTCACCATGACACTTGATGAATATTAACGGATTTCTCGCCATCCATGAACATGTTTCATTGAACTCCCTTAGAGGTCAAACAACCAAAAATACCTTGAAGAAGATGAGAACTTTGGGAAAAATAGCTTGTATACTTTGTCAAGTAAGCCCTGTGCTCTGTCTACCACCATGGACTGCGCAGGTGAATGAAAGAAAGTAAAAATAAAAAGTACATTCTAGAAACGTAGTTGGTCAAATATATCCCAACTGAAAGCTTCTAGGTGATGCCTATTCGATCCATAACCCTCATATGATGGATGTTAATGCCTTTCCTCAAGGAATGCTAATCCCTCAATTAGAGGATCTCGCCCTTCTCTTTTTGATCTAAAACTTCTTCCTCTTGGCCTGTCAAATGACTAGAGGGAAAAAGGTTTGAGGAGTTCATAACTCAAAGAAGATAAACTTATGTTGCTAGTTTGAGATTGGAAAGCTTATCATCTAAGGAGGGGATTGGATGCACTTGGGAGGAACTTCACTACATCAAGGCAAACATTGTAAGGATCTTCTTTGTCTTTGATTAATACAAATGAATGCTTTTCCCCATTGAATTGTATTATCTAAATGATGAATGATATATAATTCTCTAGATGTTCATTAAAGAAAGTTAAATTCCTAATCTCCTTGATCATTAGGCTAAGTTTGCTTGAATTATTATGCTACATATGCTTTTGATCCTTCCTATTTTTATGGTTGCGGGTTTTATCAAGCATTGAAGAGCTACATCGAGAAACAACAAAAGATCTTCATCAAGCATTTCAAACATGGGTAAGAGGCTCGTTTACCATCTCTTGTATCCATAATTAAAATGAGATCAACTTAGGGAAAGAGTCATTTCAATTGTTTGTTTGTTTCTAGTTTCTATCTAGGATATAGGGAGATTGCTCTTGTCAACAAGAGGGATTTATCCTCCTAACAAAACTCTTCTACATAAATCGGAAACTAAGGAAGATAAAAAGAAAAGTAGAATGCAAAATCAACCAATTACACAACATTGGTATGATATTGAATTGCCTTCATCAGAAAACTATTCATCCATCTCATCTACCTCATCTAGGCCATATAGATCTTCTACAAGTTCATCTGAATCTCCTAGTAGTAGTTCATATGACACTGACTCCCCACCCTCTAAACCTTCAGATGGTCACATAACATATTTTTATATCAATCCACTTTTTTATAATGGTGATTATTCAGATCCACAAACAAGTGAACATCAACTGCGAAAATGGGTCATTCAACTTTTGAAGGATGTTAGGCTAGATGAAAAAAACAAAACAGGAACACGAAGTTCACAAAGAAATGAAGGAAAATTTTCCTTAATAACAAATGATTTTATTGAGCCCTCCACATACAAAGAGGCAGTAAAACATATAGAATGTAAAAAGACAATGGTTGAAGAATACAAGGTAGTGATGGAAAACAACACTTGGAAACTTGTTGACTGTCCTAAAAATGTGAAACCCATTAGATGCAAATGGGTTTACAAAATTAAGCATAAGCCAAATGGAGACATTGAACAATACAAGGAAATGCTTGTTTCTAAAGGATTTTCACAACAAGAAGGAATCAATTATGAGGAAGCATTTGCACCTACAACAAAATGAAACACCATCAGATTAGCACTTGCATTAACAGCTCAAAAAACATGGAAAGTATATTAGATGGTTGTTAAAATTGCCTTCCTCAATGGATACTTGTAGGAAGAAGTATATATGACTCAACCTCTAGGTTTTGATATTGAAGGGTAGGAACACAAAGTATGAAAATTGATCAAGGCTTTATATGGATTGAAACAAGCTCCATGAGCTTGGTATGAAAAAATGGACGAGTACCTTCACAAGGTTGGCTTTAAGCGAAGTGAATCTGATGATACTTTATATGTACACCAACATGGTAAAAATTTGGTGATTCTAGTTATGTATGTGGATGATTTGATCATTACTGAGAACAATAATGATCATATTTGCAGGTAAAGAAGGAGTTTCAGGCTGGATTTAAGATGACTCATTTGAGATTACTTCACTGCTATCTTGGTGTTGAAGTACTCCAACATCCAAATAATATTTTCATTTGTCAAATAAGGTATGCATCTGAACTTCTTCAAAGATTTGGAATGCAAGATTGCAAGGTCGTTCTTACCCCAATGGAACAAAACTTAAAACTTTTAAAATTTGAAGGGGGGGAATTGGTGAACAGTACCATAGTATAGACAGTTGATTGGTAGCTTGAACTATTTGACAACCACTCGTCCAAACTTATCTTATGTAGTTAGTATTCTATTGTGATTTATGCATGAACCAAGGGAAATCCACTGGAATGTAGCAAAAAGGGTCCTTAGATATATCCAAGGGACGAAATATTTTGGTCTTATTTACAAAAAGACTAAGAAATTTGTACTTGATGGATATTCATATGCAAATTTTGCTAGAAGTATTGATGATCGAGCATCAACATCAAGTTATTTAATGAACATGGGGTCAATTGTAGTTTCTTGGAGTTGCAAGAAGTAAGCCACAGTGGCCACTTCTTCATTAGAAGTAGAATATATATCAACATGGGAAGAACCATGTGAAATTTTTGGTTGTGCAAAGTTTTGCAAGATTTAGGCATTCCTCAAGAAGAAGCCACATCTTTATTCATCGAAAACTAGTCAACCATAAAGCTTACCAAAAATCTAGTTTTTCATTCCAAAGCAATGAATGTGGACACAAAGTGTCATTACATCAGGGAACTCATCTCAAAGGACATCAACAAACTAGTATATGGTCTTTCAGAAGATCATATCTTAGATATTTTCACAAAACCACTTGGTAGGATCAAATTTACTAAGTTCCAGGAAGAGATTAGTATCTGTTGTAATGTACTTTTGGATCAAAGGGGGGAATGTTAGATGATCCAAAATACATAAACTATATTCTAATTATTTAGAGTCTAATATTCAATTATCTAGAATATTTAATTAAATATTGGAGACATTTTAGAATAGCTAATTTTTGTAAAAGATATGACATCTAGAAATGTGTCGTTTCTTAGGAACTAATTTAGGAAAATAGTTAGGAGTGTTGTTATGAGAGAATTAAATGTAAATGGACACTTGTAAATTAAATAGGTGATCCATAACAAAACTAGTCTAGGACACAAGCTTGTTTCTCTCCACCTGCAAGGGTGTTGAGTGATTGTGTGTAAACTCTTGTAGATTTCATGTAATTTTCTTTTCCTTATTAATAAAATTTATGTGTCTGAGGACACTTTTGCTATTAGGTCCACAAAACTGAGGTGCCATCTTGGCACATGATCCAATCCACAAGGAGCGATTCTTAGACTTGATACATAAGTACACATGTTCCCCAACCTGAAACTCCTTAAACAACCTATTCTGTTCTACATAATGTTTCTACCCATCCCGTGTTGCTTTTAGATTCTTCTTGATTACCTGCATTTCCTGTTCCATCTTTGCATACATATACGGTCTAATCAACACCATGTTAACTGGATCACTCCAACTGATGGGAGTATTACAACTCTACCCATACAATGCCTCAAATAGATTCATCCTCAAAGATTCTTGATACCCATTTTTGTAAGCGAACTCAACCAGTGGAAGGCTCTTTCCACTTCTATTGTTGATGCATCACATACATCCTCAACATGTCCTCCAATATCCTGTTGACCCTCTTTGTTTGTCCATCTGTCTATAGATGATAAGTTGTATTGAAGGCCAACTTTGTCCCTAAACCTATAAATAACTCCTTCCAAAACTTAGAAGTGAACTTAGCATCCCTATCTAACACAATATTCTTCAGAATACCATGCAGTCTGACTAAATCTCTGATGAAGACCTGTGTTACATCCCTGGCTAAATAATTAGACTTCAATGGAATGAAGTGCACTACCTTTGTTAAATCGTCCACCACAACCATGATGGAATCATTCTGTCTAGATGTCCTCAACAAACTTGTAATAAAATAAATGGAAATGACCTCCTACTTCCACTCTGGAATCAAAATCAGCTGTAGTAGTCCACCTGGATGCTTACATTCTACCTTTACCTACTAACAATCCAAGCATCTAGCCACAAACTTTGCCACATCCTTCTTTAGATTTAGACAATAATAAAACTTCTTCATCGCTGCTAATGTCTTTTGATATCCTGGGTGACTTGAATATGGTTTCACATGAAACTCTCTCGAGATAGCCTTCTTGAGATCACTACTCTCTGGCACATATATCCTGTGCCTAAATTTGATCAAGCCATCTTCTGGGAGGTGATAGTCCAAATCCTGACCACCTGTACCCTGTTGTTACTTGTGCATAAGCTTGATGTACCTGTTATCTTGTTGACCTCCCTATAAGATATGATCCTATAAGTCTATCCCATAAGAACTCATAGCTGTTATATGATTCACCTGTATCCACCTGCTAAGAGAATATGCAACCCTATTCTCTTTACCCTTGATGTACTTGATCTCAAAGTTGAACTCATTGATCATGGCCAACCATCTAGCATTCTTGGCATTCAAGTTCGACTAATCGAACAAGTATCTAAACCCACTGTGATCACTTATAAATACAAACCTCTTGCTAAGAAGATAGTGCCTCCACATCTTCAATGCATGGATGATCGCTGCCAGCTCAAGATCATGTGTTAGATAATTTTTCTCATGCTCATTCAATTTTCATGACTCATAGCATACTACCTATCCTTCCTGCATATGGAATCCACCAAGTCCTCTCTTGCAAGCATTTGTATGCTGGCATTATGAAAATTTTTGTCCTTGATGGAAACCTACTTAATAAAGATATCAACATGATGGTAGCATGATGAATATTTAGGCTAATACAGATGTGACAGAAAGGTTGGACAAAGGAATATCAGTTTAGAGACAAAGGAATGATAAAGGTGAAGTTTGAGGAAGTATATGCGGGTTCAGTGAAGCAAAGCCATGTACATACATAAGTATGGTGAAGTGTTATTGACATATTTGGGCACATCAACCCCAAACTTATATGTTAATGTATTAGGGCTCATCAACCCCTAAAATAGTTGTTTCATACCCTAAAGAAACTTAGTCATCTGAATGCATCATTCCCCAAAAGTTCCATCTCAGAAATCATCCAGAAAGTGCCAAAACTGAACCATATTGACTGCTACACTATCAGGGTGAGATGCATACTGACTGGTACACTGTCACAGTGCAATGCATACTATTTAGGCCTTCTATAGGGTGCAGTGGGCGAGGATGGACAAATTTCCGGGACAGTTTGTTAGTTGGTTGCTCATGGAATCTTTTAGAAACTTCTCCTGTGCCACTTGCCTCTCTGAATTCGCCCAAGGATGACCAAAGGAATTAGGAAACCATCTCCAATTCCCCTCTCTTGTGGAACCAATTGTAACAAGTGGAATGACACTAATCAATCCCCATAGATGACTCACCCTCTTGCAAACATCTATAAAAGGATCTCCCATCCAAGAGATCAAAAGGTTGAATTGTTGTGAATTGCAAGTAAGTGCTGCTATTTTTAGTGTTGAGGAGAGAGCATTGTATTCTTGTTGGTGTGTTCTTGCTAGTTCATGAGGTGAAGAAGGATTGATGCTAGGAGGATGGCGCTGGATCAGACAACTGGGTTGTAATTCTCCTTATTATTAATAAAGTTCTTTAGGATTTTTCCCAATTGATTGTGTGATTGTGAATGCTTTCATTTGTTCATTATATATCTGATTCTATAATGTTTATGTTGTAATAGATCACGATGCTTTGACAGTTCTTTGTTGTTGTACTTGTGTAGGTACTCTCCAAGCATGTTAAGTACGGGGAGGAGTTACTGGATCTACCAAAGGAGAGAGAGATCAAGCAAGGGATCAAGCGAAAGTTCCAGGTTGGTTTCTACTATCTTTCTCTTATCTGTTACACATAGGAAAGATCATTGAATTGCTTTAAACTGTTGTTTCTAGGGTAGCTGCCAAACCTAGAGGGTTAGTCATTTGAAAAGACACTAATTTTCCCAGAAAAAATTGGCGACTCCACTGGGGACAAACCAGATGTTTGTTTGTTGTTATTGTTTATTTTATATTCAATTTTATAAACTATAGACAAAGTCTGAAGCCAGCCAGGTAGCTTTCGAACTGCTCTTGCTCTGCAATTGCATAGTAGATAAATGCTGCTTCAGTCAATCTCTGGTTTAGTTTATGAGTTAAACATTTGACTTGAAAACACATATAGATGCCCTTTTGGTAGCTCAGTAACCTCTTAGGACATCCCATCATACTTTTCTTATCATTGTTCATCAAATCCAAGCTTGATTCTTTGAAAACTACTCCAAATGTGAGCCAAAACACTTTCAGAAATCGCTCACTGGACCATTGCCCTGTTTTCCACTGTGACTCAGTATGCATCTCACTTCCTGAATGGGCAGGGTGAGATGCATCTCAACCTCTTCAAAGGCCAGGTGCGATGATCATATTTTTGTCTCCAAAGGTCAAGTGCAATGATTCACTGAACTCAATTTCCCATCTAGGAGTTGAGAGTTTTTGACTTGTTTTTAGATTTGTTTGGTTGTTTTGTTGAATATGAACAATGTCTCTTCACTGAAGCTTACTTGCATCACCTAATTTAGCCCCACTTAGAATAGGATTGTTAAATGTTTCTTATGTATTACTTTATCATTTGCAATATTTAGTCGAAAGTTGTTTTTCTTGTCGATTGATCTTTGTCGAAAGAAGTGTCGTAAAGTCATTCCTCTTTCGAATTCTGAATTGCCGTAAAGTCTTCATTCATTAAAGATAAATTAGTTTATATGTGCATATGATTTGTCTTTTCATTTAAAGTGTCATATTTCTTCATCTCTTTAAAATCGAAAGTGTCGTAAAGTCTTCCTTTTCGTTTAAGAGAAATTGTTGTAAATCCTTGCTTTTATGAAAAGAGATTTTTGATCGTTTGTGCATTAATTTTCCTTTTTGTATCATTCACATTAAGGGAAAATGAAAAGAAATACATGCATTTTCCATTATTCATATTAAATTTTGTGAATGGTTGATAGGAATAGCTAGGGACATTGCATTAGATGTGTTCTTTGCTCTTTGTCAAAGATCTTATTGCTCTATCCTTTAGTAACTAAGGTTTTCATCATTCAAACTAAATCAAAATTTTGTTTATCATGATAGTTGCATTTTAGGAATTGCAAACATACATCACATGGTGAACCTTCAAAGGAAAATTTTAAGCAAGATCAACTTAAAATTAACCTCAATTAACTTAACAATGCTTTGGAATTTAACACAACACATTTAGAGGTCTAGGCTAGAGACATGTTTCGGCGTTGTTAAACCTAGTGGCTATAGTTTTCATTGAAGGTTGGGTGATTCCTCCTCTTTGATATGACAAGTGATAGCACAAACTTGTGCTCCCCGTACTGTCGCATATATATTGGGAGACCCCCATAGGCTTAAATCCTTTATCCATAGGAAACCGAGTCTGCCGCCTTATCGATTGCAATGCACTGAACACAACATTTAGGAAGATTGACTATTGTACATAAGTCCTTGGTAGTTTCTCTTTATTTTATCGCCAAGGTGTACATTGTAGTTTTGCGATTGGTCTGGTAAACCTTTTTGTCTAGATTCTCCAGAGTAGTCACTTTCGTTCCTTTTTGACTCCTTAAAAGAAAAGGTCCATCTGAGCACTTGTCCTTTCAGGCTCATTAAAAATTGAAGGCGACTAGAGTCATCTTTAGCTTTTTCTCGACTCTTTAAAACTGAAAAAGAAAAGTTGCGTCTAAAGTGTCGTTAAAATTAATTGACCGTGAATAACATCCCTTTTCCTTAGTTGATCTTAGGTTGGAACATATGGCGACAAATCCAGAGTCCACCGATTAAGGAATCCCTTTTGATGGAAATCCTAGTCCTTTTCCTTCTTTTGGAAATATTAGTGCTCCTTATATGGCTACATTGTCCCTTCCGGGATTTACCAGTGGCCTACCAGTATGGCTATTTTCAACCTCTTTGGTTCAAAATGTTGTGATTTATTCACAATCGAGTACACCTCCAACTGGACAAAATCAACCTCCAGTTGATCCTAGACTTGACCCTTTGCCTTCTTCCTCGGTTGTTTCTTCCTCCCCTTCTTCCTCTTCGCCTAATGAAAGTATTGGTACTAGTAACCAGGTGGCTAAGAAGAAGAAGAAAGGGAAGAAGAAGAAGAAGCAAATTCAGTAGAGGGGCAACCAAGCAGTCATTGCTTTGAATGTAGCCACTGATGAGAAATCATCTGTTAAGCCACACAAAGTTCGATATTCATGCATAATTTGTGCGGGAGACCATCTTCATCGAAATTTTCCTTACATTCCTCGGATCTTGGAAGAATGGTCTTCCCGTTCACACCATCCCGTGTCATCAACCTCTGGAGATCATGTTGGTAACACACCATCAACTAGTGATAGTAAAGTTCATGGACAGAAGGGAAAGGTCAAGTTTCCATGTAGGTTATGTGAAGGGAATCACCCCATTCACCTTTGTCCCTATCTAGATGAAGCCAAGAAAGTGTTGGATAACTGTCCTACTTCACCGCAGCGACTTCCATCTGGTTACAGGAAACTCTCCCTAAATCCTTCACTAGTTGATAAACCGACTGACCAAAATCAATCGTCGGTCAAAACCACTCTCTCTGAAAGTGAATCCAATGAGTCTATACCCAACCCAAATCAATAGGTCAAGGCAAAAGTTGACTTGATTTCACCTTCAGCAAGTTGTACCTTTGCCGAAGAGAGTGAAAATGATACCGCTCAAGTTCTTTCTGTTACTTTGGATTCTAATGAGCTTGGGGGCAATCCGCCTGTTCCATCAAGACAGGAGGAAAATCCTCCAGTTCTCGTAACTCAAGGGGTTAATTCTCCTGTTCTACAGTACCCCCTCCAAGTAGTCTAGTCACTTCCTTTGATTGGAATCGACTGGCAGGATCCCACCATCCTTCTTATGTGCCTTTCCAGATCATAGTACAAGTTTGTAAAATGATTGTATCTAGCACTATTATAGATGACGATGCATCAGTGAGTATCCTTTCCTCAACTACTTAGCAAACGCAAGGTTTGCCACTGCTTGTGCCTGTTACACAGAATCTGTTGGGCTTTAACAAAGGAACTAATCAACTGTTAGGGATCCTTCCTCAGTTACCTATCATTTTGGGAGGAAAAACCGTTTATCTAAATGTGATGGTAGTCTCATGACTTTTAGTTTACAATTTACTTCTTGGGTGTGACTATGTTTATCACATGGGAGCTATTGTTTCAACACTCTTTCGAGTGATTTGTTTCCCGCATGAAGGCAGGATTGTCACCATTGACCAGCGTTCATTTCCTAGTCCAAATATGGCTCCTAGTCAACCATATTCCCGAAATAGTCCTTTTGTACCAATGGTATCATCCCTGCCACGGGTTAATTATGTGGCAACCTGTTCTGTACCTACATCAACTGATGATCAATTCAATGATGTTGTACATTATATACCGGGGGCATTGGAACCCGATCTCTCCTTTGCAATTGTGATCAAGAAGACCGAGGATAGTTGGTTATCTTGTGTCAACCTCGTTAAAAAATGAAACAAGGGTTCTCGAGGATAGTTCGTTGTTTTGTTTCAACCTCGTTAAAAAATGAAACAAGGGTCCATGAGGAGAGTTCCTTGTCTTATGTCAACCTCGTTAAAAAATAACGCAAGGAGTTCGAGGATAGTTCGTTGTCTTGTGTCAACCTCGTTAAAAAAAGAAACAAGAGTTGAGGAGAGTTCTTGATCTTGTGTCAACCTCGTTAAAAAATGAAACAAGGAATACGAGGATGGTTCTTTGTCTTGTGTCAATCTCATTAAAAAATGAAACAAGGAATATGAGGATGGTTCTTTTACTGTGTCAGCCTCAATAAAAAATGAAACAAGCCCACGAGGAGAGTTATTTGTCTTGTGTCAACCTCGTTAAAAAATGAACACAAGGAGTTTGAGGATAGTTCATTGTCTTGTGTCAACCTTGTTAAAAAAAGAAACAAGAGTTGAGGAGAGAGTTGAGGAGAGTTCCTAATCTTGTGTCAACCTCATTAAAAATTGAAACAAGGAATACGAGGATGGTTCATTGTCTTGTGTCAACCTCGTCAAAAAATGAAACAAGGAGCATGAGGACAATTCCTTGTCTTGTGTCAACCTCGTTAAAAAATGAAACCAAGGATGTGAGCATAATTCCTTGTCTTGTGTCAAGCTCATTTAAAAATGAAACAAGGTCCCAAGTTCAAAGTCGAGTCTCTGATTAGATCTCGTAAAATCCCAGTCAAGTCTTTCACTTGATCTCATAAAAGAACCTTCATTCCACCCACCTGATAGCCATGAGTAGTCTACTTAGGTGAATGTAATGAAGCTTGGGGGGCATGCACCTAGTGGTAAAGTTAAATTTCCCTGTAGGTTATGTGAGGGGAATCACCCCATTCACCTTTGTCTATCTAGACGAAGCCAAATAGGTGTTGGATAACCGTCCTACTTCACCGCAACAACTTCCATCTGGTTACAGGAGACCCTCCCTTTCATCATGCTGGGGGCATGTAAACCAATTTTCAAGCATAGTTTTTTCATTTCAAGCTTGTTTAAAAATGACACTGAATCTAATCATAGTTTTTCGTTTCAAGCTTGTGTAAAAACGAAACTAAATTCAAGCATAGTTCCCTATGGTTCAAGCTTGTCTAAAAATGAACCCATTTTCAATTTTTAACCCTCTTGATTGCCATTCTATCAGACTTTTCTATCAGATGAGCCTTGGTTGTTTTCATCCCATTGCCACCATCTCTTTGGCCGATCATATGCTTTCACTTGGTTGTTTTACCCTTTTTGAGGAACAGTTGCAATGAGTGGTTTTATTAGCCAGCCTCTTCACATAAATAAACATGTTTTGAGAAGTTCCAACATCACCGGAACCAGTTGCTACCCTAGACACCAATCGTTCCTCAAAATAGAGTCCTCTTTAAACCCTTTTTCAGACTCATTAAACATGAAAAGATTGTTGAGTGCTTGTCTTTTCCGGCTCGTTAAACTACTGGAAACGTCATCCCTCTTGTATTATTTTATCCTTTTTCAGACCTGAGGGATTACTTTACGGAAAAGAACTTATGGAGTTTTCTTTTCGTCCATTTTTCAAACTCTCTAAACATGAAAAGGAACGAGTTATCCTTGTCATAAAACTTGTTAAAATAATAGAGACAAACTTGTCTATCTAGACGAGACCGAGTTTCACTGTCGCTAGACTCATTAAAACATCAAATAGCGATGGGTTTGCCTAAAGGGTGAATTATAGGACAAACATATGTTATCCTCATCAAGCTTGATAAAAATAAATAGGTACTGGTCAGCAATGACTGGGGAAAAAGGGGAAAAATCTTAAAGAGTTTATGGTAGCAAGTCACTCTTGAACATGACACTTTCACTTCATCTCCATGATTGAGTTAGGTTGGGTTATTCCGTTCACTGGTCATCATACCATTGGTCTTTCATACCATCCATCTTTTGGGGTTAATGTTAC
Source organism: Pinus tabuliformis (assembly GCA_031772625.1). NCBI lineage: Eukaryota > Viridiplantae > Streptophyta > Pinopsida > Pinales > Pinaceae > Pinus > Pinus tabuliformis. The sequence continues at coordinate 271,282,841 of CM062804.1, forward strand.
CAATTCATCTTAGTGTCGCTGACATGTTCAAGAGAAGTCATCCAGTTAAATGTCCCATACATTGCAATACCTCCAACCCTCATATTTTCATGACCGTCATTCCTGAACCTTGTGTCGTCAGTTCATTTTCACCTCCAGAAATCATTTTCTTTGTTTCATGTTGTAGATGTGGGATACATCAAGGCCCTCCTATGACGAGTCACTTCTTTTCGACATCAGCTCATTATCCAAGAAGTTGACTTAGAAACACTCTTCCAGTGCTTTGAAGCTTGTTTACATCAATGGCAAGTTTCTCACTTCCAGCGACAGGTTGACATCAATAGCCTTCGACTGAAAGATTTTGTGTGGTGTTCAACATCGGATCATGTATTCACACCATGTGAATTTTACTATAGTACCTTAAGGATCATTATCGTTATTGGTTATCCCTCTCGCGCCTATTAATAGATCACACCATTGGTTGGTAATCAAGCGATGTCTTTCCATGTTCGACTTCAGAACATCTCTTCACATGGTTTGACTTATACATCGAGCAAAGATTGAATGAGTTTGAAGACCTCGGATCTAGTTTCATCCATCTGGGCTACAATATATTCAGGGATACAAAAACATCAAATGTACAAAGGCTCTACACAGATGGTCATCCTAATCATGGATGATGACTCTATATCTATAGAATCACCAGTTTGTATCTGCAGATGACTATCTGATCTACATATATGAAATGAAAATTTATAAAGCTGAGCATGGGAATGTCTCCCTTAGATAGATCATGAAAATCATATTATGATGATGTATTGTATTGTAAGTTATGCAGGTCACCTTCTAGTTCGAAACTTCAGATCCTCATGATAAAGCATTTCACCCGACATGAATATTTACGACCTCATGATTTAGGGGGAAACTGTTATAGACATATTTGGGCACATGAACCCCAAACTTATATGTCGATTTATTAGGGCTCATAAACCCCTAAAAGAGTTGTTTCATACCCTAAATAAACTTAGTCATCTGAGTGCATCATTCCCCAAAAGTTCCATCTCAGAAATCATCTAGAAAGTGCCAAAACTGAACCATACTAACTGCTACACTGTCAGGGTGAGATCCATACCGACTGGTACACTGTCAAAGTGTGATGCATACTATTTAGGCCTTCTATAGGGTGCAATGGGTGAGGATGGACAAATTTATGGGATAGTTTGTTAGTTGGTTGCTCATGGAATATTCTAGAAACTTCTCCTGTGCCACTTGCCTCTCTGAATTTGCCCAAGGATGACCAAAGGAATTAGGAAACCATCTCCAATTCCCCTCTCTTGTGAAACCAATTATAACAAGTGGAATGATACTAATCAATCCCCATAGATGACTCACCTTCTTGCAAACATCTATAAAATGATCTCCCATCCAAGAGATTAGAAGGTTGAATTGTTGTGAATTGCAAGTAAGTGTTGCTATTTTTAGTGTTGAGGAGAGAGCATTGTATTCTTGTTGGTGTGTTCTTGCTAGTTCATGAGGTGAAGAAGGATTGATGCTGGGAGGATGACACTGGATTAGACAACTGGGTTGTAATTCTCCTTATTATTAATAAAGTTCTTTAGGATTTTTCCCAATTGATTGTGTGATTGTGAATGCTTTCATTTTTTCATTATATATCTGATTCTATAATGTTTATGTTGTAATAGATCATGATGCTTTGACAGTTCTTTGTTGCTGTACTTTTGCAGGTACTCTCCAAGCATGTTAAGTACGGAGAGGAGTTACTGGATCTGCCAAAGGAGAGAGAGATCAAGCAAGGGATCAAGAGAAAGTTCCAGGTTGGTTTTCTACTATCTTTCTCTTATCTGTTACACATAGGAAAGATCATTAAATTGCTTTAAACTGTTGTTTCTAGGGTAGCTGCTAAACCTAGAGGGTTAGTCATTCGACAAGACACTAATTTTCCGAGAAACATGAAGAAAAGTCATCTACATTTTTTTCACCATGGTATTCTAAATACCAAGGGTCTTTACCATGGCCCATAGTAATGAGCGCAACAACATATATTTTATCTCGTCAAAGAATGCCATCGACATAACTAAGGGTTTGACCCATGGTATTGGCTAAGGTCTAAGCTATATAAGGAGATGGAGATAAAAGTGTTTTTAGTGTGTGCATGAGATGGGTTATTGATGAATTATTTGATCTAAAATAGGTGTGTCCCCGGGAGTGTGATGATGGATAAGATATTATAGATCTGAAATGAATACACATTGAATAATCTTCTTATGGGTAGATAGATTTGTGATCATAGTATTATGATGTGTGTCTTTTATAGTGTATTCCAATATTTGGGTTTGATTGATCTTTTGTTGTGCAGGGAAGGTATGATTCGATAGTTACAAATATGTACGCAAGTTTTCTTCAAAAAGATTGCATACATACGCGGATCTACTTCTGGGTAGTCGCGTATCAATTCTGTAGTATGGACAGATCTGTATGTGAGTATGCTTCTTGAAAGGCACATACATATACGGAAGTGTCTTATAAGGGTCACGTACATATGCTAGGGTTTTTCTGTATATGATGTCTGATCAATCTTGTTGTGTTTGTTGTTGTCTATCAATGAAGTCTTTCATGATGATCTGTGTTTGACAATGTTGGTTGAGGTTGAACTAATTATGTTATGAAATGTTGAATAGTAATGATGCTGCTATGAGATGATTTGTATTTGGTTCAGAGATCTGTGACAAGGTCAATATGTGTTTCAGTGATTGATTTCAGTAGTGTAGTGATTCAGTTTCAGGGTTCAGTGTTTTGAGATTTGTACGTGGGTTATCTGAAGAGAAAATGCGTATATACGTGGGTATGTCTCATAATAGTAGCATATATATTCTGACATAAGATTGACCAGGGTTTGCAGTGATAGGATCTGGTTTCTATGATGAACAGTAAGTGGTCTGACATTCTGATGAAGAGTATACAATGAATTGAGATGATCTAGTTGCTTTGGTTGTTTGAGATTCAGTAATTGGTTTATTCAATGATTTGGTGATTAAGTTGGTTCAGTGATTTGATACAGTGATTGGTTTTAGTTTTTTATTTGATATTGGGCTTAAATGATGGTAGTGGGTCTAGTCTGAAAATTTGATGAAAGGTGGCCTACAGGTTGTGATGTTTTGATTCAGGTGGATCCAGTATGAAAATTATGAAACGTGGTCCACAAAAGTGCTGAGGGTTGGAGCCTTTAGTAAGGGAGTCGAAGCTTCCTTCCAGTAGTAGCTGGTAAATCATATTATGGGGTCAGATCTCCCTTCCAGTGGGTGCCAGTAAATGAGATTAGGGGGTTGGAACTCGCTTCCAGTGGGTGCTGTAGAACGAGATAAGGTTTTATCCTTTTGCAGGTGGGTTCCTACATGTTGGCATGATTCTGCGCCAGTACAAGATTTTAAGAAGTTTTTAATTATAATAAAAGATGAAGACAGAGATGACAACAGTGATGGTTTTCTCCCACATTGGGTTTCCACCTAAAAATCATAGTGTTCATATGTGTTGATGTATTTCTTATGTGTGATGGTTTACTCTTTTCTTACTGCACAATGTTACTGTTTAATTAATGCCTAGTAAAGTATTGATACACTAATTCAAGTTAAACAGACGATGAATTACCTGAAAAGTTAGTTAACTGGATATATGATAGTTGTCTGCATAATAGTCACGTACATACACAAGTTTACTTCATTATAGTCATGTACATAAATCTAAATAAGAAAAGAAACGTGTAATTTAGTTTTTAAAATAATGATTCAACCCACCCACCCACTCTAAGTATTTTTCCCAACAATTGGAATCAGAGCAAGTCCTTTAGAAGAAGCTTGATCACTTGAAGGAGATTTGTCAAGATGATGGGAAAGAAGAAGATAAGCTTGAAGGAGGGATTCCAAAAACTATGACAGTGATATATCAGATGAAATGGCAGTTGCAAATGTCAGCAAATATTCAGGTTTGGGAGCACCCCACTTTCTATTGATCAAGAATGAAGAAGATAGTAACAAAGAATTATTAGGTATGGGATTTATTTCTAATTATGGTCCATTTCATTGTCTATGTAATAATGGTAGTGATGATGATAGTGAAACAACTGAACTTGCACTCATGAGTAAAAGTGAAAGTAATTGCACTCATGAGTAAAAGTGAAAGTAAGCACTCTAAAGAGAAAACAAATTCAAAAATGTTGGCCCTAGAAGAAGAATATCAAGGCAAGTCAAAAAGATAATGAAGGCACACCTATGCTAAGTAGTGATAATTATCACCAATGGAAAGAAAAGATGAAGTCTAATCTAATGAATTGTGATGTTCGTATTTAGTATGAAATGGATTCACCAAAATTCCTCCATCATACAAGGAAGTGCAAAAGAGAAGTAAGGCATTAAGTAACATCATTAATAGAATACCTGATTCAACATTAAATAGAATTATGCATTATGAAACTGCAAAGAAAGTGTGGGATAAGATACAAGAAATCCATGAATAAAACCCAAACGAAGGTTTCTCATCAGGGGAACTACTAGGTAATCATATGCCTAACAATGTGTAAAAAATGAACATGATAACAAAACAACCTTTGTTATGTCAGTTGGAGTTGCTGATTCAGAAAAAGACAGGTTAGAAAAAAAATTGATCTTAGAACAAAACTTGGTCTTGCTTTGAAAAATATTGTTAATCTAAAGATAAGTTGCAGGCATATGATAACAAGGATCATATTAAATCAGTAAATGATGCTGTGGAATCTAAAACATATTGCGAAGGTCTCTTTAGCTGAGATCGTCTCTCTAAGAGTAGATCTTGAAAAATCAGATAAGCGGAATGAAGAACTACTTCAAGCATTTGAAGAACAAGAAAATGGGTTGAAAGAAGAGATTCTCAAATTAAAGGAGCAAATGGAAGAAGGGAGAAGGGTTGAAGAAGATATGAAGAAGCAATATCTAGAAAAGGAAAAGAAACATAAAAAATGTAAGTTGAGGAAAACATTCTAAAAGGTAAGTTAGAAGAAAAAGATAAACGTTTGAGACTTCAATATAGTACTAAGATTTTGGATAATATTATTAGTAGTCAAAGGTCTCTCGCCATCAAATCTGATCTTGGCTCTCATGAAATTGTTGAAGGTGAATCTAGTTCACATGCGGATGCAAAGAATTTAAAGGATAACAATGCAAAACCTGAAATTCTCAACAAAGAGATAAGAAGTCAACCTGATCAACAACCAATGAAAGTGAATCTTCAAAGAAAATCATTTACTCCTAACTATAGAAATGATAATTGATTCTCTCCTCTAATAAATAATTTTGAATGTTTTATATGTCATAATTATGGAAATGTTGTAGCCAATTGCATAAGTATACTGTTTCAATCTCAAGAAAATTATTGCTTCACAGAAAGATCATCAATTCTAGGTACTCGAGCTTATTTAAGGGATGTTATTTTTCTTACAATATATTTGGTCACAAAGCTATTGATTTCAATAGAAGGAATATGAAACATAAATATTATAATTCCTCTGCTCATATAAGATGTTATGCTTGTAACAAGTTTGGGCATGTAGCAAAAGAATGCAAGAACAAATCTATGGATCACCTCAAACAACATGGCAAGAAATCAGATAAGAATATTGATGTCAGAAGACCTGAAAAAGATGGATCCACCAACATTTCTCATAATAAGCAGAAAGAAGAAGAAAATGAATGGTACATAGACAACATATGCTCTCATGACTGGAGATAACAGTAAGATGGACTCTCTCAAGAAAAAGCAATATGATAAGGTTATTCTTGGAAATAATGCTCCAGCAAAATTTCCGAGAAAAGGTAGAGCCATAATTAATAAACATACAAGAGAAACTGATACTTTATTAGTTCAAGGGCTAAAGCATAATATTCTAAGTGTAGGTCAAATGGCAAATCAAGGAAATATAATTGTGTTTATATCAACCAAGTGAAAGCTATGGATGAAGAATCTGGAAAGGTCATAGCAAGAGGATACGTAAATCCATAAAAAATTATACGTGTTTAAAGAACTAAATTCTTGCAAAAATGGGGAGAATTCAGAATCAAAATAAAAGAATATGATATCTATTGCAATACATTATCCTTAAAAGAATATTTCTCACATTGATTGCAGAAGTGATGTGAGGTACATGACTTGATGAGGAGAATAAGATGATTATCGAGTCCTTAGGATAAGTGATGTATGATCTCAGGGGAGAAATACATATGTTGATGATGATTCCCATGGTTGTTTTATTTTTCATGATTACTAACAATAAATCTAATGTAGTAACAGTGAACATGTATAGTATAGGCTCAAGGGAAGTTGTGGTTATGAAAATTCAACATTTTACTTTTTGTACGCGGATCCTATGAAGGACAATTGTGTATATATGTGAGTTCAGATCCAGATAGTCACATATGTTTCTCTATGATGAAGAAACTATAGGATTGTTCTAGGGATAAGTTATGATATGCTTCAGTTAGTTATTATTTGGCTTTCTGGTTCTAACTTTGGTTGGTTATAGTAGTGGATGCTACTTAGAAATGGTATTGGCTTATAATGGTTTATGAGTTGCTGCAATATGACATGGATTTACTTATTGATGAAGTTTCTTTAATGACCTTACTGATGGATGAGTTGATGTGATCAGACCTGATAGTGAACAATTGGCATAGGTTCAGGGGGAGCATTTTCTATGCTTCTAATAGTGCATTGTTGGCATTATGATTGCTTGAGAATTTCTTGTTACATAATGATGCTTATATTAATGATGTTGTTGAATATTCTCATTTTTCTAAAGTTTTTGAATGATGACCATATATGTTACTATCATGGGTTTCCTATGATGAAATCATGACTTGATCCACATAGTTGTTATGATGCTACTGATCAAATTTATGATGATAGAAGATTCTTTTGATGATGCATATGGTACATATGTTATGTTGCTTACATGTTGATATTCATAAGTTCAAGGAGATAAACAAAGCTTGATTATACAACCTCATTATTTGATGATGATGAGTGTCACTCATTACTTTTATGTTGTTGTCATTATGCCTTCAAAGATGCATAAGTTTCATATGGTACAGTTATGGATGATGATGTCTATAGTGCTTGGTTCTCACATGTACATGATATGTTGCACATGGTATATTGTTTGAGGATTTTTTCTCTTGATGGTATCAAGGAGATGGGTTACTAACAAAGTTTCATAAATGACGGTGAGCTCATGGTTCGTTATTAATGACTTTTCTCATTGATGAGAACCTTGATACATACTACTATCTCTATGTCATGGGATATAATTGATGGGTGAATTACAGATAAGGATCTTATGGATGATTACTTAAGTTGCATGTTGATGACATGGTATTGGTGTGATAGTTCTTCATGTATGAAGAAAATGGGCCAAGAGAATGATGTTATTGTAGGTTTCATGAAGACGTGGTTATTAATATACTACTGCTACATTTGCTAAATGATACTTGGAGACATGGCATACTTAGTCACATATTGATGATGTTGAGGAATGATGCTACTTTTCCCTATCGTGATATGCTTGGTTCTCACATATGTTAATTGATGCATGAAAGGATATGTTGCTATGTTACAAAATATCCATATGCCTTTGATCAACATGGATTGAAGCTCTTCCTACTAAGGGAAAGAGCAAGTTGACCTTGATGAGGCCAAGAGGATGAGTTGATATTAGATCTCTATGAAAAATAGTATGTTGTTGATGCTGCATACTTGGTTGCAGGTTGATGATATCAAAGCTACATTGTCTTATCTTGCAAATTGATGATGAAAATGTGCATGTTGTTGTTCATGTTGCTGCTGACAGATGCTTATGGTGCAGATCCTATATGGTGTATGATGATTTTTGATGACTATCATGGTCTTATTGAGGTCTTTGGAATTGGTTATAAATTCCATATATGTCTCTTTATGTAAAGGTCATGTAAAGACCTATGTTATAAATCATTGTAAAATTCAATCATGTATGGACTACTGTGGTCAACTCATGTAATCCCATCATTTTCGGTATGTGATGTAATGTTGAGTCAAATATGTAACCCCATTATGTTGGGTGATCAATGTAAGCATGAATCATTGGTGATAGGAAAGGCCATGTCTAGTTGAGTCATAGAGTCATGTACTTATTTGTATATATTTAGAAACTTGATCATGTGCTCAGGGGGAGCATGGTCAGTGTTCAGTGTTCATACTCAACAGATCAAATCTACAACGCAATGTCAACAAAGGGAGAGAAGCATTCATTCAACATTGGTCATCCCTTTACCCTTGATGTCAAAGGGGGATAGAAGCTTGGTGTTTGGAGAATGCTAGGTGACTTGGGAGAGAATCTATGTTTGGAAAGTTCTTGATTACTTGGGAGAGAAACTTGGTATATCTACATATGTGTTTTAAGGTATCTACAAGTGGTGGTGACCAAACACCAAAGTGGTTTCCATCAAGTCCAAAGGGGGAGATTATTGGAATGATGACAAATGTGGTGCCCTTGATGTAAACCTACTTATAAATATATCAACATGATGTAAGCAAGATAAGTATTTAGGCCAGTACAGATGTGACTGAAAGCTTAGACAAAGGAATATCAGTTTAGAGACAGAGGAATAATAAAGATGAAGTTTGAGGAAGTATACACGGGTTCTATGAAGCAAATTCATGTACATACGCAGGTATGGTGAAGAAAATTCATGTACAGTTTCCGCACCATGGTATTCTAAATACCAAGGGTATTTACCATGGTATTGGCCCATAGTAATGAGTGCGACAATAGATATTTGATCCTGTCAAAGAATACCATCGACATAACTAAGGGTTTGGTCCATGGTATTGGCTTAGGCCTAAGCTATATAAGGAGATGGAGATCAAAGTGTTTTTGATGTGTGCATGAGATGGGTTATTGATGAATTGTTTGATCTGAAATAGGTGTGCACCCAGGAGTGTGATGATGGATCAAATCTTATAGATCTGAAATGACTACACATTGAATAATCTGCTTATGGGTTGATAGATCTGTGATGATGATGTTATGATGTGTGTCTTTTATAGTGTATGCTGAGATTTGGGTTTGATTGATGTTTTGTTGTGCAACGAAGGTATGATTCAGTAGTTACAAATTTGTACACATGTTTTCTTCAAAAAGATCGCGTACATACATGGATTTGCTTCTGGGTAGTCGCATATCAATTTTGCAGTGTGGATAGATCTGTACGTGGGTATGCTTATTGAAAGGAGTGTACATACATGGAAGTGACTTATAAGGGCCATGTACATATGATATGGTTTTTCTATATATGATGTCTGGTCAGTCTTGTTGTGTTTGATGTTGTCTGTCGATGAAGTCTTTCATGCTGATCTGTGTTTGACAATGTTGGTTGAGGTTGAATTGATTATGCTATGAAATATTGAATAACAATGATGTTGCCATGAGATGATATGTATTTGGTTTAGATATCTATGACAATGTCAGTATGTGTTTCAGTGATTGCTTTTAGCAGTGCAGTGATTCAGTTTCAGGGTTCAGTGTTTTGAGTATTGTATAGGGTTTATATGAAGAGAGAGCACATATATACATGAGTATGTCTCATAATAGTTGCGTATATATTATGACATAAGATTGACCAAGGTTTGCAGTGATAGGATATGGTTTCTATGATCAACAGTAAGTGGTTTGACATTATGATAAAGAGTATAGAGTGAATTGAGATGATATAGCTACTTTGGTTGTTTGAGATTCTATAATTTGGTTATTAATTTGGTTCAGTGGTTTGATACAATGATTACTTTTATTTTTTTATTTGATATTTGGCTTAAATGATGGTAGTGGGTCTAGTCAGAAAATTTGATGAAAGGTAGCCAACAGGTTGTGATGTTTTGAGTCAGGTGGATCCAGTATGAACATTATGAAACGTGGTCCACAGAAGTGCTGAGGGTTGAAGCCTTTAGTAAGGGAGTCAAAGCTTCCTTATAGTAGTAGTTGGTAAATCAGATTAGGGCATTGGAGCTCCCTTCTGGTGGGTGTCATTACATGAGATCATGGGGTTGGAGCTCCCTTCCAATGGGTGCTAGAGAACGAGAGAAGGTTTTAGCCTTCTGCAGGTGGGTGCTTGCATGCTACTATGAGTCTGTGCTAGTACAAGATTGTAAGAAGTTTTTCATTATAATAAAATATGAAGAAAGAGACGACAACAACGTTGGTTTTCTCCCATATTGGGTTTCCACCTAAAAATCTTGTAGTTCATATGTGTTGATGTATTGCTTATGTGTGATGGTTTATTATATTCTTACTGCACATTGTTACTATTTAAATAATTCCTAATGAATTACTGACACACTGGTTCAAGTTAAACATATGATGAATTACCTGAAAAGTTAGTTAATTGGATATATGCTAGTTGTCTGCATAACAGTTGCGTACATACGTAGTTTTACTTCATTATATTCACGTACATAAATCTGAATAATAAAAGAAAAGTGTAAGTGAGTTTTAAAAATACTGATTCACCCTGACCCCCTCTCAGTATTTTTCTCAACACTGTGCATACCACAAATTCTTTTTCTGGATATGCAATCTTTAATAGTGGAGCATTTCTCAACAATTGCTTCAATTGCTCAAAACCAGCTGAACATTCCTCTATCCATTCGAATTTCTTACCTTTCCTTTGCAATGAAGTAATAGGATATGCAATGCAAGAGAAGTTCTTGACGAACCTGCTATAGTAACCTGCTAACCCCATGAATGACCTTACCTCATCTACATTTCTAAGAGCTTCCCATTCCATGATAGCTCTTATCTTCTCTGAATCCATTGCTATACCTTCCTTGGAAATAACATGTCCTAATTAATGTACATCGATATGAAAGAAACTACATTTTCTAAGCTTGGAATACAGTTGATTCTCTCTTAGCAATCTCAAAATTGTTGTTAAATGCTCAACATACTCTTCCTCATTCTTAGAATATATTAAGATGTCATCAATGAATACAATAACAAAATTGTCGAGATAAGGATGAAACACACTATTAGTCAAGAACATAAAGGTAGTTGGAGAATTAGTCAAACCAAATGGAACTGCAACAAAATCCTAATGCTCGTACCTGTTCTAGAAAGTTGTCTTGTATATGTCCTCTTCCTTAATGCGTACCTGATGATATCTAGATCTCAGATCAATCTTCGAGAACACTGCTTCTCCCTTCAACTGATCGAACAAGTCATCAATCCTCAATAACATATACCTATTCTCGATGGTTACCTTGTTCAAGTGCATGTAATCGATGCATAACCTAAGAGTACCATCCTTCTTCTTCACAAACAATACTGGTGCACCCCAAGGTGATACACTTGGCCTAATTTATCCCTTGTCAGACATTTCCTTCAATTATAACTTCAATTATACTAACTCTTGTGTGCTCATATTGTATAATGCCTTCGATGTTGGTGATGCCCCTGATACCAACTTAATAGAAAAATCCACTTCTTTATGAGGCGGAAACTTTGAAATCTCTGCTAGAAACAAATCATGAAACTGTTGCAAGATTGGGTACCTTCTTAATTCCTCACTATCCTCAACATATTTACCTTTATCACTAGAAATATGTATTGCAAATAACACACACCCTTTTCTGTGACAACACTTTGATTGCATAGCTATCACCATTCTAATTGATGTTGCCTTATTCTTACCCTGCAATATTATCTGTTCTCCATTTTCATCCAAGCACTCAATGGCCCAATTCACTTTGGTCCTATGAAGATACAACCAATCCATGTCCAAAAGCATATTATATGATCCCAATGGAAATACATTGAAATGTGTTGAGGTAGGCATACCATTCAACTCGAATGGGCAAGCTCTTACCCAACGATACACTCTTTTCTTTGTACTTGTAGCCAGTTGCACTAATTAGGATTCTACATGCACTTATTTATTCAAACCACACTTATCCATTAGGTCAGGGCTAACATAACTATAATTATGTCCAAGGTCAATCAAAATGGAAACAACTTGATCACAATGCTTACTGTCCATCTCAATAACAGTTTCCTGGTGCTCTACCTGCTTATTATCCAGCATTGCATAAATATGTGGAATTATTTTCCCAACATCCCCAACTGCCTGTGCCTCCTGTGCACTATAAATATGAGAACTACCACCTTGATTCTGTAGAAATCCCCTCTTAAGTTGTTCCTTACCACATGTACAACACTGTAACCATCCTATACCATCAACTCTATTTTGTTGTTGTGACACATGTCCCTATCTATATACATAGAACTTCTTATATGGTGCAACATTTTCTCTCTCTTCTGCATTCTTAGGCCTTATTCTTTTCAGTTGCCATTTATCTTAGCTTTATCTTTATGTTTCCCTTTCCATCATTGCTGAGATTATGTATTATGCTTTGACTATTCATAGCGATGCTTCAATTTCCCAATAACTTCCTCAAGTGATCGAGGCTCATCATACTCTATCTGATCTCTAAATTCTAATGGAAATCCACTGAAAAATATCTGAACTTTAGCCTTCTCATCTTTAAGATATGGTACATACCTCAATTATTCCAAGAACTTAGTCATATATTCCACATCTATCATTGATCCCATCTTTAGCTCATAAAACCCCCTTGGCTTTGCTATCATAGTACCTGTTTGGTCAATTTAGTGTGTCCTAAATTGCTATTTAAAATGTCAATCCGAGAGTCGTAAACTGCTGAAGTGAAGTGCACTATATATGCAAGATAACTGATTTCTTAGTCCTTTGCCGTTTTTGAGTTTTTGGTTTGTTTTTGGGTTTATCTTCTGTGGATTCCCTAATGTGAGATGGCAAAATTGAAGGTCAAGTATGGATGGCAATGGTGATTTCTACAATGATTTTCCAAACTTTAAAGTTCTCAAAAAGAAGGTTTCAAATTGGCTGTGATGAAATCAATTCTCAAAAGAAAATAAAAATGTACCAAAACAGTGAACTAGTGAAAATGAAGCCCAGTATCCTTACTGCTGTATAAAAAGAAAATAAAAACTGAACTCAAAGCAATTCAAAGACTAAAAGAAAAGCAAACTAAATCACACTACTTCAACCCATATTCTGACCCTTCACCTTTCGACTCACTCTGGCTATAGGAAGTAATCATAAACAAGTTGAGTAATATGATATCTAAATTGCAGGAAATGAAATTGCATAAAATGAAACTAAGATTTAACTACTCATTCATATTTCAATTCCTGAAAATGACATAAGTAATTTAATCACTAACTTACAGGAAAGTAAACTAAATCATACTACATTAAGTAATATTCTGATTCCTCACTATTTGAGTCGCTTGGCTATAGGAAGGAAATCATAAACAAATGAGTAATATGATATCCAAGTTGCAGAAAAGTAAATAAGCAAAGCAAAACTGAAAGAAATGACAATGCTGGAATTAAAACTCAGTAAATGAATCAACAGAAAGGACAAGATGATCTCATGTCATTAGTCATTAAAACTATGTAATTTGCCCGGGCTGCCTACAAAAACCTGAAAGAAAAATACTGATCATCTAGCAATCATGAGAAAGCATAAAATAAAAGATGAATAGTAGTTAGTATAAATATCAGGACAACGTAATATATACAAGCAAATGATTATAAAAGCAGTAACATAATGAAAGCAGGTAAGAAACTATACAGTAAATACAGAGCCTTGGTGTACAGGGGCCCTCTGCAACCTCGGCCAATCAATACTCAGTCACAAATTGAACTTAAGAATGTTGTCTTCTCATATATTAAAGTGTAGTCAAAACATAGAAATAGAGCATGACACAGTGGGCTCGTAAACACAGTCAAGATTACATGTAAAAGATAACTATCAAGCGTATGATAACGCGTTATTTATAAGTGAAAATGCTATAACTGATTCTTAAATTCTACGCTACCAAACAGACATGTAAATCTCCACGTCTTGAGATCTAGCAGTATGGTAATCATGACAAATAAATCTATGGAGTGGTGGCTATTCGATTTGGTTCATGGATTGATCCACAGGTGTTAGCACACCTCCATAGATTGAGGATCTTGCCACCGCAAAACTCTTGGTTTGACCACTCCTTTGACCGTCTTTGACCATGGCTATTTGTGAGTGATTCGGCTGAACCAAGGGGACACGCTCCATGTACATGTCATTTGCAGCTTGCCCATGTGGCTGGATTCTCCATTGGACACCTGTAACATAGTCTTCAACAAAATGGCTGCAGAAACTTGAGCTGGCTGCAGAAAGTGACAAGTTTCCACAGCTGATTGAACAAAAATCTAAATCAAACAACAGTCACAAACATAGTTAGGAAACCATTTTATAAGCTCTTTTAAAACTAATATGCAATGATTTGACAGCTTGGTGGGTCAAGTAAATGGAAAAGAAGGCTGAAAAGGTATATAGGGAAGATGCAAGTTTGGGACTCAACATACCCCCACTGTGAAGGTGTTGCATGTCCTCATGCAACCAAAATTTTAGTTATTCCCCTTTAATCCATATGTTCTGAAGCCTCTGCTAGGACATCTAGTCCTCTTTTCTTCTTTCTTGGTGCTACCACCATTCTGGGTTTCCTTATCAGACATCTGAATTTGAGATTGATCAATTCTCTGCTCAACTTTCTACACTTTTTCTTTAGTTTCTTGTTCTTTTTTTGCCATAGTCCCAAATGAAGCATAGTATTATCATGAATAATTTTATCTACTTTTCTCTACTCCTTAAGTGCTTCATTTTCTTGCTTTATATGCCTGTTTAGAATCTCTAATTCAAACACCTCTTGCTTTAAGGATTGAACTTGTGCATCTGGTGTCATGTGGGGCAGAGTGGTACTCGGGCCTGCAGTTGTCTTTTCTAAAGATTCAAGGTAGTCATACACCTCCTGTTGACTGGGATCTATTTCGGGTGTTTTTCTTGGACTGACTTCAAAGTCTTGTGGAGGAGGAGGACTGCTTTCTAGCTCTGGTCGAGAAGGGCTTTCATCAACATGTGGAGGACTAGTTTCAATACTTGGCTGAGGACGAGGTGGACTACGGCCAGTTGGAGGTTTCTCGGGTGTTTCCCCACCCCATTCAATGAAGTGGGGCCGTTTTACTTGTGTTTTACTCCCCTTTCCTCTAAGCCTGGTGCTTCTTCTTAAATATGGTGGACTAGTACTCCCTTCTTCTATGCTCTGTTTCCATTTTTTCTTTTTCTTTGCTGTAGCAGCCTGTTCTTGAAGATGCACTAATCTCTCAGACAGTGTTTGATAATCTTCCTCTATAGATGGCTTAGGTGATTGGTAGACTTCTTCTATGTTTCTTTTGCCTTTCACTTTTCTCTGTTTCTTGTCCTTAGTTCTATTCTCTTTTTCTTTTTGACCAACTTCTTGAGTTTCGGTAGTAGGAGAGTCTTGGACTATGGCACTCTTTTCTTTTCTCCTACTCCTTCTTGGTGTCTTTGTTGTACTACTTTCAGATGCCTCAGATGGTTCTTGAAAGTAATTCTTATTAAGAATTGTTCCCAGGTATCTTTTTTTTTTTTTTTTTTTTTTTTTTTTTTTTTTTTTTCAGTTGGTCTTCAATGAGAATCTTTACAAGTCCATGATGATATAGATGAGGTTCTATATTTCCTATGTGCTTTTGGACTGTGATACTCATCTTTTTCAAACTCAGCAGTAAGAAATAAGGCAAATTAAGAGTTTGACTCTCTAAGAAGTTCATCAACAATCTAGCATGGTACATGTACATTGAACCAAAGCGTCCTTCGCAAGTGATAAATTTTTGGATAACTAACAGCAGGCTGGCGCATTCTTCTTTCAATGCATGAACATGAATTCCTTTTGTAAACACAGTGATGTCAATACCTGGCTTTCGTAGCATAATTCTCCATGCCTGTTTGTCCACGCTTTTGTTTTTAAACCATCGCTCACCTTCCTGGGGTAAGCCTGTGGCAGCTGCTACTATTGTTTCAGTCACCGTGAGCTTTAAGTCTCCAATTTCCACCATCTGGCCATCGAAAGACCATGCAAAGGCTTTGGTTACCTCTTTATTATGGCCCTTGAATTTTTGGATGAAGCGTAACCATTTTTCTTTCTTCAGCAAATCTTTTGCTTGAGGGTAACCTTCTAAATATTTAGGTCCTTTTGGTTCTGCCCTTAGTAATCATCCCATTCCTTCCTCTATTTTGAATTTCAATTGAAAATTCAATTGCATGTGAGGGTTTAGCAGATGGAAGGTGGCTCGGTTTCAGGGTTTATGGCAAAATATAGTGGTTGCAATCGGTAGATGGATAGCAGGTAACGGGAGTGCTTCAGAATTATAGGCGGAACAGAGGATGAGAAGCTGTAGTGAGTTCACAAGATGAAGTGCAGACGTATGTGAAGAAGATGGTCTTAATAGAATGGTAAGGGAATAGAGTGAAGTCGAGATTTTGAATTAAACGGCTACGTACGAAATGTTACACGTTTTAATGAATGGCTGCGGAGAATGCGGTGGAGAGGAGCCGTAATGAGATAGGTCACATCTCATGATTACAGGTGGCGAATGAAAGTGCAGTCAACTATGAGTTTAAACCTGAAAATCAAGCATGAGACTGTTAAGAAATAATGCATGGTGTGCAGAATAATATCGTGGGATGGTAGTGGGTAATGGAGCTATCGTGATGATCATTGGACATAGTAGAGATTTTATGGTTTGACAACTATGCATAATCGTGACTTTAATTGCTATTTGAAAAAAAAAATTTCTGATATCTTTGGAAACCTTGTCATTTGTTGCTCATTAGCTTTTAACCAACTGCTCTTCATTGATGTCTAGAGATGCTCCATGTCTTCATATCATATGCTCAATCACACCTGCATTTTCATGATTATTGTGTTGGGTGATTTAGTTGTCTACTAAATCCCTATCATTTAATTTGTCAATCCGGGGTATCGTAAACTTAGAAGCAAACCAAAATATATGGGACCTTAGATGAAACAGGTGTAGGAAGTTTGTTTAGAATGGAAATGCATATTACAAATCTAAACTATCAGATCTATTTTATGAAAGCATAAAAAAATGTTTGATCAATGGAATTATTTTACTTTAGAAGATAGAGAAGAGTCTCTTGTTCAAGAGTCTTGATTGTCCTTCTACAATCTTCCTATAATAACATTACCAAACACCTAAGAAAGCAAGAAAGAAAGCATATAAATGAAAGCAAGTAAATATTGTTTTCAGTTCAATTCTTAGCTCATGGAGAAGAGTCTCCTAACTTAGGAGGACTTGATTGCCCTTCTCACATAAAAACTATATACTGAAAGGGAATCAATATTCACATAAATGTAATCTAGGAAAGCATATGAGAAAGTAAATCTTATTTCAATTTAATCTAGCTCATGGAGAAGAGACTCCTAACTTAGGAGTTCCTAGTTGTCCTTCTCACATCAAAACTAGCTACTGAAAGGAGATCAACCTTCACACAACAAAACATGGCCACAACATGAATTCATACTGAAATTATCTACAAGTATTTACAACAAAGAAATAAGATGAACATCATAATTAAAATTAGTATATTCACAACATTACTTTACAACAACGTGTACTTATCTCAGTATGGGGATCCTTCCATTCCTCAATGAGCACACATGAACAACTATCACACCTTAAGAATCAAACAACACTCATAACTCATGATTTGGAGAAAGTGGTATTATTCATGTTGAATGAACATAAATCTAATGCTAACGAATAATTGATAATTGTTTTCTCTCCCTCCTCCCTTTCCTTTGAAGGATGCTCTTCTTATTTATACATGAATTAGGGATATCTACTCAATAAATGTAGATCCCTTAAATATCTACTAGACCCATACTTGTCTCAACTTATCCCTAAATACTAGATACAAATCCCATGACACATCAAAATCTCGATGATCTTTCTCCTTCGAATATGGTCCACCTCTTGAGTTCAAATTCGAATTTGATCTTGGGAGGCCACATAAGGGTGCCTTGGAAACTTCCAAATGATCTACACATGTCATCAAACTCAAGCCACTTTTAGGTATAAGAAAATACATGTTATTTCTCTAACTTTTAATCATAAATTCACTCTAAATACATGAAATTAATAACTTTGGAAAATGAAAATAAAAACTCATATGGTAATGGAAATATAGGTTATGTAATGATAATATGATGAAATGAGGTGACAAAATGAGGATAAAGGTGAAAATGGAGTGAAAATTGATTTTAATTTGGCGGCCCAACATACCCCCCAACTTAAGTTATTGCATGTCCTCATGCAATTTATTACATTGATCATGATTTGATCTTTTGAATTGTCTTGCTTTTACATGAACTTTGGCTGATATCGATTTTTAACTTGACATAATTTTCTTTTTGACAGCTTTGTTCCCTTTTGCAAAGTCTTCTCTCTTAAAAACATTTGATTGCAACATATTATTTTGGTTGGTTCTTGTGTGACAACCAAAATTTGATTAGTATTGGTTCTTGTGTAACAATACTTTCATTGTTTTTGTGTTGCATCAAAAGACTTTGAAAACATTTAATCAACCATTCTTTCTTTGATCATTATTTGCAAAACATGTAACATTTGAATCATAATGCAATAGTAGTTGTTTGGAAAAAGTATGTTGGTTAGGATGATATTTGTAGAAAGGACATATATGACATATGGAAGGTGATAATGGAGTATGGATGTCAATATGAACATGGTGAAACATTTTCAAAAAATTATAATTTTAGTATTGAAGGAATTGTATGATAAAAAGTTAGAAAAGAACATACCTTTACTTACCTGAGTGGACAAACTGTGTATATGTAGAAAAGTGTAGCTTCTGCTGTTGAATCATGGAATGAAGAATACAAGAATGTGATCTATGTCTTGGTTGCATATATGATGGATGAAGTCGCGAATGTGGATCCTTTATTACTACTACTGAATCTGTTGAATCTACTCCTGAATCATATAGTCTTCATCTCGTCCCATATCGTGGCACAATTCTTTCCATGTGAATGAATGTGTTGATGTCGAACATGGAAAGAAGTCATTGGATTACCGACCATTGATGAATGTCGTTAACCAATGCGAGGCAAACTCACCATTAATGTTAATGAGTGCCAAGGTACCCAAGTACATCTTGCGAAGTGCGAATGAATGAGCTGATGTCGAGCCACTTGCAAGATCCAACAAACAAGAGACATTAATGTATTCCCATTGTTCATTGGCGAGAAGACTTGCCATTAGGGCATGCAAGCCTCAAGGTACTAATAATGACTCTAGTCTTTGTCCCAGATAAGGTGTTGAGGTTGATGGGTCAAGACTTGTTGAAAGGTGGGCCTTAAGGAATCCCACATCAGTGAACGCGAGTTCATACAAAATGATTGGTAGGACTATAAATACAAGATGTTATGGCCAAACAGTTTTTATGGTAAGGAAAGCAAGGCAATGTAGAGAGATGGATGGTTTATTCATGAGGCAAAAAGATGAATTGAAAGGTAGGCAAAAATGTATGCGACTCAGAAAAGTAGACATGTATGAAGTCATGATGGATAAGGCAATGAATCAATGGACTTTAACATGAATGACTGATGATGCTTTGAAGGAGAAGTGTGGGTAAACATATCATGATGCAAAAGATTTATGTGTAGCGACAAATGTCACGACATATTTAATTAACTCCTTCAAGCTTTCAATGATGAATGTGATTTCTCGAGATCACATCTGCATGAACTTGGATCTTCGCGCGCCTGTAAAAGCTTAGTACAAATCTTGCATGAAAACTTTAAGAGCTCTTCGAAAGATATAAAATGCAAGAATGAGTATGAATGCTTAGCAATCAAAATAAAATGAAATGAATTTTTTACCTGTTGCCTTTGCGCGCTAGTTCCTAACTCCAACAAGACAAGTTAGCATAAAATGTTTTCAGCTGTTATGAAATTTCCATTTGCAATTTTTTAATTATTTTGATTTTTTTTCTTTTTTAATTGGTTTTTATTTTTTTTGAAATGTTTTGATATATATATATATATCACAAAAATTTGTTTTGGGTTATTTTTTTTTTTTATTGTTAATATTAGTTTAATTTAGTTTGAACATTTTATATTTATATTTTTATTTTTTGTACTTTCCGTTGGGTGATTTAATTGTCTGCTAAATCCCTATCATTTAATTTGTCAATCCGGGGTATCATAAACTTAGAAGCAAACCAAAATATATGGGACCTTAGATGAAACAGATGTAGGAAGTTTGTTTAGAATGGAAATGCATATTACAAATCTAAACTATCAGATCTATTTTATGAAAGCATAAAAAAATGTTTGATCAATGGAATTATTTTACTTTAGAAGATAGAGAAGAGTCTCTTGTTCAAGAGTCCTGATTATCCTTCTACAATCTTCCTATAATAACATTACCAAACACCTAAGAAAGAAATAAAGAAAGCATATAAATGAAAGCAAGTAAATATTGTTTTGAGTTCAATTCTTAGCTCATGGAGAAGAGTCTCCTAACTTGGAGGACTTGATTGCCCTTCTCACATAAAAACTATATACTGAAAGGGAATCAATATTCACATAAATGTAATCTAGGAAAGCATATGAGAAAGTAAATCTTATTTCAATTTAATCTAGCTCATGGAGAAGAGACTCCTAACTTAGGAGTTCCTAGTTGTCCTTCTCACATCAAAACTAGCTACTGAAAGGAGATCAACCTTCACACAACAAAACATGGCCACAACATGAATTCATACTGAAATTATCTACAAGTATTTACAACAAAGAAATAAGATGAACATCATAATTAAAATTAGTATATTCACAACATTACTTTACAACAACGTGTACTTATCTCAGTATGGGGATCCTTCCATTCCTCAATGAGCACACATGAACAACTATCACACCTTAAGAATCAAACAACACTCATAACTCATGATTTGGAGAAAGTGGTATTATTCATGTTGAATGAACATAAATCTAATGCTAATGAATAACTGATAATTGTTTTCTCTTCCTGCTCCCTTTCCTTTGAAGGATGCTCTTCTTATTTATACATGAATTAGGGATATCTACTCAATAAATGTAGATCCCTTAAATATCTACTAGACCCATACTTGTCTCAACTTATCCCTAAATACTAGATACAAATCCCATGACACATCAAAATCTCCATGATCTTTCTCCTTCGAATATGATCCACCACTTGAGTTGAAATTCGAATTTGATCTTGGGAGGCCACATAAGGGTGCCTTGGAAACTTCCAAATGATCTACACATGTCATCAAACTCAAGCCAGTTTTAGGTATAAGCAAATACATGTTATTTCTCTAACTTTTAATCATAAATTCACTCTAAATACATGAAATTAATAACTTTGGAAAATGAAAATAAAAACTCATATGGTAATGCAAATATAGGGTTATGTAATGATAATATGATGAAATGAGGTGACAAAATGAGGATAAAGGTGAAAATGGAGTGAAAATTGATGTTAATTTGGCGGCCCAACATATTGCACTAACATTTTGACTGTGGATTTGAAAAACAGAGTGGTGGCTGCGGAAACTGCTTCTGGCTGCGGAAACTGCTACCAGCTGTGGAAACTGACACAACACCCACTTAGCTCAACAAAGATAGTTAGATAATAACTAACTGAGTGAAAATGGTCTTGAAAGGGACATTTATTGATGAAATGGAATGAAATGAATGAAATGGAGTGAGATGAAGCGGAGTGAAGTGAAATGAAAATGAGATGGAGATGGAGTGGACTGGCAAATGAGGTGGAGTGAAGATGGAAAAAGAAGGAGAGAAGATTTTTTTTGGAAAATATAGAGTGTCAGGTGTCCCTGATTTTCACTCTACATTTTTTGTATAAAACCGCCAATCTGTGATTGGTTTTCAGTCTTATACAATTTTGTTTTTTTAATTGAAAGAAACAAAGGCTAGGCTGGTGG
Organism: Pinus tabuliformis; assembly: GCA_031772625.1. Classification (NCBI taxonomy): domain Eukaryota; kingdom Viridiplantae; phylum Streptophyta; class Pinopsida; order Pinales; family Pinaceae; genus Pinus; species Pinus tabuliformis. The sequence goes on from CM062804.1 coordinate 271,304,842, forward strand.
GGAAGAAGGATTCTTTTTCACCAGCCTTATTGCAGAATTTTCTTGAAACATTTTGACAAATTCCTCTTTTGAGAGTGGCTTATGTTAAATTTTCAATAGGTGGCCATTCACAATGAGAGGAGTTTGAAATTCATCAATGTTCTTGATTCTTACCGCTCCATTGCTAAATATTTTGTCAATCTCATATGGCCCAAGCCAATGGGTCTGAAATTTACCTTTGAAGTCTTTAAACTTGGAATCAAATAGTAGTGCCCACTCTCCCTCTTGAAACTTTTTCTCTTTGATGTATCTGTCATGCCACTTAGCTCTTTGATGTTGAATTAGATCAATTCTTAAAATTGCTTCTTGTCTGATCTCATCTAGCTCATGCAGCTGCTCCATTCTATGCTTTTGGGCTTCTGATAGATTCATCCCCAACTGAACTGCCATCTTGAAAGTCTTGACTTGAAATTCAATGGGGAGTAGGACTTCCTTCCCATAAACAAGTTCATAGGGAGAATGTCTTGTTGTAATTCTCCATGTAGTTCTGTAGGCCCACAAGGCTTCAGGAAGCCTTTCTGCCCAATCTCTTCTGTGTAGATGGACAGTTTTGGTGATGATGCTCTCAAGAACTTTGTTTGTAGACTCCACTTGGCCATTTGCTTGCGGATGGTAAGGAGTAGATTTTATGTGCTTGATTTTGTATTCTTCCATCAGCTTCTCCATCAAGTTAGATGTAAATTGACTTCCCTGATCTGTCACAATTTCTCTTGGGACACCAAAACGAGTAAAAATATCCTCATAAAGAAAATTAACAACTGAATTTTCAGTGGTAGAAGGTAATGCTTTGGCTTCTACCCATTTAGTGACATAATCAGTGCATACCAATATATACTTCTTCTATTTAGATGGTGGATTAATGGGTCCAATAAAATCTAAAGCCCATTTTTCAAAGGGTTCGATGAGTACCTGTGGTTTTAATGGCATTTCATTTGAAAGAGTCGGTCTCCCAACTCTTTGGCAGCTGTCACACCTTCTGACATATTGTTTTGTATCTTTGAAGAGGGAAGGCCAATAATATCCCAAAGAAAGGATTTTATAGGCCGTCCTTTTGTCAGAAAAGTGCCCACCGCATGGTTCATCATGACATGCCTTGAGGATGTCAGGCATTTCATCTTCCTGAACACATCTTCTGATCACACAATCTAGCCCTGTTTTAAACAATTCGTTAGAAATCCATGAATAATTCGAACTCTCCTGAATAATTCTTGTTTTTTCACTAGGAAATAAATGTGGAGGTAGCTTCCCTGTAACTAAATAGTTAGCAATATCTGCATACCAAGGAGTCTTAGTAGTTACTGCAAATAAATATTCATCTGGAAACTTATCCTCTACAGGATAATCTTCATTAGTATTTTGGATCCTAGACAAGAAATCAGCTACTGTATTTTGTTTCCCTGGTCTATCCAACACAGTAATATTGAATTCTTGTAAAAGTAAGAGCCATCTTGTAACTCTGCCATTAGTAACAGGTTTGTTCATTAGATATCTAATTGCAGAGTGATCAGTATGGACAAAAGTTTCATAGCCTATTATATAATGTCTAAACTTATTGATTGCATGAACAACAACTAAGAACTCTTTTTCAGTCATAGTATAGTTCAACTCGGTGGGAGTCAAATTTTTACTGGTGTAGTAAATGGGATAAGGAACTAAATCCTTTTGACCCAACACAGCTCCTAGGGTTGTATCTGAAGCATTTGTAGAAATATGGAAAGGAAGTTTCCAATTTGGCCCTCTCAAAATGGGTGCTTCAGATATTTTTGTTTTCAAAGTTTCAAATGCAGATTGACAATCAGGATCCCATTTGAATTCACAGTCCTTTGGAAGTAATTTGAAGAGTGGAGATGCTATTTTGGTGAAGTTTTCAATAAATCTTCTATAGTATCCAGTAAATCCAAGAAAAATTCTAACAACTTTTTGACAATTTGGAATAGGCAACTTGGAGATGACTTCAACTTTTGATCTATCAACTTTAATCCCATCCCTCGAAATATGATGTCCCAAAACAATACCTTCAGTAAACATCATAAAACATTTTTCATGACTCAATGAAAGGTTTGTTTCTTTACACCTTATAAGGACTTTTTCCAAATTCTCTAATGCCTCTTCAAATGAATTACCATAAACTGTAAAATCATCCATATAAACCTCTACACAATCATGGATTAGATCAGAAAAGATTCCTAGTACTGCCCTTTGAAATGTTGCGGGTGCATTACATAATCCAAAAGGAAGTACTCGGTAAGCAAAAGTTCCCCATGGAAAGGTAAATGTGGTCTTATCTTGATCTTCAGGTGCTACCTGAATCTGATTATAGCCACTAAAACCATCCAAAAATGAAAAGTACTTTTTGCCTGCTAAAGTATCTAATACCTGATCGATAAAGGGTAAAGGAAAGTGATCCTTCAAAGTTACTTTGTTCAATTCCCTGTAATCAATGCATACCCTCCATTTACCATTCTTTTTAGGTACTATAACCAAAGGAGAAACCCATCAGCTATCTGAAATTGGATAAGTGAAGTTGACATTGAGTAGTTTTTGAAGCTCTTCTTTCACTATCTCCCTAAGGTTTGGATTCATCCTTCTCTGAGGTTGTCTGATTGGTCTACTATTTTCCTTGATATAGATGTGATGAATGCAAGTCTTAGGGTCTGTTGAGGGGAAAAATGCCTATGCAGGACGATCCTATCCACCTAAGGTGTGACAGTGCCTTAGCAACAAACAGACACAGCTATTCTAGTATTCTTCCTTTATGAACTAAGAATGAAGAGAGATGGATGGACTAACCGGTGTCTTCCGTTTGTCCCTCGATCCGATTTCTCTTCTCTTTGAGAGTTCCCAGCTACTTGCCTTCTCACTCGCCCAGCTTCAACAGGTCTCTGCAAGATCACAAGAAGAGAACACTACACAAAGACATAGATTCATATTCATAACTAGTTCAGGATTAGAAATAAACTAAACATACTAATGCAATCATACATCAAAGATACATCAGTATATAGGAGAAACCAAGATAGCTTTATTGATGAATAACAAGGTTCAGGAAGAGATACAACCAAGAAGGCTCCAATCTAGCATCTCCTTCCCAGCAAATGGAATTCCTATCTTCACCTCCCTTCAAAGCATTAAGCACCCAATGATTCCAGTCTCAAACCAACAACAATTCTTTGCAATAACAAAATTCCAGCCTCCAGATCTCATGGAGGAGAGATCCATATATAGATGTTTGGAGAGAGGATGAGTCAGCTTGAGATCTGACTAGTGTCCTCTCCCTCTGTCAGTTCTTGTTTCCACTTGGAGGTTCTTGCTTCCACTTGGAGTTTGAGAACCTCTTACTCATCATGAGTCGAATTCATTGAGGCAAGTGTCATTGAGGAAGATTCTGGAAGCTTCCAGGGTCTTGACACCTCATTGAATGAACTTGCCATTTGTCAATTCCCGCTCAGCGCACCCTGGTAGTGCTTCTACCTGCGTTGCAGTGCAGGTAGCCAGTTCAGACTTTGCATTTCAACGCAGACAGCTAGTGGAGCTCTTGAATTGATCCTGAATTGACTTGTTTTTGAGCAGTTTCTGGTGGAGAACTTCTGTGAATTGCTGTGGTTTGTTAGCCTTGTTCCTCTAGGGGTAGGAACAACATGATTAGGGACTTTGGATCCCTTAGATTATGGACATTTCATGCTTATAGCTGTAAGGCACAAAAATGTCTATAACAGTTGCCCCCTAAAGTATGAGGCCATTTATCGGGTGAAATGCTTTATCAGGAGGATCCAAAGTTCATCCAATGCTGGGAGGAGACCTGTAATAAGATACAATACAATACATTATTTTTCATACTGCTTTCATGATCTAGCTGAGGCGGGCATTCCCATGCTCAGCTTTATAAATTCATTTTTCTGTACATAGAATAGACAATCGTCTGATGGTAGACTGATGATTTTTATGAAATCATCATCCTTTTTGATAGGATGATTATCTGCTGCAATGATGTACATGTCAATGTCTTTATCTTTCCTAAATATATATCGCAGCCCGGATGGATGAAACTAGATCCGGGGTCTTCAAACTCGTTCAATCTTCACTCTAAGTACAAGTCGATCCATGTGAGAAATGTTCTGAAGTCGAACATGGAAAGACATTGCTTGATTACCGGTCAATGAGGTAAACCGTTAACAAGCGCGAGAGGGATCATCGATAATGATAATGACCCTCAAGGTACTGCAGTACAATTCACGTGGTGTGAATAAAGGACTTGGCGTCGAACACCACGCAAAATCTTCCGGTCGAAGGTCATTGATGTATACCTGTCGCTGGAAGTGAGAAACTTGCCATTGAGGCATGCAAGCTTCAAAGTACTGAAGGGGTTGTTCCTAGATCAACTTCTTGGATAATGAGCTGATGTCGACAAGAAGCGATCCATCAAAGGAGGGCCTTGATGAATCCCACATCAATGACACGGAACGAAGCTAATGATTTTGACGGAGGTGAAAACGATCTGATGATATATGACTCAGGGTGGCGGTCATGAAAGGATGAAGGATAATGTACGGCAGTGGATGGGACACGGTTGACTTCTCTGAACGACTTCTCTTGAACATATGGCGACACTTATGCGATGGATCGGTAGCATTACCCCAAATATGGATGGTATGGCGAGACCATGGTGATGTGACCGGTGAATGAAACAACCCAACCCGATTGTGGTATGGAGGAAAAGTGTCATGTTCAAGAGCGACCTGCTACCATCAAAGTCTTCTTGAGTTTCTCCCAATTTTCCCCAGTCATTACTGACCAGTACCTCTTTATTTTTGTCAAGCTTGAGGAGGATAACATATGCTTGTTCTATAACTTGCCCTTTGGGCAAGCCCATCACTATGTTTTAACGAGCCTAGCGATAGTGAAACTCGTTCTCGTCTAAAGACAAGTTTGTCGCTATTTAATGATTTTAACGAGTCTAACGACAAAGATAACTCGGTCCTTTTCATTTTTAGAGAGTTTGAAAAGGTACATAAAGTCAACTCCGAAAGCCCCTTTTTCGTCATCTAATCCCTTAAGTCCGAAAAAGTATAAAACAATACAGAAGGGATGGATTTTCGATAGTTTTAACGAGCCAAACAAAACAAGCACTCGATCTTTTTGTGCAATAATCCCTCAGGTCCATAAAGATTAAAATCTAGAGGAGGGATAGCACTTCCGATCGCTTTAACGCGTTGGAAGGCCAAAACTCGGCAATCTTTTCATATTTTACGAGTCAGATGAAAAGAGCTTAAAGAAGACTCGTCTTTTGAGGAACGAGTGATAAAATGGGTTAGCAGCTGATTCCAGGTACAGGTTGGAATTTTCCAATCACAACAGTGTCACAAGGATGGCTAGTGTAATCACTCTTCGCAGCTGTTCCTCAAAATGGGTAAACAATCAAATGGAGGTGAATGATCGGCCAAATGAAAAGTGGAGGTGATGGTGAAAACACGACCAAGGCTTTAATGGCTGATAATTTTCATTCGCAGTGGTTATTTACCGGGTAGTTCATTTTTTAACGAGCTTAAACGCGGATTGCAACACTTGCTCGATCTTATGTTTATTTTTTAACGAGCATGAACTATGTGCTAAAACTGCTCTGATCTTGCGTTTATTTTTTAACGAGCATGAAATGTGTGCTAAAACTGCTCGATTATCCAGTCATATGATAAGAATGTCTCATTAAGATTCTATTTTTTATGGAGCTTCATCTTACAAAGCTTTGCTCCGGAATCCTTTCTTTATGCAAGTTCAGAAACGACTAATCCTACGAGTTTAAAGGGTTAGACCTATAGGTTTAAAGGGAGGACCTAAAAATTTTAAAAATAAATAGCCGCCCCTTGCTTGCACTCCAAAAGGTTTGCATGCCCCCAGGAATAAAATATGATTTCAAGGTTACCCTTACTTTGTCTGCCAAAACATTTGTTTAAGCAGGAAAGGCCTACCTCTTTCAGGTTACCAAAGATTGCTCTATTCGCGGCCACGAATAAAACACTTCTTCGGCGATGTCTACCGAAATAGAAAAAGGTGAGAGACGATGCCCGCAAACTCACATAACTTTGACAAAAGAATATTATTCTAGAACAACCCCTCTTCCATGCCGGACGGGGTACGGACTAGTCATATTCTCCCGCGGAAACCTATCCTATACCCAAAGTTTTCCTGCCGAAGCAGACCAGGACGCATGCCCCCTGGGTTCCAGTCATATCCTTCTGAATCACTTGCGCTCATCGGGAGGACGGATCGTGGGTTGAGACATTTCTTGCGTGAAGAGACCATTTAGGGATGGTGTATGACTATTTGCGATGCGTGATGCGGGAAATGAAAGTTGGTCCACGAGCTTGACCACTCTTCCTTCGTGCGGAAAACACGTTACTCTAAAGAGTGAGGAGACGATGGCTCCCATGCAATATATATAGTCTCGTCCAAGGAGTAGGTTATAATCCAAGGGTCCTTGAACGACCGTCACGTTCATTTGAACGGTCTTCCCTTTCAATGTGATAGGCACATTGGGGAGGATCCCTAAAGGTCGACTGGTTCCTTTATCATAGCCTGTTAGATTTCTCATTTCAGGCAAAAGCGCTGGCGAACCAAGCGCTTTCCAAGCAATAGAGGAAAGGATACTCACAGATGCCCCCTCATCAATGATGGTGCCAGCCATTACCATCCTGTATATTTGAACGATAATTCTGAATGGTATGCTTGCTGGCAACCGGGGTCTGCCTAGCTGATTCCAGTCGAAGGATACAACTAGGTTGCTTGGTGGTGGGACCGAATAGACGGCCAGGTATGACTCTGACGAAGTTCCTTCCTGCGATAAAGGAATGGGCAAATTGCCCCCTTGTTCGTTGGAGTCTGTGCTGATGAAGAGAATTTGGACGGTGTCGTCTTTATTCTCTTCTGTGATGGTATCATTCGAAGATAGAGCCTCTGAAGGCAAAACCGGGGCAACTGCCGCCTCAACCTTTTGACTTTCGTCAGGTATGGATTCAGACGGTTCATCTTCAATGATAGGTGCTTCGGCTGACCACCTGAGCGGGCCAGCCGGGTTCTCAACTAGTGAAGGACTTGGCAGGAGTTTTTGATATCCAGGAGGAAGTTGCGCTCGTAAAATCGGGCGATGTTCCAAAACTCTTTTAGCCTCGTCTAAGAAGGGACAACGGTGGATGGCATGGTCGCCTTCACACAGTTTGCAGGGAAATCTAGCTTTCCCTCTCTGTCCTATGGCTTCACTTTCACTAGTTGACGGTGTGTTGTCAACATGGCTATCAGAGGTTGACGCCACCGAATTGTGCAAACGGGGAGACCAGTCCCTTAGTATCCGAGGGATGCAGGGACAATCTCTGTGGAAGTGGTCTCCCTTGCATATGACACATGGCGATTTAGGCCTAGTCAGTGCTGTGTGTGGATTTTTGTCAGACGACACTTGTTTGCCCCCAGTCGCTTTTGGCTCCTTCTTCTTCTTCTCTTTCTTCTTCTTTTCCTTCTTCTCCTTAGGAATTTGGTTTTTTGTTTTACCAGTTCCATCAAGCGAAGAGGAAGGAGGAGAGGAAGAATTAGATGAAGTAGAAGGCTGGTGGTTAACTCTGGTCCGGTCTAACTATTGATTCGACTGTTCAGGAATAGTGGTGTTTTGAACGACATTGGTTGAAAAGAGCCAGATCGACAGGCCAATTGTCAGTCCTGGAAGCGACAATGTGGCCATATGGGGCGCACCAACATCTCCCCAAGAGGAGAAGGGACTAGGATTTCCACCAAGGGGAATTCCTTGGTTGGTGGGCTCCATCTTCTCAACCTAAAAATCAACGCAGGAATAAAGGGTGATTGTTCCATTTAAAATAAATTTTTAACGACGCTTAGAAACAACTTGCTTTTTCACTTTTAAAGAGTTGAGAAAAAGCTAAATATGACTCTAGTCTCCTTCGATGTTTTAACGAGCCCGAAGTGACAAATGCTCGGATGGACTTTTTCCATTATAGAGTCTGAAAAAGGCCAAAAGGAACTGCTCTGGAATTCTAGGCAGAGGGTGTGCCAAACTTTTCACAAAACCGCAGAATACTTTTTAGGGTACGGGCGGTCGATCTTCCTGAATGCTGTGTTCAGTGCATTGCGATCAGTAGGGCGGCCGAAACGGCTTCCTAAGGATAAAGGTATTATGCCTATAGGGGTCTCCCAATATATATGCGACGGTACGTGGGAGCACAATCCATACTGGCGCTATCGTCCCTCAGGAGGAATCACCCACCATCAGCGAGATCGACAGTCACCAGGATTTACGGCGCCGGAACACGTCTCTAGCTTAGACCTCTATGTTGTGCGTTATGTTGCAAAGCGTTGTTAAGTTCATTCAATTTATTTTAGGTTGATCTTTTTAAGAAGTTTGCCTTTCTGGATCACCACGAGATGTATGATACAATTCCTAAATGCAGTCTAAAGATGATAAGCAAGCTTTATATCTTTTCAACAATGAAAATCCTAGCTACAAAGGGAAAAGAAAGACACCATCTTTTCTCAAAGAGCAATCAGCGCACTTTAAATGCACTTTTCCTAAATCAATCATGCAAACTATCAAGATGCAAATGCACAATGCAGGTGTTTGTTTTCCGCTTTCTTAATATTGATGCCTAAAAAGAAAGCTTTTTGTACAACTTTGAATTTGCTTTTAAATGACAAATACAAACAAGTTTACTTTTTCGAAATCAGAAAGGGTAGAAGAGAATACAACACTTTACGACTTTCGAAATGAACACTTGTTTCGACACTCAAAAGAGACAAACTCAAACCAAAAGCAAAAGTAAATGTATAATCAACTGTAAATAGCCAATGAACTCTCTCCTAAGATCACAATCAATAGATCTGAATCAAGGGCTACAGGATGATTATTTCACTCTTGCAAAGGAAAACTGTAAATGACGCCACAAACACATAAAAACACTCACAGTATTTTTGTACAAAAGGAGGCGGAATTTAAGCAGAGAAAAGGAGTTATCAGACAGGTACCTATGCTGGTTACAGGCTGCAAAAATCAGAGATCAAAACAAGGCAAAACAGAGCAGAGAACCCCAGTTGCACAAGGCCTAACTGGATCAACGCATCCTCAACACAGAGGTTTTGACATTCAGCGCAGGTAGCCTTCACGGGACTTGCGTTGAAATGCAGAACGTCTTCACAGGGTCTGCGCTAAAGGAGAAACGAGAGTTTCTCACTGGGTTCTGGGTCACAGTTTGCTGATTAATCTACAGTTTCAGGCCAAATAAAAGCAATAAGCAAGGTACAATCAAAGGGATGCTTTGAGGGAGGACTAAGATCTATCACAAAGGATCATCAAATCATTTGTGAGTCCATTGTTCAGATCATAGACGAATCCAGTGATTGGATCAAAGCACCAGCTGTCTACTTTGCATCTGAGAATAGCAGATGCAGTTCGATTGTTACTGTTGAGTCTATGAAACAAACAATGATAGAGACACAAATAAAATGACTAAACAGATCTCCCCAGCGGAGTCGCCAATTTGTTGAGGGGAAAAATGCCTATGCAGGACGATCCTATCCACCTAAGGTGTGACAGTGCCTTAGCAACAAACAGACACAGCTATTCTAGTATTCTTCCTTTATGAACTAAGAATGAAGAGAGATGGATGGACTAACCGGTGTCTTCCGTTTGTCCCTCGATCCGATTTCTCTTCTCTTTGAGAGTTCCCAGCTACTTGCCTTCTCGCTCGCCCAGCTTCAACAGGTTTCTGCAAGATCACAAGAAGAGAACACTACACAAAGACATAGATTCATATTCATAACTAGTTCAGGATTAGAAATAAACTAAACATACTAATGCAATCATACATCAAAGATACATCAGTATATAGGAGAAAACAAGATAGCTTTATTGATGAATAACAAGGTTCAGGAAGAGATACAACCAAGAAGGCTCCAATCCAGCATCGCCTTCCCAGCAAATGGAATTCCTATCTTCACCTCCCTTCAAAGCATTAAGCACCCAATGATTCCAGTCTCAAACCAACAGCAATTCTTTGCAATAACAAAATTCCAGCCTCCAGATCTCATGGAGGAGAGATCCATATATAGATGTTTGGAGAGAGGATGAGTCAGCTTGAGATCTGACTAGTGTCCTCTCCCTCTGTCAGTTCTTGTTTCCACTTGGAGGTTCTTGCTTCCACTTGGAGTTTGAGAACCTCTTACTCATCATGAGTCGAATTCATTGAGGCAAGTGTCATTGAGGAAGATTCTGGAAGCTTCCAGGGTCTTGACACCTCGTTGAATGAACTTGCCATTTGTCAATTCCCGCTCAGCGCACCCTGGTAGTGCTTCTACCTGCGTTGCAGTGCAGGTAGCCAGTTCAGACTTTGCATTTCAGCGCAGACAGCTAGTGGAGATCTTGAATTGATCCTGAATTGACTTGTTTTTGAGCAGTTTCTAGTGGAGAACTTCTGTGAATTGCTGTGGTTTGTTAGCCTTGTTCCTCTAGGGGTAGGAACAACATGATTAGGGACTTTGGATCCCTTAGATTATGGACATTTCATGCTTATAGCTGTAAGGCACAAAAATGTCTATAACAGGGTCAATACCTTTCATATCGGTATACTCCCATGCAAATGCAGTAGAATATTTTTGCAAGATTTTGGTTAGCTCTCCCTGTTGTGATTTTTCCAAGTTTTTGTTGATATTCAATGTTTTACCTGGAAAGATCTCAATGGCAGAACTACCAAACTCTTCCATAGAGAAAAGAGACATTTGTCTAGATGATAGATACTCAATGTCAGAATCTAACTGAAATTGTGTGTGGTCATATTCTGAAGATGTTTCAAAGTTTTCTAATGTGTTCAGAATTTGACTATCTTCACTGATTTCAGAAATGGTAAAGACAGGTTGTATAGTATCCTCATCATCAACCCACTCATTATCTCCTATTTCTGTAATTACTTTTGCTGGAGGATACAGATTGAATTTCTTTGTCGAATTACCATCAGAAATATACATATCCCCAAATCTACAACTGATAAAAGCATTAGCCGTGGCTAGCCAAGGTCTTCCTAAGATGAGAGGGTGTCCTCCTAAATTACTCTTGGGAGTTAAAATCATGAAATCTACTGGATATTCCCAAGAGTCTAAGGAGACCGAAATGTCTTCTAATACACCATCTGGTTTGATAATTGATCGATCTGCAAGTTTCAGTAAAGTAGGTGTAAAAAGAAGATTAGGAAGTTTTAGCTATTCCATAGTTTGTCTACTCATAATGTTGATAGCAACCCCTAAATCAATCAAAGTATTTGGAATTTCTACCCCATTGATATGTGTTTTGACAATTGGACTACTGGGATCTACATACTTCTGCATAGTAATTTTTCCCATCATGATATTCGCAATTTTTCCTACCAGGTGGATTCTTCTTGTATCTCTCGGTTTCCTTCCTGGTATTTTAAGACTCAACTCCTTAATTGTTTTTGCTAGAATATGAATCTCTCTAATGGCTTGTAACAAGGGAATCTTGATACAGACATTCTTTAATTCATCTAGAAAACCATAGTCAGGCAACAAGATTTGTTTTTCCACCCCTTTGTCAATTTGTAATCTTTCAGGAAAAGGAGGTGTGGATGAAGATGCAGGTTGCTCAACTATGGGAGTTGTGGGGGTTGACTCTTTTTCTTTTTCTTTTTGAGTGCTTGGGTTTTGAAGAAATGCTTCAGAACCTTTATTGGCTTCAAGAGAATCTTCCTCAAAAATGCTTTGCTTTTGAGCATCTATAGAAGGCTTATCTAAAACTCTACCAGATCTGAGTTGTACATCATTGGGAGGAACAATCATATAGGTAGGAAATTGTTGTCCTTCTACCATGTAAGCATTTTGAGGGTTTTTATTGTTGGGGTTTGGCAATGGCTGTGAAGGTAGTTGATTTGTCTTCTATTGGAATGGAAGCAAAAGTTAAGAATTTGGATTATGTGGAGAAGGTTGTTGTTGTTGTGGAAATGGAAATGATAGTTGTGGATTTTGATTTGGAAGTTGTGGAGCTTGTTGATTTTGAAAAGATGGAGGATATTGGTAAAATTGAGCAAATATCCCATAAGGATTTTGCATACCTTGTACCCATGATTGAAAAGGATTTTGAGGTTGGGACCAAGGTTGTTGCCAAGGATTCCAATTTGGTGGGGGTTGAAAGTTCATAGAGTTATTAAACCCTTGATTTTGTTGCCCCTGCCAAGGTCTCCTTGCAACAAAACAGAGAGACTCAATTGAATTTGGATCTTCTTGAAAGACAGCTTTGAGCACAGGAATTGAAGGACAATCCTTGGTCTCATGGTTTTCTGAACAAATAACACATGTTTCTACAACTTTTGCATCCAAGGGACATTCCCTTAGAGCATGTTTCTTTCTACATTTTGGGCAAAAGATGGCCAAAGCTTCAGCTTCTGCTTTCTGCTTGTTTTGTATTTTAAGGGTGTCTAGTTGCTCACTAAGACTCCCTAAGATATTAGTTTTGAATTCATCAAGCATGTTGCCAATATTAGCCCTACTTACTGATCCAGTTGCAGATTTGTTTGCTCTAATGAGAGAAGGATCTCTAGGCCCTTTTCCGGTTTTAGATTTTCCCCTTGAGAGATGGACACATAGCTCTGTTATATCATGAAGTGGAAGTTGAGATATATCTCCTTTTCCCATCATGTTCAAAATATCTATCCATTCATCTCTAATGGATTTTAATAGAAGGGCTTTCAAGGTTTCCTCATCTAAGTTATTCATTTTTGCTCTTTTCAGGTTGTATTGAAATCTTTCAAGTAAATCCTCCAAGTTTTCATCTTCTCTTTGCACCATTTTGAATACCTCATCCTTGTGATTGGTGGGCATACAATAGTCTAGGTATCTATCCAAAAATGTTTGTTTCATATCATTCCAAGTCCTATTGGATTGAGTGACTAATCCCATGAACCATTTCAAAGCAGCTCCTTTCAATGTTGAAGGAAACAATTTGAGTTTTTGAGAGTCTTCCAGATAATCATAAGTTCGACACACGACTTCAAACTCAAATAGAAATGTTTTAGGATCCTCATTTCTTAACCCATGAAAGTTTGGGAGGACAGATGGTGAGATGTTTTTCATTGTTGCTCGAGAATTCTCATCAACTATAGGAAATCCGAATGAGTTATCTCCATCCCTATTTCCCCCATTGTTACCTCTACCTCCTCCATTGTTTCCTCCTCCTCCTCTACCTCTACCTCTACCAAATCCGTTTACTACTTCCTCTGTCATGATAATTTCCTCAGAGACTTCAGAGTCCTCTGGTTCCTCTACTAATGGCGAACGAGAAGGAATTTCCCCCTCTTCTTCTTCAGGTGATTCTACTTCTTCAATTACAATGTGTTTTCCTGTAGAAGTAAAGAAAGGGTCTTTTCCTAATTCAGATTCGATGGATGGTGTGGGAGAGTCTCCTAATTCAACTACTACCTCTTGAATTCCAGAAATCCTAAGGCTAGGAGTGTGAGTTGGCGATGATGGAGGTGTCTCTTGTCTATTCCTTGAAGTAGATGGAGTTGCAAAAATCAAACTCTTGGCCCTAGCTAAAAACCTTCCCCTAGAATCTCTTGCTCTATGCATGTCATTTTTTTATTTTTCTTCAAGTCGGGCTAATAATTCTCTTTCTGATCTTCCAGGTCACTCTAGGTGCAAGAAGAGAGCATGCTAAAGAAATTATTAAACCAATAACTCTCTCTTTTCTGATCCTCCAGATCACGCTAGGTGCAAGAGGAGAGCATACTTTGAGAAGTTATCAATTTTTCCTTCCTTGAATTTTTTTTTTTTTTTTAAGAAATTAGCTACCTAGTTTCACTTCCCCAGCAACGGCGCCAAAATGTTTGGTCAATTTAGTGTGTCCTAAATTGCTATTTAAAATGTAAATCTGAGAGTCGTAAACTGCTGAAGTGAAGTGCACTGTATATGCAAGATAACCCATTTCTTAGTTCTTTGTCGTTTTTGAGTTTTTGGGTTTATCTTCTGTGGATTCCCTAATGTGAGATGGAAAAATCGAAGGTCAAGTATGGATGGTAATGGTGATTTCTAAAACGATTTTCCAAACTTTAAAGTTATCAAAAAGAAGGTTTCAAACTGGCTGTGATGGAATCGATTCTCAAAAGAAAATAAAAATGTACCAAAACAGTGAACTAGTGACAATGAAGCCCAGTATCCTTACTGCTGTATAAAAAGAAAATAAAAACTGAACTCAAAGCAATTCAAAGACTGAAAGCAAAGCAAACTAAATCACACTACTTCAACCCATATTCTGACCCTTCACCTTTCGACTCGCTCTGGCTATAGGAAGTAATCATAAACAAGTTGAGTAATATGATATCTAAATTGTAGGAAATGAAATTGCATAAAATGAAACTAAGATTTAACTACTCATTCATATTTCAATTCCTAAAAATGACATAAGTAATTTAATCACTAACTTGTAGGAAAGTAAACTAAATCATACTACATCAAGTAATATTCTGATTCCCCACTATTTGAGTCGCTTGGCTATAGGAAGGAAATCATAAACAAATGAGTAATATGATATCCAAGTTGCAGAAAAGTAAATAAGCAAAGAAAAACTGAAAGAAATGACAATGCTGGAATTAAAACTCAGTAAATGAATCAGCAGAAAGGACAAGATGATCTCATGTCATTAGTCATTAAAACTATGTAATTTGCCTGGGATGCCTACAAAAACCTGAAAGAAAAATACTAATAAGCCAGCAATCATGAGAAAGCATAAAAGAAAAGATGAATAGCAGTTAGTATAAATACCAGGACAACGTAATATATACAAGCAAATGATTATAAAAATAGTAACATAATGAAAGCAGGTAAGAAACTATACAGTAAATACAGAACCTTGGTGAATAGGGGCCCTCTGCAACCTCGGCCAATCAATACTCAGTCACAAATTGAACTTAAGAATGCTGTCTTCTCATATATTAAAGTGTAGTCAAAACATAGAAATAGAGCACGGCACAGTGGGCTCGTAAACACAATCAAGATTACATGTAAAATCTAACTATCAAGCGTATGATAACTCGTTACTTATAAGTGAAAATGCTATAATTGATTCCTAAATTCTACGCTGCCAAACAGACACGTAAATCTCCACGTCCTGAGATCTAGCAGTATGGTAATCATGACAAATAAATCTATGGAGTGGTGGCTGTTTGATTTGGTTCAGGATTGATCCACAGGTGTTAGCACACCTCCGGATATTGAGGATATTGCCACCGCAAAATTCTTAGTTTGACCACTCCTTTGACCATGGCTGTTTGTGAGTGATTCGGTTGAACCAAGGGGACACGCTCCATGTACATGTCATTTGCAGCTTGCCCATGTGGTCGGATTCTCCATTGGACACCTGAAACATAGTCTTCAACAAAATGGCTGCGGAAACTTGAGCTGGCTACGGAAAGTGACAAGTTTCTGCAGCTGATTGAACAAAAATCTAAATCAAACAGCAGTCACAAACATAGTTAGGAAACCATTTTATAAGGTCTTTTTAAACTAATATGCAATGATTTGACAGCTTGGTGGGTCAAGTAAATGGAAAAGAAGGCTGAAAAGGTATATAGGGAAGATGCAAGTTTGGGACTCAACAGTACCTTTATGACAAGTATTTTTTCTTGAAAAGTCTCTTGAATTCATGCCAACTCAAGTCTTTTATCCTGATGTCTCTGACCCATTTTACATCTTCCCACTAGATGTATGATTTCCCTTTGAGGTTGAAGATAGCTATCCTAGCCTTCATATTCTCTATGTATGTTGATCTAAAGATGATCTGAGGTTTTCATTGATGTCAACCCAAGCAGCACCAAGGATGACCCTGAACTTCCATGGCACATTGGGCATCATCATTCATGGTTTCTCATCTCATAACCATTATAGGAATACTCTACTCAAAAATATATTTCTATCGGTACATAGCTCTCCTCGTAATTCCTCACGGTTTGTAAGTTATTCATGATTGAAGTTAGTAAACCCAATTAGTGGGCTAAAAACCCATGGGGTTGTGGCATGGCATTTCTCATTGGTTTTTTAAATGAATATTCAATAATTAATAATTTCTTAAGCTCTTAAAATCCCTCCAACGTTCTCTATAGAAGCCCCTCTCAACACTATAAAAAGAAATCTCATATATCCTCCAAACATAGCGATCGTAGCATTTTTGCTATAACTTTATTTCTGCGAAGCCTTAGATGTTGAAATTAAAACCCAATTGAGCTAACATCCTGATGAACGTCATGACTGAATTTAAGATCTTGGTTCGCTATATTATCGGAGATATGATCTGTGGAAGTTAGGGTTTTTGCGGGCTCCCAAATTTCATCTCAAAGAGGTGACATTGGAAAAATCATCATAACTCTCTTTCTAAGAAGAGGATTGGAATTCTGTAAAAGTGGTGGATAGTGCATGGACCTTAGTTTTATATGTATCAATTTTAGAGCCGAAGGAGGAAACAGTGACACGTGGAACACCGTACAAGTTCGCTCTACTGAACTAGTCCATAATTAGGTCATTGTGAGAGATTGGGCATAACTTTGTCTTGAAGAATCCAAATCGGGTCAGACCTATGGCATTGGAAAGAAGACTCAGAGGGCTACTACAAGACCAAAGATCACATATTGGGGATCTGAAATCACAAAGATACATTAGATTCAATATCGTGCTCCTAGAAGGCAAGAAAAAAAACTAGATCAAGTGTTGTCAAGGGCTGCAAAGGGCCAGACTTTCTAGGGCAACAGAGAGAAAGGCGTAGAAAAATGGTGCAGCAGAGGTAAGCTCCAGGTAAGTATCTTTTTTATATGCATGTTCATCTCTTAATTGCATTAGGTTCTTTGTATTCTAATTTGTTGTTTTTGTTTAGCACTGACATATGCTCTGCAGGATGAGGTAAGTTTTGCTATTATCATGTCATGGGTATTTCCTTGAAGACTTTTTGTAGGTATTATATATTCATCAAGAGAAGACTCAATGCATAATATAATGTTCTGAAGAGTGAGAAAGGGTAGCATGACAAGAGAAGCAATCAAGGTGTAGAACAACAATAAGAAGTTCACCACATGAAGTCTTCGTGTGGGTAGCGTTGTATACAGTCATTGTAAAAGTATCATTGTACAAAGTCATTGTAAAATCATCATTGTAAAAGTTGTACAAATTTCTATCTACCTAGATTTGAAGAGGCAGAGTTGGGAGGTATAGGATCATCATTAGGTGGTTGTGTCATAGTTGGGTTATGGTATAGTGTGTCTTCTTCTTCTACATCATTCTATATCATGTAAAGTGGATCATTTTCCCTAGTAAGGGAGTCCATTTTTATTTTATTTTTCTATAGGGTGGTGGGGTGGTGCATGAAGTCACCAATAGGTTCAAGCTTGTGAAAACTTCAGGGTGGTAGGGTGGTGCTAGGGTGAATTGTACCTCATTGGGTGTTGGGGCATCCATTCAGTTTACTACTGAAGAATCTCAGGCATTGGAGCGTCCATGTAGTGGGAGCTGGAGAAGAATTATTTTCTAGATTCTAGGAAGTTGGAGCTTTCTTTTCAATTGGAGTTGAAGATTAAAGAATTATTAGAAAAGTGTTCAGGTGGTTTTTCTCCCAGAGGGGGTTTCCACCTTAAAAACTGTGTGCATTTGTGTTCCTTTTGTTTATTGTTATGATTATACAAACACTAACAATAATTGAAGATTAACTAATGCTCTAAAATATTAATAATAATACTAATTGAAAGGAATATTGATTCACCCCCCCTCTTAGTATTTCCAACACCATACTCATGTAGTTCAAAGAAGTTATTCATCCCAAGAAACCAAGCCTCTG
This sequence comes from Pinus tabuliformis, assembly GCA_031772625.1. Taxonomy (NCBI): domain Eukaryota; kingdom Viridiplantae; phylum Streptophyta; class Pinopsida; order Pinales; family Pinaceae; genus Pinus; species Pinus tabuliformis. The sequence continues at coordinate 271,322,750 of CM062804.1, forward strand.
CATCCTCTAGCTTCTTCAAATTTCCATAAAAATTAGGTGGCTTAGCATTCTTAAACTCATCCGGAAAATATCACTTGTCACTCCTCCTGTAAGGGTGATAATGATGATGATCATAGTGCCTGTTAGAACCAAAACTAGAATAATATCTGTCTTCATCACCTCTCCTATCGGGAGTGTCCAAGAACCTGCCATCTCTGATTATGTCATCCCTATCCAAACTTTTCCCACCATGAGATCTAATCCCATAATCCTGTTGGAAATAATACTGAGAGGGGGGGGGGGAGGGGTGAATTAGTATTATCAAGTCAATTATTTTTCATTTCATAATCAGATTTTCATACGCTACTTCAGTTAGTGAAAACAACGTATATACACAACTATAGTTAAGGAAATTCGAGTATAACTTGTAGACTTGTAATTTAATTTATTCTTCTGTTGTTGATCATTAATCTGTGTGTCAGAACCATATAAACAGTAACCAGGAATAGTAAAAATAGATCAGACAATCACACACATGAACACAAGATATAAGGTGGAAACCCAATGTGGGTGAAAACCACCTGCTGCAATTCATCTCTATCTTCTTTAAATTAGAAACTTCTTTTTACAATGGATCTTGTACTGGTGCAATCTTATATGTTGGGTCCCTATAATACTGGTGATTTACCCCATTAATATTGTAGTTATACCCCTTATTAATATTGTTGTGCCCCTATTTCCCCCATATTGTTATTACTGTGCCCCATAGAATCCCTCTATTGTTATTTTTGTGGCTTTATATTATTATTGTTAGGTTGGCTAGATTATATTGTGACTCCTTAGACTCCTATATATAGAAAGGAGGTTTTGTCATTTGAATCATCCAAGAATTGCTCATTTATGTAATGTAAAGGAGGTTTTCCCCTCGAAGAGGCTGAATTCTAAGGCGTTGATCTCTCTTTTCTATCTTTTGTTGAGCTGGTTTCATAACATTTGGTATCAGAGCCTTGGATTCTAGGGTTTCGCTGCTCCAAATAGGTCTTCGTGGAATTTTCGCAATAACTTTTTTTCTGAGACGTTTCAGAAGTTTCAAAAAAAACCCATTTGAGAAGCAATTGCACTGAACCTCGGGTCCAAATTTCATAGCTTTTCGCACTATATTTGCAGAGATATGATTTGAGGAAGTTGGTTTTTTTGCAGACTCCTGAATTACATTCCAAACAGGTGACCTGGGGAAAATCGTCATAAATTTCTCTCTGGGGACCAGATTGAAGTTTCATAAGAAGGTACAGAAAGAGGACGGAGTGTAGTTTCTTGTATGAATTTTTTAGATCCAAAGGTCGAAACAGTGACTCGTGGCACGTTGTACAAGTTCGCTCTACTGAACTAGTCTATAATCAAGTCATTATGGGAGATTTCGCATAACTCTTCCTTGGAGAATCCAATTTGGGTTAGACTTGTGGCATTGGAAAGAGGACACAAAGGGCTACTGCAGGTCACAAATTCAGAACTAGATGATCGGAAAGTACAGAGATACATCAGAGGCAATATCGAGCTCCTACAAAGTGAAAAAAAGGTGTGTAGTTTTTTAAAATTTTTGCATAAGATTGGTTTGAAAAATTAGTTTGAAGGAATTCAAAGGGCATAGTAAAGCATTATTATTGGTAATTGATGCCCCAAGGAAAGAAAATGCAAACACCTAGTAGGCAACCTGAAAGCTCTAGCATGACCCATGAAGAAGAGGAAGAAATGCAACATGATATATCAAAATTACGAGACCAAGTGCAACAATTGTCACTTGCACAAAAAGGAATAGAATCTAAGATGGATGGTTTAAAGAAATATGTAGAAGCTAAGATGGATGGTTTAAAGAAAGGCGTAGAAGCTAAGATGGACGATTTGAAGATAGATCTGAAGACAGACATGGACGAATTGAAGATAAATATGAATAAGTTACTACAAGAAATGGTCACTAAGGTTGAAAGGGTACTAAAGGAAACTCATGATGAGAACAAAAGAAATGTTAATCATGATTCCATAGACTCTAATTTTGGATTGAAGACTCACCATATTCCAAAAATCGATATGAGGAAGTTTGATGGCAAGGATCCCGCCACATGGATATTACAGATGAAGCAATTCTTTGATCTCAATAATGTGCAAAACACACAAAAGGTACATATGGCAACTTTATATTTGGAACCAAATCAGTTTGTATGGTATCAATGGCTTTGCTCTCGTAAACAATTTATCACTTGGGCAATTTTTACGGAATAATTGATAGCACATTATGAGGATACAAAAAGCAACACTTTTTTTAGCCAATTGATAAGTCTCAAACAAAAGGGTTCAATAATGGAGCACATTGAGGAGTTCCAAAAATTGAACATAAGGGTAAAAGATATTCCAGAGGAGCATAGGATTGATGTGTTCATAGGGTCTTTAAAGGATAATATCCAACATGATGTTTGCCTTTGGGAACCTAATTCATTAGAGAAGGCATTCAGGTTAGCAAGAAAAATGGAAAGCAAAATTATGGCAACCAGGAAGCATACCACTCACAACTATAAAGACGGAAGTGTTGTTGCCCCTAGTCTTCCACAACCTATAAGGTTGACACCACAACAATTGGAAGAAAAAAGAGCAAAAGGGTTTTGTTACAGTTGTGATAGCAAATACACTAAAGGTCATAAGTGTGCTGAGAAGAAATTATTCTACATAGATTGTGAAGAGGAAGAAGAAAAGGAGCAAGAAAGGTCAAAAGAAGAGGATATACTCCAGGAACAAAGCCTAGATGAAGAAAAAATAAATCCGACCATATCTTGTAATGCATTGGTGGGAATTACCACTCCTCAAACCATCAAGATAGAAGGACAAATCAAGAAGAAAAAGGTAATAGTGTTGATTGATTCAGGAAGCACCCAAATTTTATTCATTGTAAGGTAGCAAAAGAATTGAATTGCTTCCTATATCCAGCACCAGAGTGTCAAGTGATGATTGCAAATGGAGGAACAATAAATTGCTCTGGAAAGTGCCATAATATCAAGCTATCCATGGGAGAATATGTATTGACTAGCCCAATGCTTTCCATTCCAATGGGAGGTGTTGATGTTGTACTAGGAGTCCAATGGCTACAATCCTTGGGTACAATAGCTTTTAATTTTCAAGAACTTTTCATCAAATTTTCTACGGAAGGAAAGGAAGTTGAATTAAGGGGTATTGCAGGGAAACCAGGAAAGATAATCAGCTCTAATGGTATGACAAAGCTTCTAAAAAAGGAGCAAAGAGGTGTAATTGCACAATTATGTTCGCTAGATGTTTCCACATCGGAATCATCTATTTCTCCAGATCTCCAAAAAGTCCTGGACAATCATTCCAAGGTATTTGAGACTCCCAAAGGTCTCCCACCTATGCGTGATCATGATCATGCTATTCATCTGATTCCAGGAAGTGTTCCTCCAAACATCAGGCCGTACAGATATCCCTATGTCCAAAAGAGTGAAATTGAACGTATGGTTGCAGAAATGCTAGAGGCTGGTATAATTCAACCGAGTCAAAGTTCTTTCTCTGCTCCAGTAGTATTGGTGCACAAGAAGGATGGATCATGGCGCATGTGTCCGGATTATAGGGAGCTCAACAAGCTCACTATTAAAGATAAGTTCCCCATTCCTGTCATTGATGAATTACTGGATGAATTGCATGGATCAATTTACTTCACCAAGTTGGATCTTCGTTCAGGATATCATCAAATCAGAATGAAGACTGAAGACATTCTAAAAATGGCATTTAGAACTCATGAGGGTCATTATGAATTTTTGGTCATGCCTTTTGGCCTTACCAATGCACCTTCAACATTTCAAGGTTTGATGAATTCAATTTTCAAACCATTCCTTAGAAAATTTGTGTTAGTATTTTTTGATGATATACTAATCTACAACAAGTCTTGGAAGGATCATGTTGAACATGTTGACAGGGTGCTACAACTATTGGAGGAGAAACAATTATATGCAAAAAGATCCAAATGTTTCTTTGGAGTCCAGGAGGTGGAATATTTGGGTCATATTGTATCTCATGAAGGAGTTAAGGTAGACCCTAGCAAAATTAAAGCCATTAAGGAATGGAAAATCCCCACATCCATAAAGCATCTGCGAGGATTTCTCGGGTTGACAGGGTATTATCGCAAGTTTGTTAAGAATTATGGGAGAATAGCAGCACCTCTAACAACATTATTGAAGAAAGATGCATTTTCATGGACTCCGGAAGCAACAAAGGCCTTTGAACATCTTAAAGAGGCAATGTGCCAAGCACCGGTCTTAGCTACACCGGACTTCACAAAAACCTTTATTGTGGAATGTGATGCTTCAGGAAATGGAATTGGTGCTGTTCTAATGCAAGATGAAAGACCCATTGCTTTTGAAAGTCGTCCAATCAAGGGAAAGTTTTTAAGCAAAGCTATTTATGAGAAGGAAATGTTGACAATACTCCATGCACTTAAGAAATGGCGACCCTACCTAATGGGACGACACTTCAAGGTTAAAATGGATCATGATAGCCTTAAATACTTTTTAAAACAAATATTATCCTCTGAAGATTGTTGAGCGCCATTTCTATTATCTAACCAGATTGGATAAACGAAGCAAGGGAGGAATGGAAGAATGACGAAGAAGTGTGGGCACTTATTCGAAAGTTACAACAAGATTCCAGTACGTCTGATACATTTAGCTGGCAAAATGATTCGTTATGGTACAAAGATCGCTTATACCTCTGTAAGAATTCCCAGCTAAAACAAAAGATTCTTATGGAATTGCACACTTCTCCCTTAGGAGGGCACTCAGGATTTTTAAAAACTTACCACAGGGTTAAGAAGGAATTTTTTTGGGATGGCCTTAAATCAGATATTCAAAAGTTTGTGGCGGAATGTTTGGTTTGCCAACAAAATAAAGTTGAAACAATTAAGACACCGGGTCTATTACAACCTTTATCCATTCCAAGCCAACGTTGGGAGGAGGTTTCAATGGATTTTATCACAGGTTTACCCAAGTCTGAGGGAAAGAGTGTCATCATGGTGGTAGTTGACAGACTTACCAAGTATGCACACTTTTGTGCATTATCACATCCATTTAAAGCCAGTACAGTTTCTACTGCATTTATGGAAACAATTCAAAAGCTACATGGAAACCCAAAGATTATTGTAAGTGACAGAGATCCCATTTTCACTGGAAATTTTTGGACAAAATTATTTTCTTGTCTTGGTACTCAGTTAGCTCATAGCTCATCTTATCATCCTCAATCTGATGGGAAAACTGAGATAGTAAACAAATGTTTGGAAGGATATCTTCGTTGCTTTGTATCTGATAAACAGACACAATGGGTCAAATGGTTGCCTCTGGCTGAATGGTGGTATAACACTTCCTTCCATACAGAAACAAAAATGACCCCATTTATGGCACTTTATGGGTATCAACCACCATCCATCACATCATATTTAAGAGAAAATTCTAAGGTTCAGGCAGTGGAACATCACATCGAACATCAACAACAAGTCCTCCAACTCTTAAAGGATAACCTCGTGTTGGCACAGAATAGAATGAAACAACAGGCAGATCAACATCGCAGTGAAAGAAGTTTTGATGTAGGTGATTGGGTATTCCTACGGCTACAACCATATAAGCAAATGTCCCTCAAGCAAGCTAAGAAGGATAATAAATTATCACCAAAGTATTATGGTCCATACAAGGTGTTGCAAAAGATTGGTACTATGGCATACAAATTGGAGCTTCCTGCAGCTTCTCGATTGCACCCAGTTTTCCATGTTTCATGTTTAAAGAAGGTTATAGGCGACAAGCTCCCAGTTCAAACAATATTGCCAGAACTTGACGAGGAAGGAAAAATTATATTGGAATCGGAAGCAGTCACAGAAACAAGAACTCGACAGCTACGAAATCGATCAATTTCAGAGTATCTTATCAAGTGGAAGAACTTATCCGCTGAAGATTCCACATGGGAGGATGAGAATTTTATGCAAAAGTATCCAGAACTACTCAAGCGTTGAGGACAACACTTTTTTGAAGGAGAGGGTCATGTTGGGTCCCTATAATACTAGTGATTACCCCATTACTATTGTAGTTATACCCCTTATTAATATTGTTGTGCCCCTATTGCCCCCATATTGTTATTACTGTGCCCCATAGAATCCCTCTATTGTTATTTTTGTGGTTTTATATTATTATTGTTAGGTTGGCTGGATTATATTGTGACTCCTTAGACTCCTATATATAGAAAGGAGGTTTTGTCATTTGAATCATCCAAGAATTTTCATTTATGTAATGTAAAGGAGGTTGCCCCCTCGAAGAGGCTGAATTCTAAGGCGTTGATCTATCTTTTCTATCTTTTCTTGAGATGGTTTCATAACATTATACCAGTACACAGGCTTCTACCTATAGAAGGCTACAACCTTCTCTCGTTCTCCAGCTTCCCCTGGAGGAGCTACAACCCCCTTAGCTCTTGTACTAGCTGAGGTACTAGTACGTAGGTGTTGACCTACAAAAGGCTACAACCTTCTCTTTTCTTCCAGGGACCACATTTCATAAATTTTCAGACTGGATCCATGAATAACATCAATCAAACATCAAGTATATCTGCATCAACCAATCTCCTTTGCACCAAACAAACTGAATCAAATAGTCACTTCTCTGAATGTTGTACCCAGAAAGTAGTAACAGTAACCAGACACCAATTCTGAACCCAAAACACTGCAGCAATAAACAAAAGTAGCTAAAACATATTTCAAGAGACGTACCCTACTTCAATATGCATAAACCTGCATGCATACGCTTCTGTATTAAGTCCAACTAGTGTATACGTTGTTTTGGTTTACTAAACCAGGGTGTATACGTGCCCCTGATGTGTCGAACCTGCATATAGATCTATAAAAGATAATTCACTCTTTCAAATATTCAGACATTAGTTATACCTAGATTATCAGATTTATAGATCAAGTCATGCACCAAATATAACAGATCAAAATCACACAAAGATACTACTATTCAAGACTTGAGTTTTGACCCATCAATAGAACTTATCCATCTTCTTGCGCTCAGGTTCCTCCTTGATTCAAATTCAACTATGCACCATAAACCAATCACTAGTATTCCAGATCTTGCTTTTCATAAGATATTCAATACTTGAGTCAATGCCTTTGCCAAATGATCTCCTCCTTTTTATAGCCTTAGGCCTTACTCAAACCATGGTCCAAAACCATAGAGAACCAATACTAGGGACCCAATACCTGAGTTCAATACTTCGGACGCAATACTAAGGTCCAAAACCATAGGTCAAAATACCATGGACCTAAAAATAAACTTTCCCACCTGTACGTGCTTTTCCATGCATGAAAGTGCATGCATACGCATATGTGACTTTTGATCAATAATACCACGTGTATACACGACTTTGTCAAAGGAAACCTGCGTATACCTCATTTTCTTTCATTTTGAGAGCCTGAACAATGATATGGCATCTGAGTGAGTTGCCATCAAGGACAACACCTGTGTCATAGCGCCAAACCTGTGTCATAATGCCAACAATCTCCCCCTTTGGACTTGATGGCAACCCCAAGTCACTCAAAGTCATTCTCCCCCTTTGACATCAAGGGCAAAGGGTTATGCTCCCCCTGAGTTCATGCTGAAATCTCTGCTCTACTGTGTTGTTCATGCTCCCCCTGACTGTAGGCAAGGTCTGCAAGAAGATGTTCTACAAGAAGATACATAACTTTATACATCATAAGTGACCTTCCTACCACCAAAGGCTCATACATACATCCATCTCCCAACCAAGTGGGAATTGACTCACCCACCCAACCAAGTGGGGATACACCAAAAGTTTACACAAGATAAAACAAGAACATTACATTATCCATCCCAGGCATAGTGGGGAAATCAAAGAAGGTCGTTACATGACCTTGATAAGAAAAGAAATACATGACATAGAGATGAAATATCTACAACCAGACTATGATAGTTATCAACAAATATCATCAACAACATCTGTCAATCATCATTCAGACCAGCAACCATGTTCTCCTTCTGCACCTATTTCTCCTGAAACCAAAACACTGTTATCTTGAACCAAGATCTTCTTGGGTAATGCCAACAATGCATTATTAGAAGAATATATATGCTTCCCCTGAACTTGTGCCAGATGGTCTCTGTCAGACCCATATCAGATTCCTTTCATCCTGAGCCTGGCCCACTGTTTGTCTTCAAACCAACATATACACGACTGTACCCATATAAATCGGCGTATGTACGCGGATCCTCCTCATGAAACTCATGTACACCCACTTTTCTTTGAAACAGATAAGTTTCAATAGCAAGATGATGCATCGACTACTCCCAGATTATGTCTGAGGTATTCAAATGTTTCCCTGGGCAGTGGTATGGTGAGTATATCAACAACTTGTTCCTTGGAGGGAACATACTCTAATTTAGCCTTTTGTTCAAGCACTTGTTCTCGGAGAAAATGATATTTGATAGGTATGTGCTTGGTCTTTGAATGCATGACGGGATTCTTTAAAATTTTGATTGCACTTGTATTATCACAAAAAATGGAAATAGGTGGAGTACAAGTGATTATGCATGTCTTGCAATGTTTGCATCATCCAAAGGAGTTGTGTGCAGCAAGATGCAGTAGCTACATATTCTATTTCAGCTGTAGATAATGCAATTGAACTCTGTTTCTTGCTGAACTAAGATACTAATCTAGGACCCATGAAGAATGCACCACCACTAGTGCTTTTTCTGTAATCCACGCTTCCTGCCCAATCTGCATCTGTATATGCATGAAGTGTGAGATCTGTACCTCTAGGATACCATAAGCCATAGTTTTGAGTTCCTTGAAGATACTTGAAAATTCTCTTAACTGCCTGAAGATGAGTTTCCTTTGGTTTTGTCTGAAACCTTCCAACTATTCCCACTGCATGCATAATGTCTGGTCGGGTACCTGTTATATAGAGTAGACTACCAATCATGGATCTATAGGTTGGTTGATGCACTCTGCTAATTCATCATTTACGCTGAGGCTGCATCTTGTTACCATAGGGGTACATACTGGTTTCGAATCCTCCATCCCATATTTCTTCAAGATTTGCTTGAGATACTTGGTTTGTGATAGAAAAATACCATCTTTGTTTTGTTGGACTTGTAAACCAAGAAAATATGTGAGCTCACCAAGCAGGGACATTTCAAATTCTTTTTGCATCATCAAGGCAAAGTTTTGACTCATGTCTTCTTCATTGCTACCAAAGATGATATCATCAACATATACAACAAGTATTAGCAAATTATCATTGTCAATTTTTATATATAGATTGCTGTCTGTTGATCCTTTTGTAAAACCTTTTTGATGGAGGTACTTATCGAACTGATAATACCAAGCCCTTGGAGCCTGTTTAAGGCCATAGAGAGCCTTTTTGAGTCTACATATAAGTTTTGGATCATTTCCAAGGATAAACCCATCTAGTTGCTCAATATACAATTCTTCATCCAAGTCTCCATTTAGAAAAGCAGACTTCACGTCCATTTGAAATACTTTGAACTTCTGAAAGCTAGAAAGTGCAAGGAACATTCTTATGGCCTTAAGTCTAGCAACTGGTACAAAAGTTTCTTCAAAGTCTATGCCTTCTTGTTGAGCATACCCTTTACAAACAAGTCTTGCCTTGTTTCTAATAACATCTCCATTTTCATTTAGTTTGTTTTTGAATATACATTTTGTGCCTATTACATTTTTATCGTTTGGTCTAGCAACCAACTCCCAAGTGTTATTTTTTTCAATCTGCTCCAGTTCTTCATTCATGGCCTTGACCCAGCATTCATCTTTGCATGCTTCACTTACATTTTGTGGTTCAGTGGAGGAGAGCAATGCTAGGTAGCTTGAAGCTTCTAAAATAGTTCTTCTTGTTTGTACACCTGCCTCTTTCTGCCCCAAAATTTGAGTTTCTGGATGATTCTTCTAAACGTACCTGGATGGAGTCTTTTCTTCTATCCTTATCTGTTCTTCTGGTGCCTCATGGGTTTCTTCTTCATCATGAGTCTGATTTGTTGTTGAAGGATAGTCCTCATCATCTTCGAAATCTTCAGATTTTACTTGCCTAGGAATGTTTCCTTCTTCATCAACCACTACATCAATACTTTCAACAATTTTTCCAAGTCTTTTATTGTAACACTTATATGCTTTGCTGTGGGGAGAGTAACCAAGAAGAATGCCTTCATCTGCTCTAGGTTCAAACTTACCAAGGTTTTCATCAGTATTTTTGATGTAACATTTGCTTCCAAAATTTTTGAAGTATTTTACTGTGGGAGTCTTACCATACCAAAGTTCATGAGGAGTTTGAGTGTTGTTTACCCGAACGTTTTTCTTGTTGAGAATAGTAACTATAGCAAAAGCGGCTTCACCCCAGAAGGTTGCGGGAGTTCCAGACTCATCAAGCATAGCACGAGCCATTTGTTTAACCGTTTTGTTCATCCTTTCCACTACTCCATTTTGCTGAGGAGTCCTTGTAGTAGAGAATTCCCTTCTTATTCCATGTTCTTCACAAAAATCGAAAAATTCATCCGAGGTAAATTCCCCACCTCTATCAGACCTGAGGCATTTGATTCTGCAATCTGATTTGTTTTCAACCAAGGCTTTGAATGCTTTGAACTTTTCGAAAGCTTCGTCTTTATACTTCATAAGTCCTATCCAACACATCCTGGAAAAGTCATCAATGAACAATATAAAGTATTCTTCTCCTCGAGGTGACCTTTTGCTAGATGGACCACATACATCAATATGGACAAGTTCAAGTGGCCTACTAACTAATCCTTCCTTCTCAGGGAAATTAGTTCTGGTTTGCTTCCCAAACTGACATGATTTGAATATTGTATTATCTGGAATTATGATGTCAGGGAGATCACGACCCGCCTGATATTTGCATGCTTTCATTATTTGAGAGAAGCTTAGATGCCCCAATCTTCTGTGCCATAGCCAGTGTTCATCATTCTTACTTAGATAGCATTGTTTTTGTCCTCCCTTGAGTATGTATAAATTATTTGGTGTTCTTATGCCTTTGATCATTGTTTCTCCTGTATCAAGCTCACGAACAATACATCCATTTGATCGAAATATTACCTCATTTCCTTGATCACACATTTGACTGACACTTAATAGATTATGCTTTAAGCCATCAACATACATAACATTCCCAGATTTGACCTTTTATTTCAAAAGAACAAAACCTTTACCTTTTATGAATGCAGGAGTCTCATTTCCAAATGAGACCTTCTTTTCCTTTTCTAAGGCACTATATGATTGAAGTTTTTCTTTATCACCTATCATATGTTTCGAGAATCCAATGTCGATGTACCACTGGTTTTCCTGCCCTTCCGCATATAAGGCTATACCACATATTTCTGGTTGCGGTTCTTTCTTCCTCCATGTTTTGGGGCTCAATGAAGCTTGCTCCTTCTGAGTTGTTTGTCGAAACCTACTCCTGCATTCAAAATCTTTATGACCAAAGTTGTTACAAATAGAACATTCTATTTCATTTTCAAGAGCAGAAAAGTTATTGTAGGTTCTTTTCATGATTCCAGTCGCACTCCTTTGATTTCGTGTTTCTATGGTCATGATGGTCTTGTAGGCAACACATTGAGCTTCTTTATGTCCAAAGTTATGACAAGAGAAACATTGGCCATTGAAGAAATTCCTGCGATCATCAAACCTTTCGTCTAGGCGATTGTAATAGCCATTCGTTCTTGAGGCAAATTGAGAATGATTTACCTGTGGTTGGTTGTAGCTTCTGTTCATCCTTGAAGTAGATTGCCCTCGATTTACTTGGTGATCTCTATTCATTCTTGAAGTAAATTGTCCCTGATTTACCTGATGATCTTCATTGTGCCTTTACTGTCGATTGTCAACCTGTTCACTTCTCCTTGCTGCTTCAAGATAACTTTTGGAGGTAGATGGCTTCTGTGCTTGAGATGTTTCTTCAGTATACCCAAGACCAGTATTGATTAGAGGAGAACGTTGCACTTTGATAATCTCATCTAAAGTGTCATATCCTTTAGCAAATCTAAGATTAAGAGCTTTTGTTTTCTCAATGTCCTTTCTAAGTCCCACAATTTCACATTCTAACTTTTCATTGTGTTTTTCCCTTTCAACAAGTTGGAATGTCAGAGTATCTATAATCATATTCTTTTCTTCTAAACAAATTTTGAGTTTAGAAATTTCTTCATAAAGACCTTCTTCATCTATAGCATCCAAGAAATCATCATCTTCAAAAGCCATCAAAAGTCTATAATCATTACCTTGTTCATCTTCATCACTATTTGAAAATCCATCACTGTCTTCATGTGTGTAATAGCTCTTCTTACTTACATTCTGTTTTTTGTTCCATCTAACTGGTTCCTTACCTTTGTCAAGCTTATCTTTATGAGGACACTTGGCAGCATAGTGACCGACTCTTCCACAAGCAAAACATTTGAAAGGTAGCTTACCTCTGAATCTTCCAGAACCTCGTTGAAGGTTCTTGACAAAATTTGATTCTTCCTCTTCTTCTGACATATGTCCTGAGTCATTGTAATCTCCTTTTCCTGAGGCTTTGAATGCAACTTCTCTCTTGTCTGATGGTCCCCCTTTTCTCATTTCATAAGCGGTTAGGATTCCGTGTAGCTATGACATGGTAATGCTATGTAGATTCTGTTTTTCTTCTATGGTAGAAACTTTTGATTCAAACTTAGAAGACAAAGATCTTAGAACCTTTTCAACCAAAATAACTTCTTTTATTTCTTCACCCAAGTTTTTCATACAATTAACAATCTCATCTATACGTAAGAAATAGTTAGCCACACTTTCATCATTGTGCATTCTGAGATTTTCATATTGAATTCTGAGAGTTTGTAGTTTTGCTCGTTTTACCTGATCATTTCCTTCATAGCTCAGAACGATCTTGTCCCATATTTCTTTTGCGGTTTTGAGTTTCATAACCTTGACGAATTTTGATTGAGATAGACTCCCTAATAGAGTATTGATAGCCTTTGCATTTGTTTCATATTGCTTCTTACCAGTCGTATCTGTAGGAGTTGTTGATGGAAATGTGTATCCTGTTTCCACGATATCCCAGAATTCTATACCAAGAGATTGAAGATATGCTGTGATTCTTACCTTCCAATAGACGAAGTTGCTCCCATCAAAAATTGGTGGCTTGATTGCTTCTTCTTTCTTGTAGTTGCTCATGATGATAGATCTTCCTTCAAGCGATCAAGCTTCTTCTGAAGGACCTGCTCTGATACCAATTGTTGGAAATAATATTGAGGGGGGGGGGGGGGGGGGGTGAATCAATATTATCAAGTCAATTATTTTTCATTTCACAATCAGATTTGCATACGCTACTTTAGTTAGTGAAAATAGTGTATATACGCAACTACAATTAAGGAAATTCGCGTATAACTTGCAGACTTGTAATTTAATTTATTCTTCTGATGTTGATCATTAATCTGTGTGTCAGAACCATATAAACAGTAACTAGGAACAGTAAAAACAGATCAGACAGTCACACACAAGAACACAAGATATAAGGTGGAAACCCAATGTGGGTGAAAACCACCTGCTACAATTCGTCTCTATCTTCTTTCAATTAGAAACTTCCTTTTACAATGGATCTTGTACTGGTGCAATCTTATACCAGTACACAGGCTTCTACCCGCAGAAGGCTACAACCTTCTATCATTCTCTAGCTTCTCCTGGAAGGGAGCTACAACCCCCTTAGCTCTTGTACTAGCTGAGGTACTAGTATGTAGGTGGTGACCTACAGAAGGCTACAACCTTCTCTTTTCTTCCAGGGACCACGTTTCATAAATTTTTAGACTATATCCATGAATAACATCAATCAAACATCAAGTATATCTGCATCAACCTATCTCCTTTGCACCAAACAAACTGAATCAAATAGTCACTTCTCTGAATGTTGTACCCAGAAAGTAGTAACAGTAACCAGACACCAATTCTGAACCCAGAACACTTCAGCAATAAACAAAATTAGCTAAAACACATTTCAAGAGACATACACTACTTCAATATACATAAACCTGCGTGCATATACTTTTGTATTAAGTCCAACCAGCGTATATGCTATTTTGATTTACTAAACCAGTGTGTATACACGCCCCTGATCTGTCGAACCTGCGTACAGATCTATAAAAGATAATTCACTCTTTCAAATATTCAAACATTAGTTATACCCAGATTATCAGATTTATAGATCAATTCATGTGCCAAATATAATAGATCAAAATCACACAAAGATACTACTATTTAAGACTTGGGTTTTGATCGATCAATAGAACTTATCCATCTTCTTGCGCTCAGGTTCCTCCTTGATTCAGATTCAGCTATGCACCATAAACTAATCACCAATATTCCAGATCTTGCTTTTCATAAGATATTCAATACTTGAGTCAATGCCTTTGCCAAATGATCTCCTCCTTTTTATAGTCTTAGGCCTTACTCAAACCATGGTCCAAAACCATAGAGAACCAATACTAGGGACCCAATACCTGAGTTCAATAATTCAGACGCAATACCAAGGTCCAAATACCATGGACCTAAAAATAAGCTTTCCCACATGTACGTGCTTTTCCAAGCATGAAAGTGTGTGCATACACATACGTGACTTTTGATCGGCAATACCATGTGTATACGCGACTTTTTCAAAGGAAACCTGCGTATACCTCATTTTCTTTCATTCTTAGAGCCTGAACAGTGATCTGCCATCTGAGTGAGTTGTCAAGGACAACACCTGTTTCATAGTGCCAAACCTGTGTCCTAATGCCAACAAAGCCCCATTAGTTCTTCCCTCCTTCCATGGCTGATCCAAAGTGGTCCTTGTATCTATAATTATGAAAAAATATATATTATTATTGCATTGAATTTTTCTTGTTTCTCCTGTGCCTGAATTCTTCTATCATTATCTGCTTTACAACTTCTTATTTCTTCCTTCAAGCTTCTCAATGTGTTTGCTAAGTTAGAAGAAATCCCAACACCACGTTGCTCCTCTAATCCATAGGGAGAATCTCGTGAATTGTAGTCTACCATCTTGCTAGTCATCTTTGATATTATTCCTGCAAGCATACCATGTCAACTAAACCAAAATATAAACATAATCAACATACCTCGGTACATTTAAGGGAGGATATCTCATTTGCAATATCAACCAGATTAGCACAATACATGTATAAACATAATTATAACAACATATAGATATCATCCTAACCATAGTACAGTCATCAATGCATGACCATATCAACCACACCTCATGACCCCATGCATGAAAACTACAACCATGTAAATGCATGCGTAATCAACATATGTATGACATGCATGCATACACGATACATACAAACACTGACATGCATAACCAGTGCATAACCGACCTATACTCATGATAAACATATCCAACTTCAACACCATCAACTTTCACATGGAACCACAAATGAAACCATGAAGAACACCATGCATACAAAAAAATCTTATAGACCACAAGCATGAAGAACACATAAGCAACTGATATATATGCTTGACCAACACACCGCCCATCCAGTCCAAGGGGTGAACTTGGCTCTGATAACACTCTATAACACCCTTCTCCCACATTTATCCAAGTTAACCAGTATGTTGGGGTAAACATGTGATGAGAGGCTACTATAATATTATTCAACTCCCCATGTATAGTTAAGGAAGTGAAATCGACAAAACACAACCAATCTGACCTTCTACACATGTTACATAATCTACAGGAGCCAACCAACCTTTCTAGGTGACCAACCCCTGAGGCAACTTAGCCTTTTACTAACCTAGAGCCTCAGTCTCTCCCATGACATGGGCATGCATGCAACTGGGAACCTCCAGTCACTCTCAAAGCAAGGGAATGCACGCGATTGGGGTATTTTTCAGCTAGTCTTAAGCCTGCGAGCCCAGATTTTGTGCCACTTTTCAAGGTCGGGACTCAAGCCACTGCCTAGAACTTTATGAAACTTCCAGAAATGAAAAGTAACATCGAAACAATGATACTAATGAAAATACTTGAACAAATACTTGACTGGATCCCTACCAGCCATGACAGGAATTTTGTCAAACATGCCACAAATATTTATTCTACAGGTCATAACAACAATTCTGAGCATAGGGGTCTCATACTTATATAAGAATCACTAAGAAGCATTACTTCCTTATCACATTAACTACATTATCATCTATTAGGTCACATATTAATTATTCATTCATTTACAAGTCAAAACATGATGAGAGCTATACATCATCATTGCCTTAAAACATACTCATAACCAACATATAAACAACATAAATATTAAGGATACAACATCCATAAAATCCACATATAAACCAGTACATCTACACATGAAATACCAAGGATAAGAAACTCTTATTAATGAATACATAAGCCAACCAGGAATGAGACTTCCATGAACCACCTGACCATATATTGGCTGAACCAAATCTTTGTTTCAACCAATCACCCCTGTGCCATATTCCATGCATGAATGTGAAACTCATAACCAAAACTTAACCAGGGATTTCCTAGGCTACACCACCTCACCCTCATCAATAGAAGTAGGATTTACCGTAATCCACACCAGATCACTAGACCCTAAACAATCATGGATGCCACTAGATTTCTCCACCTACACCGTGAGGAATTTTCCTATCTCCTAGTCTCTGGGCTTTACCACAATCCACACCGGATCACTAGGCCCTAACCAAGACCCCACCCTCTAGGATTTACCATATATCCTTACATTCACTGGATAGGATTCTTAGGCCTGATCAAGGGCATCCACCACTAGGCTTTACCGTATATCCCACCATTAACCAGTTTAGGATTCCTTAGGCCCATCGAGGTAACACAAAATCCATCTTTACGATAACCCACAGTCCACTTCAAGGGTTACTAGGCCAAGGCTTTACCGCAATCCATAGTATGATTCAAGAATCACTAGGCCATGTGTTCTTTCTTTCAAAGACCACCTTGCTTTGTTTTGAATCCATCCGGCAATCCAACTCAACCAAAACAAGAGAACTCCATCACACCATGGCTATCCAGAAATGGAAAGGAAAGGATGAATAACACTGTCACACCTGGAGAAACCCATGCTAATGGCAGGAAGAAAACCAAGAACACACATGCATAACCATGCATGCCAAAAATAGTAAGGAAGTCATACATGCAAATAAATACTTACAAGAAATCCCATTGTAGTTGCTTGATCTTTCTCTTCCTTACTTGATCTTTGCTCCCTCTTGCCTTCTTTAATTTCCTTGATCCAAAGCTGAAGTGCTCCAAGAAAACTCTAAGTGTCCAAGAGTGAGAGAGAGAGAGAATAGAGAGAGAGCTCCAAAAATGAACTGGCAAAAGGTACCAATTGATCCTCATAACCATTTTGATTAATGAGACCTCTATTTTCTTCAATTTTCCATTATTTTCCTTCTCACGTGCAACTCATGACCTTTCACCTTCCTTTTCTCCTAATTTCCATTATTTTCATAAATAAAATGACAATTAATGCCTCACGCCTTTCCAATGCCTTTTCCATTGCCTTTTCCAATTTCCTTAGCCATAATAAACCAAATTAACACCCACACTAGGATGTTTTTCCTAACATTCAACTTGGAATAAGTGTCCCATGACCGTAGTTATTATTTTCGTTTATTAACTTTTATGACATGGAATTTTCAGCAGGCTTGTTACACCTGCAACTAATATAGGCATCAATAGTGGCCAACCAAGGTCTACCTAGAATGAGAGGGTAACCATTAAAATTGGTTTTATGATGGAGGACAAGGAAATATGTGGGATACTCCTAGGAGTCAAAAAAGACCATCACATCCTCAATAACTATCTCGGGGAATACTATGGATCCATCAACAAGCTACAACACGATAGTGTTCTTTCTCAAGGCCCCTTGGAGGTTGATATTTAGCATGGTTTCCATGTTCATAACATTAATTGCAGCCCCAAGGTCAATCAAGGTGTTATGGACCACAATGTTATTAACATGCTCATCTACTATTGGGCTACTAGGATCCAAGTACTTTTGGGAGATCACCCTCCCAAGCATTAGACCAGATTGCTTCCCAACAACATTGATAGTGGGAGCATCTCTTTTTTCCCTCCCAGGCCTCTTAAAACACTCTTCCTTGATAAGCTTGTTGTAAATGGGGACATATTTAATGGCCTAGAGAAGGGGTATTTTCACACACAATTTTTTCACTTCTCCCAGAAGTTCAACTTCTTATGGGGTATGTTGTCTAGGTTGGGAAAACCTTTCAAGATAGGGAGGTTCATTGGCTTGAGGGGTACTATCTTCCTTCTCTTCTTCAAGATCTTCAGGTGGATAAGTTGGTTGAGCATCCATAAATATCTTCCCAGACCGAAGGCTGATATCTTGGATTTCCATAGCCTAAGTAGGATAAGATGTTTCCCCATTGTAAAGTTGTTCTGCCTACTTATTGTCTCAGTTTATATTGAGTTGAGTAGGCATTTTAGGTTGCTTAGGGGTTTTTGGTGAGGTAGTTGTGGTTGAGATTGAGGAGGAGGCATTAAGGTGGGAGGTTGGGCTTCCCGAGGCCTCCATCCTTGTGAGGAGGTCCCCCATTTAGGGGGATGAGACTGATATGGTTGGAAAGGTGGGTGGATAGGCTGAGAAGGGTATTGAGGAGTGTAGGGCCAAGGTGTTGAAAAGTGTTAACTAGGTTTGTTCTCCATAATGATGTGTAATTATGATTTTATGTAATGTGATGTAAAGAATAAAAATAAATTTATTGCAGTGCTTGCTTCATGGGTTTCATGAGAAAGAGATTTTATTTTGGAGTCAAGACTCCCATTGAAAGTCTTTAGGAATTATTTGTCATCTAGTCAAAAAATGATAGATTCATTGTCATGTAATGAAGTCATGTTACACTTTCTATAGAGTCAAACTTTTCTATGTAAAGTATCCTCCAAGACCTTGTCACTTATCCTCTTCAAGTCAGCATACAATGATGGAAGAACATGCTAGAAGAAGTCAATCTCACTACTGGTCATCTTGTTAGCCTAAGGGTCATGGGTTGATGTGTATAAGTAGCCTCACTCGACCTCACTTGAAGGTAAGCAACTAGAAAAGAATTCGAGGAAGAAGTGTGACGAAGAAGGGCTACAAAGAGAAGTGCGAAGAAGTGATAAGGAGTGTTTCTTCTGGGCAAGCGAAGGAAGTTTCTTCTGGGAAAGCGAAGGAGGATTCTTATGGGAATAGTGAAGAAGGTTTCTTCTAGGGTCAAAGAAGAAGAGTTTCTTCTAGGGAAGTAAAGAAGGTTTCTTCTAGGGCATCGAAGGAAGGATTGTTCTGGGATACTTGTTCTGGGTATCCGAGATAGAGATCTAGAGATCGAGATTACCTAGAGGAAGAGAGTGATATCATAGAGACTGAGTTTCTCTAGGATAAGTGGAGAAGAAAAAATGTAAAGTATAAAGACCGAGTTTATCTAGAAGGAGTCGAGGAGAGCAATTCGAGATTAAGAAGAGAGTTGAGAAAGGGAAGAGGTAGAGCATCAAGGTTAGTGACAAGGTTATTGGGAGGATACTATAATCAAGGGTATTTTTCATGGTCATGGTACTCATTAATTGAAGATCTAGAAGAAGAATTTTGATTGGGTTTTCATCTCAAGAGGTGAGAGGTATTGGCCAACGTACATATTGTGTCACTTGTCTTTTATTGTGCATATTGGTAATTGTCTTGACAAAAAGAACATGATAATAACATAAAGAAGAAAAGACTATAAGCTAAGAGTTAAAAGTACATCACAAGAAATTATCAAGCAAAGAAATCTTTTAACTATTCATACCCTAGAGTTCTCAACACAAGGAGAGGGCATAGACCATGATGGATGAGTTAAAGGGTACCAAAGATGGAAAGGGGTGTTTTGATTTGGTTTGCAAGAAGGATATTGCACACCTTGCATGCCATGTTAGTATGGTCGTAGGCCTTGTGGCCTTCTTTGGTTGATGAAGCAGAGTTGCTACAAGCCATTTTCAACCCCTTAGTACACAACCTTTAGTCCTCGAAAAGAGGGGAATTTGTTTAATGTATGGTTCTCCTCACAGACAGAGCATACCTCTATGGTGTTCAATGGGCACTCATTTCTAGGATGCCTCTTAGTGGATCTAGGGCAAAAGATGGCTAGTACGCTTTTTTCTTCCTCTTGCATCCTTTTAATCTACATAGTATCCATTTACAAGGAAACAGTATGCAACATTTCACTCTTAAAGTCTTCTAACATACTCCCTATCTCATGTTTGATAGTTGATGTGGAGGGAGAAGAGTTGACTAGGAATTGACTGAACCTACCTCTCTTCCTAGCAACCCTAGAATGATTATTGAATACTGTCTTGATGTTTTCATAGGTCAGTTGGTAAATATATCCACAAGACAACATATTGAGGGTCTCCATTACATCCTCCCTAATCCCTTAGTGAAGTACAGTATTGAGTGATTTAGGATCAAGGGTACAATTATCCCTCCTATAATTGAGTTGGAACCTTTCCTCGTAGTCTTATAAGGACTCATCTGGCCCTAGGGTCATCCTAAATATTTCTTCTTTTGTCTCCTTAGACGTACAATAGTCCCTGTACTTCTCATCAAAGGCTTGTTGCATTTGTGCCGAGGTAAATATGTTGCCTCCAGGTAGACTCATAAATCAATGCAAGTATGCATCCTCGAGGGTGGAGGGGAACAACTTCAACTTCTGTTAATCAAAGGTAGAGTCATAGGTCTTACACACTACAACAAACTCAAACATGAATGTGTCAGGGTCCTCAGAGGCTATGCCATGGAAATGTGGAAGAGAAGTAGGGCTTATATTCTTCATCCTGGCCTCCCCATTGGTCTCTTGGATAGGAAAGAACTCATTTTCCTATTTTTAGCCATGTTTTGGATAGGTGATATAGGCTCCTCCTCCCCTATGGGTTCTTCAAAGATTTCAGGTTGCTCACCTAGAGGATTATATAACTCCCCTGTGGTCAAAGATGGAATTTCATTGTCACCAAAGAAGAAGGATGGTTGACTGCTTGAAGGGGTGGGGGTTTTTGGTAGAAATTTCCCTTGATTATCCCTACTCCTATGAGGCATGGAAGAACTAATTTTGTTTTTATCTTTTGGATTTTTCTCCTTTTTTTTTGAAATTTTAAATTTAATAGTATTGGTGCAAAACAAAATATAGAAAATGAAGCTCTTCTAAGTAGAAACAACACCTACTTGGACACCTCCCCAACAACGATGCCAAAAAGTGATGAGCCCCAATATCACAACAAGATTGTTGAGACTCCCAAGGCTACCAACTTTAATTATCAACCCGAGGTTCATACAAACTTAAGAGGTGATAGTGTTGTATGCACAATAGGTCAAGTTCTAGTCATGCCACCTTCAAGCAATGGACCAGATCAAGGTACACAAATACCACTCTTTTAACTAGATAAAGGAAGGGAATTTCATGAAAAATAAAGTTCTACTCTAAATGCAGGAATAAAAACAATTGCTCTACTTGCAGAAATGGAAAGTGTTATTCATCGGATGTAAATTTAACCGTGGTTAAAAGAATGTAAAGGCTATGATAATTGTAGGAATGAAAAGTACTTGTCTATTTGTAGAATGTAAACCTTGTGCTACTTGCAAGAATGTTAATCATTAGTCTAATTGTGGAATGTGAATCATTAGTCTAATTGCAGAAGGTGAAAGGTTGCTTAGAAAAGAAACTAATCCTATGCAAGAAAAACATTTTGTAATTGAAACCCTAAGAGAATGAATTGAAAGAAATAGGCCTAATATAATTTGCATTGAAAAATCAACCTGTTAATCACCGTGTTCAAAGGGACTTGGCTGGAGTAACAAAGTTCATATTCATTTCATAAGAAAATCATCATTAGAATTCAATTTAGAAATATATCACCTAACCCTAATTGCAGAATTGTATTTGTAGTGAGAAAAAGGTAGGTTCAAAGTGGTCTATGGTCCTCCTTAATCATGGATTTAGATCATAGAGGTAATTATTCAAGCCTAAGAGACAAAAACCAAGCTTTTGGAGCAAATCTAGTCAAGTTTAGGGTCTGCTACAAGATTACTACAAAATGTTACAAGATTGCCTATTTTGCTACATGATTTATTCCATGAGCATCCTAAGGGTGAAAAAGGTGGTTTGAAGGTGGGAAAGGGTAGGTAAGGGGTTGTGTGAGGATTTTTCCAAGCCTAGTACCTCTCATAGCCCCATCTTTCACAAAAACAAATACACACGTGGTCCTTCAGATAACTGAGAAATAAGGTCTTGGTAGCATAATTTTGAGGGTAGTGTGGGATTAAAAGGAAGGGGTTGATGATGACAAGGGGAATGTAGGATGAGTGTTCCAACCTTGCAAGCCATTGATAGTACCTACAAACCAACAACAATCCCTTTTCTTGCTCTCAAAATGATGATCAAATTGTAGAAAAATAAGCTAAGCAAGAAAGGATGAGTCAAATTTTATGAAATCAAACAAATATTTTTTTTTTCATTAAGAACTAATTCACCTCACAACATGCATCTGACCTACATACATGAAAAATTGATAAATATGATTTTAACTCCTAGATTTCATAAACAGAGTATATAAGAGACAATGAGCTAAAGCCTAGAAAATTGCAAAGGAAAGAAACCACATATTTTTGGCTTGCTGTTGTAGACTCCTCAACCACACTTCCCACAAAGGCGGTGGTAATCAGGCCTGCAACCACAATTTTTCTGGAAAATAAACTTCTGCTCAAACACAAAAGGAAATGTTGCTACTAAAATGATGCACAAATAAGATACATAAAGAGGTACTTGAGCCTTTTGGTTGGGACATAACACAAGGGGACTTAATCCTATGAAATTAAATCAAATGTATAACAACAATATGCTTCTCACTAAAATGAAATAAAATTTAGGTACATCATGCAAAGGAAAATAATAATAACAGTCTCAAGTTCCTAGCTGTTGGTAGCTATTCATTGGTAAAAAATTTGAATCCTAATGAGCCCTTACACCTATTTATTTGTACAAAGAGGATTGAGGGGCAACCTCCTTGAAAAGAGGACTGCTTCCCTCCAAAACTTCGAAAAAAGTGGATCTATCTCCCTTAGATCCTCACATTCACTTGAGTTCATTGGTTACTAGTAGACCTCGAGTTGCAAGTGAGTGATTCTAGGGATCACTTCGAGTCAAAGGAGAGTAAATGCATGGGACAAGCCTCCTACACTTTCTCTAGATGCTTCCAACATGCCTCTGCATCATAAATGTACTAAAAAAATTCTCTTTTTCCTGCACATTAACCACATTAGGCCATGAAGCATGACAAAACATCCTTTAGTCTTCTTATTAAACACATTATGGCTAAAAGGATGTTAATTAA
Organism: Pinus tabuliformis; assembly: GCA_031772625.1. Taxonomy (NCBI): domain Eukaryota; kingdom Viridiplantae; phylum Streptophyta; class Pinopsida; order Pinales; family Pinaceae; genus Pinus; species Pinus tabuliformis. The sequence continues at coordinate 271,346,229 of CM062804.1, forward strand.
TGTGAGAAAAGGAGAAATTATGGGCTGGAGGATAGCAAAATGGGCCTTAGAGTGTACTTATTGATGGTACCCATCAGTAATGCCTCCACGTTTTTCAAAACTTGAACAATAGCATACAATTATTTGCCATAAGAAGAATATTGTTGCTTTGTGTCATTTAATTTTTCACTAAAATAAGAAATTGGGTTTCCTTCTTTACCCAAAATAACTCCAATGGAAACTCCACTTGCATATGTTTCGACTTGAAAATATTTATTGAAATCGGGTAAGAATAAAATTGGCTGCTCAGTGATCTTTTCGTTGAGCAATTTATAATTTCTATTAGCTGACACATTCCATCTAAAATGTTGTTTGCTTCCCTTAATAGTTTATATAATGGTAACACAAATATTGCTAAAGTTCTTAATAAATTTTTTGTAGAAGCTTGCAAGCCCATGGAAGCTTCTTATCTCAAAAATATTCTTTGGAATAGGCAAATTAATAATTTTCTTCACTTTGCCCTGATTCATCTATAGCCCATCTTTAGAAATTACAAGTTTGTCGGAAGACCGATGGTATTTAGCATCGCTCTAGCGACTCTCTCGGGCATAGGCGTCAAAAGAGCAGAAAATGTGTTATCTGGTCAGTGTTAGCATTTGTCAAAACAGAGACAAGTCTTAACCGTCATATGATTGACACCAGGCACTATTTTACGATGCTAGTAGTCATTGTAACAATAACAAGTAGTTACCGTTATGAAATATGACCAACAATAGTAGTCATCGCACATTACGACATAAGAGTGATAAGTAGCAATTAGTAACCATCGTAAGACTGACGATATTTAAAAAAAAAAAAAAATTATTGCACCATTGTGGTTCACAAACAATCATCGTTTTTTCAACGGTCAACATTTATACAAAATCCAAGATTTGTAAAATCCATTTTAAAGTAAACATGCTATAGATTCACCAAAAAATGTGCTTATTTGGTCATCACAAAAGGTTTAGAGAAATTATACCAATTAGAAGTGTGAACATTGGCAATGATAGTCGTTTTAGAGTTTCCACCAAGAGAATCCTGAAAGCACCATTGCATTTTGTGATTAGATTTGTAAGAAAATTGCTTGATAATTTGAGAGATTTGATTCTTGCACCATGAAAATGTTTGAAAATATATTTAGAGTCTTTAAAAAACAAGAATTTGAACTTCCCAGAAATGTGCTTGTGTGATTTAATTTCATTGGGTTGTGATTTACTTAGGAGAGGGCACCACCATGCAAAGATTTGATGTATAAACCTCATTAGGTGTACAACCTTTGTGTGTGCGAGCAAAGGTGTTTGACTTCCAGAGTCAGTCTCCCTCAGTCATTAATGGGGCTTAATATATGTCCAATAAGCTAAATTGGTTAAAGTTTTTTTGTTTTTGTTTTTGTTTTTGTTTGTTTGTTTGTTTTTTTTTTTTTTAAGTTAAAAGTATTTATATTACATGAGAAATACAAAAATTACATCTTTTGTTGTTGTGTAGCCATAAGCCCTGAGGTATTTTTAGGGATTGTGACTAGCATAAGGAATCATTACATCTGATATGTTCAAAAAGAGTAAATTGGCACATGAAAGCCATGAAAAAAACGGATTACAAAATAGTTGACTGAGAACAGTGTGCATTGCAATTGACATTAGAAACCAACCACAGAAAAGAAAATAAGAGACTCTTGCGAGAAGAGAAGCAATTGAAATGAGATACCTAATAGACACATATGCTCAGGGAAATTGCATAGAATCTAGGTCTTCCTCTTCAATGGGCACTGGCCCATAATATTCATTGTCCGTGGGCTTGGTGGCATCGTCAACTTGATTACGTTTGGTTGTAGGTGGTAAGGTAGACACATGATTAACTTCCAAAGGAGTAGATGTGGAAGGAAGGTCCGCTTTGAGGGGAGAATATTGCCTTAGATTGTCAACGTCCAGGCTTGGAGAGGACGAGGGTGAATCAGAAGGAGGGGATGGGTGCAGTGAGATCCCTAGAGCACAACCTTGAGATTCAATCTAAATTGATCTAGGTCCTTTATGCGAGATTCCATCAACATCATATTCTCCTCATGGTCCCTTACGTTGTGTCTAATGGAATTCCTCAGTGCCCATGCATTTTCATCAACAAACCATAGCTCCACCACTTCGAGGTCAACAACCTGCAAATGATATCGTATGGGAATGATTGGGTGCTAGCACTCTTGAACACAACCATGCCATGGCAAGAGTGAAGGTCAAACCCTACCACATACCCTTGACAAGCATGCCCACTTTCTTGAACCATAAGGCTTACAAATGAAGATTAACAATGAACGAGGAGGAGGAGAGAGTAGCGAGAAGGAAGAGACCACTCTAAAATGATGGAGGGGCTAGGCAAGAAAGCATCATAGAGCAGGGTCGCGAGAAGATGCACTGGTTCATGGACGGAAACCAGAGAGAAAAATTTCTACCACTAGATTGAGGCCAAGGCTATAGAAAATAGGGACATAAGGGTTTGGGCAAAAAGAAGCCAGAGGAGCATAGGTAGAGAGGATGGAGAGGAGAAGGGGTTGAGTCTAAAGCAAGCTCAACTCTGGATCAGAGAAGAGCTTTGCCTACGAGGGGGGTTCATGTAGATTTCAACCTGCACATTGCCTATTTATATAGCCAAGGAGCCTGACAACAGACATTCCAATTAGGATGTGAATGTAAATGTGTAGGAGCAGTCAGATTACCACAGTAAAACCTAGAATGAATGTCTGGCAAGGCAAAAGAGATAGTTAGAATGCGAGTATCATCAGGATCACCATTCAACTAATATGGATTTATGCAGGAAAAAATGAAATACAAATTTAAAAATAAATGCAGAGCTACAATGAAAATTAAACTTAAATTAATTAATAACAAATACTGAAAATTGTTTACATGCAAGATGGAAACAAACTAGCTTGGGTGATGGTAGTTTATCTTTGAGAAGAGATGTGGTAACTACATGCCTTATGAATTGTGTTACAATGAAGCTCAAAGTATTTTTTATTATTGAAAAACAATGGAAACCCTCAACATCCAAAAACCTAGCCCTTGGAGATGAAGCAACAAAAGTTTGTGGGCCCTGTTGGGATTAGTTGGAATGCCAACTTCCCGGGGTCGTAATTTGGGCATATGATACCCGTTTGGTGTGCAGGATACCTCTTTAGAAATATCAATATGAGTAAATTTTTTTTCTTAGAATTCCCTTAAGAAGGCTTGTTGTGTTTTCCAAAAAAACATTTAGGGCCTTAAAACAGTTTCGGAAGTTTAGGTCTCTAAAAACTGCCAAAAACATAAAGTTGTGCTAGAATTATGGAAATTGAAAGGAAACGATGTTGGGGGTCCAAGTGAAATATGTAGTTAGCCACCAATATCCACTTAGATTAGTCCTCCACACTTAAGAAGCAAGGGTCCCCATCATGTTGAGTGCCTCCATGAGATGGGGAAAATTTTGTTGAACTTGGTCCCCAATGAGCCACTTGCCTTGGTGCAGGAGTTGGCCAACTTTGACAACCCGATACAGTTGGATCCTCTGTTGGCGAGTGTTCTTGATCTATGTGCCCATGATCCGATTAATTATGACATGTTCAATATAGTGTGGGTTGAGAACTGTTTGTGTTAGTTGCTCAACAATGTATGATGTGTCCAACAATGGTGGAAAGTATGGCTGAAGGCAATCCACATTGAATACTAGATTCAAGAAAAGGAAGGGGGGATGCTGAGCTCAAAAGTGTTGTCTATAATAACCTTGGTGATGGTGTAAGGCCCATATCAGAGTTTCAGATCTATTGATGGGCTTCAACAAGGAATTATTTCTGTAGATGCAACCAAACTTTGTCGCCCACCTGAAACTTATGTGGTACCTAATGTTGATCATGTCGTTGTTTGTACTTGGAATTGGCTTTATCCGAGATCTTGTGGACCTGTTGGGGAATGTGCTAAATGCACTCAATAAACCTGGTGGCTTTATCAACTTCAGACTGAACATGTGCAAATTCTTCCTATGTAGTTGCAAGAGGTAGTGCAACATCAATGGGACATAATGGTTGAAATATTAGGCCCACTTGAAAGGGGTTGTGGCTAGTCGATCTATGGAGAACTTTGTTATAGTTGTGTTACACATAGGGAAGAATCTCATCCCATGTTCATGGATGCTTAAGTTGTACATGCATAGTATGTGAAGTATCATCCAGTTGACGACCTCTATCTAGCCATCAGTCTGGGGGTGGAATGCAATTGACTTGGTGAGTTTGGTGTCCAACAATGACTAGAGGCTTGACCAAAATGTGCTTAGGAACCTATTATCCTGATATGATATAATGGTATGTGTGATATCATAATGTACCCACACTTGTTCAAAGAAGAGTTGGGTAGTGGCTTCTTCTGTGATACTCTTCTTATAGGAAACCAATATGACCATCGTAGAAAATTTGTCTATGGCCACAAATACATAGTCATTGCCATGATTGGTTGAAGGAAGGCCAAATTTATAGTCCATGGAAATGGATTCCTAGGGTTGACTAGGAGTAGACAGAGGAGTATAGAGGCTTTGCTTCTTAATGTTTGGCTTGGTAATGACACATGCAGTGCAGGATTTGATATATTTTCCAACATCCTGTCAAATATTTAGCCACTAAAAATGCTCCTGTAGGACTACCACTATCTTATATACCCTAAAGTTTCCTATGACTCAACTATAGTGTGCCTCCCAAATCATATTGACATGCTAGATTGAAGGAATACAAAGGTTTCCCAGGTGGAATAACAATGCGTCCTAGAGGTGGAAGTTTGGAACTTGCTTTCCATCCATAAGAATTTGGTATGTGGTGGAAAATTCTGGATCATTTTTGTAAAGTTGCAGCCATCCAAAAGTCTCGTGCCCACAAGAGTCAAGCATAGTGGCCAGCGCCACAACCAGTTGCTAACTAAGGAAATTTGCAACATTATTGGTGCTTCCCTTCTTATACTTAATGTTAAAATGAAATTGTTGCATATATGTGAACCATTTCTAATGGTGATCGTTCTACAACTTCCCTTGTGTGTGTATGTACTGAAGAGGTCGATGATCTGTGTGGATGATCATCTTCTTCCCTAGAATGTAATGTTTCCACTGTTGGAAATCCAACACGATGGAATACATTTATTGATCATAGGTGGGGTATTTCCAAATTGCATCAGAGAGTGTCTCACTGTGATAGGCCATCGAATGCCCTTGTCGAGTGAGAACTGCACCAATAACATAGTAAGAGGCATCTGTCTCAATTTCAAATGGTTGTTGCAAGTCTAACAATGTGAGTTCTAGTGCAGAGAAAAGGAAGTGCTTCAGCTCAATAAACACATTCTGTTAGAACTCAGACCATAAAAACTTTGCTTTCACTCCACCATTGGTAACTTGACTTAAATACCAAGTGATATGATAGAATCCCAACATGAACCTTCGATAGAAATTGGAAAGGCCCAAAAAGGTGTAAGCTTTGTTAGAGTGGTAGGGGCTGGACAATCCTGGATGACTTGGATATTAGCCAGATCCACATGAACACCTTTCTCATTAAAGATGTAGCCCAGATATTGGACCTGGCTCATGCCAAATGTGCATTTCTCCAAGCTAGCATATAGTTTATGTTGCCGCATGGTTTGAAGGACCTGGTTAATATGTTGCAAGTGATCTTCCCAACTCTTGTTGAATATGAGGATGTCGTCTAGATATACAACCACAAATGATTTGGTGAAGGTCTGCAAGATGTCATCCATCAGGCTCATAAAAGTTGCAGCGGAATTTGTCAGCCCGAAGGGCATGACCAACCACTCGAGAAGGCCCTCCTTGAATTTTAATGTAATCTTCTATACATCTATGGGTTCTATTGGAACTTGGTGATAGCCAAACTTCAAATCAATCTTGCTGAAGTACTTGGCCCCTTGAGCTAGTCAAGAAGGTCATTAATTTGTGGGATTAGATACCTGTTCCTCACAGTGATTTTATTGAGTGCCTGGTAATCAATATTGAGCCTAGAGGTCCCATCCTTCTTTTGTACGAGTACAATTGGGCTCCCACAAGATGATGAAATTGGTTAGATGCACCCTTTTTGTAGAAAATCTTGAATCTGCCACTTGATTTATTTGTTTTCTAGAAGAGAGCGGCTGTATATTGGTCCATTGGGTAGAGGTGCTCTGGGAGTTCGATCAATCAAATGCTTGACTTGATAATTCAAAGGTACCCTTATGGGTGAGGAGAAGATGTCCCTGTATTCTTCCACTACCATATCCACTCACTTTTGCTGCATGGAGGAACCCTTCCCAAGGACCATGGATTTTTCCATGATCTTCCCCTTACTTTGAGAGAAAATAAAAAAGAAAACAAACTTCCTAGTATGGGAGATGATCTTACTTCATTTTTTAGTAGAGATCAAATACATGGCAGTAGGCAGGGCTACTTCTGATATCATGTATAGCTTACTACCCAAAGTAATAATAATAGTGTGAGGCCTAGAATCATACATAGCATGAGGCTTCCACGAGTATGGTTTGCCTAATAATACATCATAAACTTCAAGGGGAGCAACACCACACAATACATCATCTATGAAGGGCTTGATGATGTAGGGTAGGTGACATTGTTGGCTTACACATAGATCTCTCCCTTGGTGGAGCCATATGATGGTGTACAAATGCAAGTGTGGTGTTTTCGATAGGCCCAACTGCTTCATGAACTTAGCCAATATGAGGTTCTTTTGACTTCCACTATTGACAATGAACTATAGTGGCGAACCCTTCACCCACATCAATGAGTGGAAGAGACACTCACCCTCCTCTAGATCTTCGAGCTCAATATTCTTGACCTTGGCAGTGGCAATAGTGGCCCTAGGTTTTGCATCAATGATCTTTTTCCCCTTTTCAGGTTCCAATCTGAGTTAGAACATGCATGTGATTCTGTTAAAAATAGAAACAAGAAAATCCAATTTAAGTCCTTGAATTAAATTGTGAATTAAATCGAAATTCTATTCTCTCTTTTTTTTTTGGTAGGTAAGCACCCATGGGGGATTTGAACTAGTGACCTATCGCAAGGAGTGCCTTCATAGTGCACCCATTCACCGTCAATCCAAAGCCTCGTGGGCAATCAAAATTCTATTCTCATAACAACTTGTAATAGTTAATTAAGTTAAATTGACTTAATTGAATTAGGGAATTCGAGTTGGAAGTCTATCTAGATTCATGTAGAGTGATCCCTAAATTTTAGGGGCCCAGGTTGAGTTCTTTGGAGTTGTAATTAGATAACTAAGTCTAACTGAGTTATAGTCAGTTAAACTAGTTCTAACTATTGGAGGAACTAGTAGAGGTCTAGTAGTGGAGTAGTGCACCAATGCATCACTAGTACCACACCAGTTAACTAAAGATTCACTCACAAATAATTCATGCATGTTAGTTCAGATGAAGACCCAGTTGAGATTAGAGTTCAAGGACAGTGTACTATTAGTTGTATAATTTTCTGAGTTGTACAGATGGTGCATGCAATCAATTGAGGACCTATGTTTGGATTTTGCAGTTATGGAGAGTGGATTTCCCAATTAAATATGGGTTGATTCCTCTAGGAATTGCGAAAGGAAGTAGGGTCTTGGCAGGCAACAAAAATGGCTAAGTATTGGCTTGAGCAGGCTTGTGAGGCAAAGAGTTATATTGTACTAGTACAGGAACTGTTCAGGACGAACAATCATTGTATTTTCTTCTAAGATCTTTTGGTTAATGCAATATAGATAGTGAGGGTTTTTAGCAGTTACTTTCCCAAGAGAGATATTGTTTTACGTGCGATTGATATTTTTCCTCTTTCTGCTTATTGTTTTCATTGATCATTTTTGGTTTCCGGTGAGAAGAGTAGGGAAGATTCTTGTCTTTTGTTTTAGAAAATCACATAAGCTATGAATCTACTGTAAAAAGTTACATGATATCGGAGCTGAAGACAGTATATAAGAGGAGATTTCAAGTTTGGTGTGCAGGTGAAAATCGAATTTGCAAGTTCATACTTCAGAGCAACAATATGTCTTTCTATGGGTTGCGACTTGAGTATGCCTTGGAGGGAAACTCAAATTACATAGCTTGGAAGGACAAGATGGAAGCAATGCTGGAAGACAATGGCCTCAATAAATTCATAGATCATGAAATTCCTAAGCCTCCAACATCGGATTCTAAAGATCTGGCTGAATGGAGAAGGTGTGTGGCAAAAGCGAGGAGCATTTAATCCTATAGGGAGTTGGAGACCATATTGTCTCGAGTCTCCATGGAAAGGATGCTCCATACTCAATGTGGAAGGCATTGAAAGACTTGTTTCAAAATAACAGTGACCATAGGAAGTTGGCACTGAAGGACAAACTCAAAAATATCAAAATGGAGAAGGGTGACTCTATTCTGGAGTACAAGACCAAGTTCACCCATTTTCAGGGTGAGCTTGGAAGTGTTGGAATTTGTTGGGTCCCTATAATACTAGTGATTACCCTATTACTATTGTAGTTGTACCCCTTATTAATATTGTTGTGCCCCTATTATCCCCATATTGTTATTACTGTGCCCCATAGAATCCCTCTATTGTTATTTTTGTGGCTTTATATTATTATTGTTAGGTCGGCTGGGTTATATTGTGACTCCTTATACTCTTATATATAGAAAGGAGGTTTTGTCATTTGAATCATCCAAGAATTGTTCATTTATGTAATGTAAAGGAGGTTGCCCCCTCGAAGAGGCTGAATTCTAAGGCGTTGATCTATCTTTTCTATCTTTTTCTTGAGCTGGTTTCATAACAGGATTACTGTTGCCGAGGATGATATGGTGAGCCTAGCTCTTCTAGGACTTCCCAAGAGCCAGCATAGTTCTCAAGACTCTGTCAATGGGAGGGAGAAGCTACCAGATTGGGAACGACTATGGTCGGATTTGATACAGGAAGAGATTCAGAGGAATACTAGAGACAGATCCTCATCAAAGAATGATGATGAGGAAAATTGTGCTTTACTGGGTAAGGAAAAGAAAGGGAGGGGGAAGGCATCCCATTCCAAATCAGATTTTTGTCATGGAGGCAACAAGAATGACATGTCAAAAGTCAAGTGCTTTCATTGTCATGAGCTGGGACATTTTGCTAGAAAGTGTCCACTCAAGAAGGCCGGTAAGAATCCCTCAGGATCAGCGGTAGGCACTGGGGCGCTTGCCTCCCAATTAAAACTGGAATTTACCCTCATCGTATGTATGGTGTCATCGATGATGGGTAGTGTATGGTACCTAAACAGTGGAGCTTATTTCCCCATGACTGGTAACAAAGAGCTCTTCAGTAACTTGGAGGAGAGGGATCTCTAGATGCATATCAGATGGGTAATGATGGGAGGTATAGTGCTACTAGGATTGGTACAGTTACCTTTTAGAGGGAGTCAGGTTATCCTCTCACTTTGAGGGATGTTATGTATGTTCCTGGTTTGAAGAAGAACTTGGTATCTGTTTCCATGTTGGAGGATAGAGGCTATGATGTGATCTTTAGTAAGGGAAAGTTGTTCCTTCATTACACAACCACGGGATAGGTAAAGAGGATAGGGTTTCGGGTGAAGAATCTCTACAAGTTGGAGGTAGAAGATTGTGCTACCTTGAGCATGAAAGAAGAGAGGGTGAAAAGCCGAGACATCAGTGAGTTGTGGCACAAGTGGTTGGGTCACTTTGAAAATCATGTAGAAAATTTCTACCGATCTTCCCAATGGTACACTAGAGAACAGGGAAAATTTTAAGAACCACCCTAAATTTATATGTATAATAAATGGGCTAATCCCCATGATACATAGGAAAAATGGGAGGCGATTTTATCAATAATATAATATGTATATATAATTTTTTTGGCGAATCTCTCACCAGATTATATTATCTTGTACAGTGATGGAGAATCTTTCACTGAATTATAAAATCTTGTAAGATCTTGGAAAATCTTTTACTAAATAATAAAACATTGTGAAGTCTTGGCACATGTTTTGTTAAAGTATGAAACCATATATGATAATAAGAAAACATATTCATTAAACTGTAATATACTAACATACATGTTTGGAAAAAAGAAACATAATTTTATTTTCCTACAAACAATGTTCCAAGTTTCAGCGGCCATGTTTGTCAAGGTTCTTACAATACACTCTTTCATATCCTTCTATTAGTTTTGATAATATTCCACAACAAAGTTCTTGTAGGTGTTGATATTGACAACAAGTTCTGTCAAGGTAGGAGAGATTAATCTTTTCTCTACAACTTTTGTCAAGCTACCATTTTTTTCAAGTTATCAAATTTCTTTCTTATTCCATAGACTCTAACTGCGAGATAAAAAAACACATCAAGTTTTTTTACCCCAACACGCCAACAAGTAGCAAGCCCCAACTATATTATATAAGAAAGTATTAGGTATCACAAAGGCTTGAAGGGGATCTAATTGAAAGAAGTGACCATTGTGAGAATCCTTCCAATCAATATATGAATATATAAATGTAGATTTATTATTATTTTAATTGGAAATCTTCAATTAAATAATAAAATTTAATTACGTCTCTCCCAATCTAAATTGCTTATTAGCATAATTTACTACCCTCATAGGTCTCACATTTTTTAACAGCATTGTAACATGTAGATTAATTTCCTTTTTGGTGAACAATCTCCACCTTTTAGGAAAATATGGTTCAATGGCTCCAACCCCTACAGATCATTAGGACAAACTAAGAATAGCACAGGAGATGAAAGGTTGTACAAACCAGCTTATTTTTCAAACAACTAATCCAACATCAGTACCTAAACTTTCTCATGAAGATATCATATTGAGAATGTTTGAAAAATGGTGAGAAATCTTCTGCGAGGGTGATGCAGAAAGAGTGATAAGGTTTCATTGTTTTTATTTTTTTCTTTGTTAAATCAGAAAAAGTTAAAAACCAATATTAATGGAGATATTGGTATGTTTTACTAAATTTTGTGAAGTGACTAAATGTAGCTTTAACCATTCACCTTAAGATGTTTTTACAATATAATTTCCTAAGTCTATTTAATATCTTCATTATCATAAAAACCAACCTATATCCATCTTAACTCCACATCTACCACTCTTAGGGGGATGAAATCTATTTATTCCTTTGAGCACTTGGTAGACCCATAATTAAGATGGATCTAAGATGATAGAATTCCCCCTTTAAATAGTCTATGCTCACATGAATACCATGATATTACCATGGGTCAATACCATGGGTTATCATAAACCTCGAGCTTAAAAATTACTATTAGTAATTTATAAAAATTAATAAAATTAATAATTGATTTTTATTTTATTTTTTATTTTAACCAAGTTAAAATGTTTAACATACATTAAATTACAACATCCATTTTTATTCTTGATCCACCAAGCCCCGAGAGGATCAAATATTTTTTCACTCTATGCTAGTTTGCATATCACGATATTTGATCCCTCTCAGGGCTTAGTAGATCCAGAGTAAAGATGGATATATGTTGGTTTAATTCCCCCATTTAAATAGGCTACATTCCACGTGAATACCATGGGTCAATACCATGTGCCATTTTTATTTTTATTAATACTAATATTAGGGTTACTAATGTTTTTTTGCATGGTATTAATAATAATCTAGCCCATGGTATTTGGCCCATAGTATTTTTCCCATAGGCTTCACCTAAATATAATGCATTTTTTGAATGTTCGTAAACATAAGGTGACTTTATGGAGTAAATATAAAAAAATGTTTTATTTGTTTACCATACCTCTCGTTTATTTATATTTTTATTAATTTACCATACCTCTTTTACAAATATGGTATTTGGCCCACAGGATTCACTTAAATAAACCTCTTTTTTGAGCCTTCATAAATAGAAAGAGGGTTATGGACTAAATATAAAAAGAGGTTTTATTTATTTACCATACGTCTGGTTTATCTATATTTTTATTTGTTTACACCCTTGCATGTATATAAGGTGACTTATGGAGTAAATATAAAAAATGTTTTATTTATTTACCATACCTCTCATTTATTTATATTTTTATTAATTTACCATACCTCTTTTATAAATATGGTATTTGGCCCATAGGATTCACTTAAATAAAACCCATTCTTGAAAATTAGGGCGAATAGAAGGTTGTAACTCCTAATTTCAAGGGCTAAATTTACCTTTTTTACCCTCTCCCTTAAAATAAGGTGGGCTATTTGAGGCGATTTGTAAAAATGTACTATGATACAAAATATTCGCCAACTAAAAATTTAAAACCCCTTAATTTCGCCAAAGGGCGAACATTCGCCCCTAAAATTTTCCATGCTAAAGAAATTTGACACATGCTAATTGTGTACTTTGGGAAAATACACCAAAGCTTCCTTTCACGACGAAGATAGTCGAGCATAAGCGATCCTCGATCGAGTCCATTCATATGTGTGTGGACCGTTCTTGACAACATCCATGACCAAACACAGGTATTATGTTATATTTGTTGATTGTTTTTCTCATAAATGTTGGATCTTATTCATGCAAAAGAAAGATCAGACTTTTGCAAAGTTTTGTGAATTTAAAGCATTGGTCGAGAAAGATATTGGTAGGAAGGTTAAAGCTCTTAGGAGTGATAACGATGGAGAGTATGTGTCGAATGAGTTTAAAAACTTCTATGTGGCAGAAGGCATTCAACGAGAGTTGACAACACCTCATAACCCACAGCAAAATGGGGTGGTTGAAAGGAAGAATAGAAGCATAGTAGGGTCAACACGAGCGATGTTGCATGATCAGGGCCTACCACTACACTTGTGGGCCAAGGCATGTAACACAACTATTTATTTGTAGAACAAAAGCCCTCATCGAATTCTTGGGATGAGTGCACTAGAAGAGGATTTCTCAGGGAAGAGACCAGATGTGGGTCACTTCAGGATTTTTGGTTCATTGGTCTACTGCCATGTAACCAAATATGCACAAAAGAAGCTTGAGTCGACAACAGAGTTGGGGATATTTGTGGGTACATTGATACACCTCACAACTATCGGGTGTACCTGTCGACCAACAAGATGACAGTGGTTCACAGGGATGTAAAATTCAATGAAGAGAAGGCCATGAGATGTTCCCTTGAGAGGGAGCTTCAGCTACATGCAGTTGAGGAGATTTTAGCTCCTAAGGAGGAACCTCAGATTGATGTGGAGTAGCCACATGCAGAGGATCAGGGAGTGGAGACACCCACTCAGGCAAAGTCTTCCAGAGATGGGAGAAAGTGCACCAGAGAGGCTGACAGGTTATTGCATGATGTGAGAGAGAATGTGGGAGCACCCACATCACAATGTAGGCAGATGAGGTAACCTGATAGGTACACTAGATACATGGCTCTTATGAGCAGATGTGTTGAGACAAAGCCATACTATTTTGAGGAGGCAATGCAACAAATAGCTTGGGTTGATGCCATGGTTGAGGAGTATGACTCCATTGTCAAGAACAATGTTTGGGATGTGGTCCCAAGACTGACAGACAAGTCAGTGGTGAGTTCCTAATGAATTTACAAGATAAAGCAAGAAATGGATGGTAGTGTGGAGAAACATAAGGCTAGGTTTGTGGCCCAGGGATTTTAGCAAGTGGAGGGTATTGGTTACAATGAGACATTTTCTCCTGTTGCAAGGTACTCATCAATCAGATCCATTTTTGCACTGCCAGTGCAGATGGTGTTATAGACATATCTGGGCACATCAACCCCAAACTTATATGTCAATGTATTGCGGCTCATCAACCCCTAAAAGATTTGTTTCATACCCTAAAGGAACATAGTCATCTGAATACATCATTCCCCAAAAGTTCCATCTGAGAAACCATCCAGAAATTGCCTAAATTGAACCATACTGGCTGCTCCATTGGCAAAATGTGATGCATACTGAGTGGTACACTACCAGGGTGCGATGCATACTGATTAGGCCTTCTATACGGTGTGATGGGCCAGGATGGACAAATGTCCAGGACAATTTGTTAGTTGGTTGCTCATGGAATCTTCTAGAAACTTCTCCTATGCCACTTGCCTCTCTGAATTCGACCAAGGATAAATAAGGGATCTAGGAAACCATCTCCAATCCCTTCTCTGGTGGAACCAATTGTAACAAGTGGAATGACACTAATCAAACTCCATGGATGACTCACACCCTTACAAACATCTACAAATGGATCTCTAATCCAAGAGACCAAGAGGCTGAAATATGGTGAATAGCAAGGAAGTGCTGATAGTTTGTAATTGAGGAGAGAGCATTGTATTCTTGTTGGAATGATCTTGCTATTTCATGAGGTGAAGAAGGATTGAAGCTGGGAGGATGATGCTGGATCAGACAACTGGGTTATAATTCTCCTTTCTATTAATAAATCTCTTCAAGTTTTCTTCCATATGATTGTGAAATTGTGAATGTTATCATTTGTGAATGCTATCATTTGTTCATTATATACCTGATTCTGTAATGTTTATGTTGCAATAGATCACGATGCTATGATGGTTCGGTTCTTTGTTGTTGTACTTGTGCAGGTACTCTCCAAGTGTGTTAAGTACAGGGAGGAGTTGCAGGATCTGTCAAAGGAGAGAAAGATCAAGCAAGGGATTAAGCGAAAGTTCCAGGTTGGTTCCATTATCTTTCTCTTATCTGTTACACATAGAAGAAATCATTGAATTGCTTTAAATTGTTGTTTCTAGGGTAGCTACCAAACCTAGAGGGCTAGCATTCTTTAGGAATACTAGTTTTCCCAGAAACAAATTTAAACTATTTTTTCTAGGGCAGCTGCCAAACCTAGAGGGCTAGCATTCTTTAGGAATACTAGTTTTCCCAGAAACAGATGGGATGGAAGATACATCAGATGGATGTAAAGACAACCTTCCTTAATGGCATGATTGAGGAATAGGTGTATATTGAGTAGCCTGAAGGTTTTGAGACGTTTGACCAAGAGTCACATGTGTGCTGAAACAAGAACCCCATGCTGGGTACACCATGATTGATAGCCACTTCATCGGGTTGGGCTTCACCAAAAGTGAAGCAGATGCAAACCTTTACCATATTGTGGTTGAAGGTAAATTGTTGATTATTGTTTTATATGTCGATGATTTGATTCTGACAGGTGATGATAAGTTGATCAAGTCTTGCAAAGAGGATCTTGCAAGAGAGTTTGAAATGAAGGACTTGGGGCTCATGCACTACTTTCTAGGCATGGAAGTATGGAAAGGTGATGAGGAAATTTTTTTCTCTCAGGGAAAGTATGCCAACGAGATACTAAAAAGTTTCCACATGGAGAGTAGTAAACCCATGGAGACTCCTCTAGCAGGTAACTGGAGGAAGGAGGATGCTACTTTCGGTGAAGTAGTGGAAGCTACTATTTACAGGAAGCTTGTGGGTTCACTCATGTATTTGGTGAACACATGACCAGACATGTGCTATGCAATTAACCAACTTATTCAAGCGATGGTTAAGTCGACCAAGCTGTATTGGAAGGCAACCAAGCATGTGTTGAGATACCTCAGAGGCACTACTCAGTATGGTTTATGGTACAAACAGATAGAGGGAGTGAAGCTTCAAGGCTTCACGATGCAGATTGGGTAGGGAGTCCATCTGACTGCAAGAGCACATCAGGAGGTATCTTCAGTATTGGTTTAGGAGATGTTCCTTAGTACAACAAGAAATAGAAATTAGTTGTACTCAATTCAGTAGAGACTGAGTACATGGCTGCTAGTTAAGCAACTTGTGAGGCTATCTGGATGAGGAAGATTCTAGTTGGTTTGTTTGGTCAGCAGATGGATCCAACTATGATTTATTGTGACAATCAAAGTTGTATCAACCTCTATAAAAATCCAGTTTTTCATGACCGGCCAAAGCATATTAATATCTGTTATCATCATCTTCGAGATTGTGTGTAGAGGAGGATTATGTTGTTGGAGTACATTCCCACAGAGGAGCAAGATGCAGATATTTTGA
This sequence comes from Pinus tabuliformis, assembly GCA_031772625.1. Taxonomy (NCBI): domain Eukaryota; kingdom Viridiplantae; phylum Streptophyta; class Pinopsida; order Pinales; family Pinaceae; genus Pinus; species Pinus tabuliformis. The sequence continues at coordinate 271,362,208 of CM062804.1, forward strand.
CAAAGGCATTGTCAAGATGAAAATTTGAGTTTCATAGAGATAGGATTGGGGTAGATGATAATCCCTTTCTTGTTGAGAGGGAGTGTTAAAAATATCAACAAGAAATTCCAATTTAATTTGTCCTTGAATTAAATTGTGAATTAAATTGAAATTCTATTCTCGTAGCAACTTGTAATAGTTAATTAAGTTAATTTGACTTAATTGACTTAGGAAATTTGAGTTGGAAGTCTATCTAGAGTCATGTAGAGTGATCCCTAAATTTTAGGGGCCCAGGTTGATTTCTTTGGAGTTGTAATTAGATAACTTAGTCTAACTGAGTTATAGTAAGTTAAACTAGTTCTAACTGTTGGAGGGCCTAGTAGAGGTCTAGTAGTGGATTAGTGCACTAGTGTATTACCAGTACTACACCAGGTAACTGAAGATTCACTCACAAATAATCCATGCATGTCATTTCAGGTGATGACCTAGTTGATATTAGAGTTCAGGGACAATGTACTGTGAGTTGTATAATTTTTCGAGTTGTACAGATGGTGCATGCAATCGGTTCATGACCTACATTTGGATTGTGTAGTTATGGAGAGTGGATTTCCCAATTAAATATGGGTTGATTCCTCTAGGGATTGGGCAAGGAAGTAGGGGCTTGGCAGGAAACAGAATTGGCTAAGTTGTGGCTTGAGCTAGCTTATGAGGAAGAGAGTTAGCTTGTACTAGTGCAGGAATTGTTCAGGATGAACAAGAATTATATTTTCTTCTCAGATCTTCTGGTTAATGCAATATAGATAGTTAGGGTTTTTAGCAGCTACTTTCCCCAGAGATATATTGTGTTATGTGTGATTGATATTCTTCCTCTTTCTGCTTATTGTTTTCATTGCTCATTTTTGGTTTCTGTTAAGAAGAGTAGAGTAAATTCTTGTCTTGTGTTTTAGAAAATCACATAAGTTGTTGAATTTATAGTAAAAATATATAGATTCATAAGCTTTTAGCTCGACCACCAATGACTACTTTGCGCGACACTCATTTGTGTTGTGAGTGGGGCTCTTATGGAATTCACACCACTTTTCATACCCTTCTTCGTCTTCCTACTATTTTTATTTAATTGTGGCTTCGATGGGTTGTCTTGTGCCATTCCTTCTTAGCCTAGTCTTTTTTTATGTGGCTTGAAGGTGCTTTTTCAATGCTTCAGATTCGCAGATCTAAAACGCCACTTATTTTGTTTAAATTTTTGCTTTATCTTGACTGCATATTGGTACATCGCGCCAAGTGAGGATATGTACAAGAACTCCATTCCTTCTTGTATGCATATGTGCAGACAATCACGATACTTGAATACTAGATGTTGCTTAGAGTCCTTGATACCCAACTTCATGAATAGGGTATGAAAAATATTTTTGAATTCAGGCACATCTTAGTCCCTTTCTTGTCGTAGTGTGGTCCATTTTATGTACTTATATTCATAGTTCCCAATAGGGTAATATTATTCCTTGATGGAATCTTAGAAATAATTCGAAGTGGGTTCAGTTGAAAATAGTGAGGGTTCCTTGTCATCCCTCTGTTCATAATATGTTTCTCACTAGTCCTTGATGTGGGGGGTGGCTTTGAGGGACACAAAATAATCTTTTCCCTATTGGAAATGTTATGGACTGAAAAATATCCTTCCAGTAGATTTAACCATCTATCTATGACATATGTGTCTATCTAGCCTCCAAATATAGGAATGTCAAAGTTAACTTATACCTTAAAGGGGTTGGTGCCTCCGCGGTGACTGCTAAATGAAGATGCTTCACTCACTGGTAACTATTGAAGGATTTGGGAAAAATTATCCATCATCTAGTTCCTTTTCCACTCGGGGAAGCAAAAATTTGATAGGATCTCTTTCTCCCTCATATTTCTTTTCTTCCACTATGGGAGGTCATCGGGGTTGGTGAGGTCAACCTTGCAAGGGCTCAACCATTTCAAGTCCAACCTCCTTATACTCCTACCTCGTTGGGGACATGCACAAAAAAATAGAAAAGGAGCATACCACTATGATACCAATGATCTAGATTTTGCAGGAATGAAATGAAATACATATTTAAACATAAACAAAGAGCTACAGTGAAAACTGAACTTCAATTAATTAATAAAAAATACTGAAAATTTACATGCAGGATGGAGACAAACTACCTTGGGCAATGGTAGTTTATCTCTAAGAAGAGATGTGATAGCTACATGCCTTATGTATTGTGTTACAATGAGGTTTGCATGCCTTCTTATTATTGAGAAACTATGGAAACCCTCAACATCGAAAAACCTAACCCTAGGAGATGAAGCGCTAAAAGTTTGTCGGTCCCATTGGGATTAGTTGGAACACTAACTTTCTGGGGTCATAATTTGGGCATATGATCTATGTTTGGTGCACATGATTCCTCGTTATAAATATCTATCTAGGGAAAAAAAAAATCCCAACAAGTCCATGGTCCATAGGCTACGAAGTTTTCCAAACAAATGTTGTTTAGAGCCTCAAAATGGCTCTGAAAGTCCAGGACTCGAAAAAATGCAAAAAATAGAAAGTTGTGCTAGAATTAAAGAAACTAAAAGGAAACAATGTTGGGGGTCCAAGTGGTATAGAAGGGTGGTTCCCAATATCCGCCTAGATCAATCCTCCCCCCTTAGGAAGCAATGGTCCCCATTATGTTGAGTGCCCCCATGGGATGGGGAAACTTATGCTGAACTTGGTCCCTGGTGAGCTACTTTCCTTGGTGCATGAGTTGGCCAGGTTTGACAACCCAGTACATTTGGATCCTCTGTTGGTGAGTGTTCTTGATCCGTGTATCCATGATCCAATCAATTGTGGCCTATTCAATATAGTCTGGGTTGAGCTCTATTGGTGTCAACTGTTCAACAATGTATGATGTGTCCAACAATGGTATAAAGTATGGATGAAGGTAGTCCACATTGAGTATTGGGCGCAAGCCAAGGAATGGGGGGATAATTAGCTCGAAATTGTTGTCTCCCATAGCCTTGGTGATGGTGTAAGCCTCGTAGTAGAGTGGTTGAAGCTTCCGATGGGCTTAGACAAGATGTTCTTTCTACATATGCAACCGAAATTTGTTGTCTGCCTAAAGCTTATGTGGTACCTGATGTTGATCATGTTGTTGTTTGTACTTGGCATTAGCTTTATCCAAGATGTCATGAACCTGTTTGTGGATGTGCTAAATGCGCTCAATAATCCTCATGTTTTTATCAGCTTCAGACTGAACATGTGAAAATTCTTCTTGTGTAGTTGCAAGAGGTAGTGTAACATTAATGGACATAATGGTTGAAATCCCAGGCCAACTTGAAATAGTTTGTGGCCAATCCAACTATGGAGAGATCTGTTATAACTATGTTTCACATAGGGAAGACTCTCATCACATGTTCACGAATGCTTCGAGTTGTACATGCATAGTACGTATCATCATGTTGACAACCTTTCTTTTGCCATCATTTTGGGGGTGGAATGTAGTCGTCTTAATGAGCTTGGTGTCCAAGAATGACCAAAGGCTTGAAAATAATATGCTTAGGAACCTGCTATCCCAATCTGATATAATGGTCTACGAGATCCCAAAATGTACCCACACTTGTTCAAAGAAGAGTTTGGAAGTGGATTCTACTGTGATACTCTTGTTGCAGGAAACCAATATGGCCATCTTAAATGTCGATGACCACAAATATACCAACATTTACACACTTGGTAGAGAGAAGTCCAGACATATATTCCATGGAAATAGATTCCCAGGGTCAGTTAGGAGTAGGAAGAGGAGTATACAGGCCTTTGTTATTAATGGTTGTCTTGGAGATGGAACAAGTAGTGGAGGATCTGATATATTTTCCAATATTTCATTGGATATTTGGCCTATAAAAATAATTCTACAAGACATCCACTATCTTCTCTACCCCAAAGTGCCTTGTAACCTGCTTATAGTGTGCGTCCCAAATCATCTTGGCATGCTCGCTTAGATGAACACAAAGGTGTCCCGGGTGGCATAATAGTGTGTCCTGGAAGTGGCAGTCTGGAACTTTCTTGCCATCCATAAGCATCTGGTATATGGTAGTGAATTCTGGATCATTTTTGTAAAGCTGAGGCCATCTTGAAGTCTTGTGCCCATAGGAATCGAGCACAGTGGTCAACGCCACAACTAGTGGTCGACTGAGGAAATCTGCAACATTATTAGCATTTTCCTTCGTGTACTTAATGTTCAGATGATATTATTGTAGATATGTGGACCATATCTGCTGGTGATTGTTATGCAACTTCCCTTGTGTTTGTATGAACTGAAGAGGTTAATGATATATGTGGATGATCATCTCCTTCCCTAGAATGTAATGTTTCCATTGTCGACAAGCTTTATATTATGAATATATCTCATTATCGTAGGTAAGGTATTTCCGAATTGTATTGGAGAGTGTCTCACTGTGATAGGCCACCAAATGCCTTTTCTGGGTGAGAACTGCACCAATAACATAGTTAGAGACATCTGCCTCAATTTCAAATGGTTTTTGTAGGTCTAGAAATGTGAGTTTTGGTGAAAAGCAAAGGTAGTGCTTTAGCTAAACGAAAACCTTATGTTGGGACTTGGACCAGAAAAAATTTTCTTTTGCTTCGCCCTAGCTAACTTGACTTAAAGGCCAAGTGATATGAGAGAATCCCAACACGAACCTCTGATAGAAATTGGAAAGGCCTAAAAAGTTATGAAGCTCTGTTAGAGTGGTTAGGGTTGGCCAATCCCGAATGACTTGGATCTTAGCTGGATCCACATGTACGCCTTTATCATCAATGATGTAACCCAAACATTGGACTTTTCTCATGCCAAAGGTGCATTTCTCCAAGTTGGCACATAGTTTGTTTTGCCACAGGGTTTGAAGGACATGTTGAATATGTTGCAAGTGTTATTCCCAACTCTTGTTGAAGATGAGGATGTCTTCCAGATATACAACTATGAAAAATTTGGTGAAGGGTTGCAAGATGTCATCCATCAACCTCATAAAATTTGTAGGGGAATTTTTCAACCCGAAGGGCATGACCAACCACTTGAAAAGGCCCTCCTTGGATTTGAAGGCAGTCTTCCATACATCTATGGGTTCTATTAGAACTTGGTGATAGCAGCACTTCAAATCAATCTTGTTGAACTACTTTCCCTCCTTGATCTGGTCAAGAAGGTCATCAAACTATGGGATTGGATACCTATTCATGACAATTATTTTATTCAATGATTGATAATAAAATAAGAGCATATAGGTCCCATCCTTCTTTTGTACAAGTACAATTGGGCGCCCTGAAGGTGAGGAACTTGGTCAGATGTGCCCTTTTTGTAGCAACTCTTGGATATGCCCCTTGATTTCTTCATTTTCTAGAAGAGAGTGTTGATATATCGACCTATTGGGTATAGGTGCTCTGGGAGAAATCAATCAAATGATTGACCTGACACTGCAAAGGTACCCCTGTTAGTGAGTAGAATATGTACCTATTTTCTTCCATGACCTTATCGACCCGCTTTTGATGCATGGAGGAACCCTTCTCGAGGGCCATGGACTTCTTTCCCTTACTTTGATTTCTAATTAGAAAGAAAACAAACTTCTTGGTCTGGGAGATGATCTTACTTCATTTCTTAGCACATATCAAAGAAATAGCAGTAGGCAGGACTACCTCTGGTATCTTGTATAGATTACTTCCGAAAGTAATAATAACAGTGCGAGGCTCAGACTCATACACAACATGATTCTTCCACAAGTATGGTTGACCTAACAATACATCACAAGCTTCATGGGGAGCAACATCACTCAATACATCATCTGTGAAGGGCTTGATATTATAGGGCAGGTGACATTGTTGGCTTACACAAAGATGTTTCCCTTGGTGGATCAATTTGATGGTGTTTGAATGCAGGTGTCATGTTTTTGATAGGCCTAACCACTTCACGAACTTAGCTGATATGAGGTTATTTTGACTTTTGTTGTTGACAATGAACTATAGTGGTGAATGCTTAACCCGCATTTGTGAGTGGAAGAGATGCTCACCTTCCTCTGGATCTTCAGGCTCAATATTATTGACCTTGGTGGTGGAAATGATGGCATTTGGTTATAAATCAATGATATGTTTCCCCTTGTTGGATTCCATATTTGAGTTAGAACATGCATCTTATTCAAGAGCTTTTAGCTCAACCACCTATGACTGCTTTGCGCGACACTCATTTGTTGTGAGTGGGGCTGTTATGGGATTCACTCCAGTTTCCTGTGTATTTATTTTTCTTCCTATTGTTGTTATTTATTGTGGCTTCGATGGGTTGTTTTGTTTCATTCCTTCTTGGATCAGTCCTTTGTTCTACAAATAGGAGGTACTTTTGCCCTACTTCGGATTAGCAGATCCAAAATATCGCTTTTTTTTTTAATTTATGCTCGATCTTGAAAGCTTATCAATATGCCACGCTAAGTGAGGAGACATCCAAGAACTCCACTTCTTCCCAGATGTATTTATGCATACAACCACAATACTTGAGTACTAGATTGCTCAGAGTCCTTTATACCCAGCTTTGTGAATAGGGTATAGTGAATTTTGTCACGTCTTGGTCCCTTTCCTGCCATAGTGTGGTCCTATTTTATGTACTTATCTTCATAGATCTCAACAAGGTAATATTTTTCATTGATGACATGTCAAAAAGAATTCCAAGTGGGTGCGGTTGAAAATAGTGAGGATTCCTTCTTGTCTCTCTGCTCACAGTAGGTTTCCTATCAGTCCTTGATGTGGGGGCGACTTTAAGGAGCGCAAGTGTAATCTTTTCCCTATTGGAAAAATTATGGACCAAAAAATATTCTTCCAACAGATTTAACCATATATCTACAACACTGCTGCATCTATTTGGTCTTCAAATGTATGAATGTCAAGTTAACTTGTACCTTAAGGGGGTGGCGCCTCCGAAGTGACTGCTAGATTAAGATGCTTTGCCCATTGGTAACCATCGAAGGATCTAGGAAAATTATCCATCATCTCATTCCTTTTTTACTTGAGGGCTTCTTTGAGAAAATTTTTGATAGGATATCCTACTCCCTTATCTTTCTTTTCTTCTTCCATGAGAGGCCATCGGGGTAAGCAAGGCCAGTCTTGCAAGGGCTGAATCTGTTCAAGTCCTAACTCCTTATACTTTGGCCTCGTTAGGGACATGCAAAAAAAATAGAGAAAGAGAAAATCAATCTAATACCAATGATCTGGATTTATGAAAGAATGAATTGAAATACAAGTTTAAACAGAAACACAGAGCTACAACGAAAATTGAATTTCAATTAATTAATAACAAATAATGAAATTTTTTTACATGCAAGATGGAAACAAACCAGTGCGGGCAATGGAAACTTATCTTTGAGAAGAGATGTGATGGCTACATGCCTTCTGAATTGTGTTACAATGAGTCTCAAGGAATTTTTATAATTGATAAATAATGGAAACCCTCAATATCTGAAAGCCTAACCTTAGGAGATGAAGTGCCAAAAGTTTGTGGGCCCCATTGGGATTAGATGGAATTCAAACTTCTCTAGGTTGGAATTTGGGCATATGATATCTGTTTGGAGCGCACAATACCTCATTAAAAATATATATCCAAGGAAAACAATTTTTCCAAAAAAATGTCGTTTAGAGTCTGAAAACAGCTCTAGAAGTTTAAGACCCAAAAAACTACCAAAAATAGAAAGTTATACTAGAATTAAGGAAACTAAAAGGAAACATTGTTGGGGGTCCAATTGGAATAGGAAGGTGGCCACTAATATCCAGCTGGATCATCAACACACTCGGATTTATGGTACATTGGGGAGGGGTTCAAGAAAAATGTGGATGGAGGAGATTGTCGAGATATCAATTAAATGGCCAAAATTTAATAACACACTACCAACATGCCTGAACCATAATTCAATGATCTATTTGCTATTTTTTGTGTATAACAAAACCATTTTGTATACATGGCACACTAATTTTAATAACAGATGTCCAAAGCACTGGTTTCCAATACAACCTATTTGTGCTTGCTATACCATCAATGGTTTTAGGTCACATTAATGTTTGTTGTCAAGGCCAGGCCCACCACACCGAATCATATTATCCCTTGACAAATCCTAAAGTGACACTTTTCTACAAGCGAAGGATATAAAATTCAACCTCCAGTTGATCAATGTTTCAAGTATGTTATATACCATAAATTTCCACATTAACCCCTGACATAAGGAACAAGTTTAAATGTTGTGTGAGTTATGTATTACAACCTATCAAGTATTCATTTCTATTTTAGCTTGAATTCTCCTGAGCTTCATGATTTTATTAAGAGGGTTTTCACAAACATATGGATTGAAGTGCAGGATGCTCTGATACAATCTCGATACATCAATTTTATCACAACATGAATGTAAGATAGAAAGGCTTGGCTAAAAATGGTTTCTAAGGAGGCTTCCAAAACTAATGCCTTCTTTCTAAGTCAAAAGAGGTTTCAAGGGCTAGGCTTGGGAACCCAACAAGGGTTGAAGTCATAGTAGAAGAAAAATATAAGATTCGATATGCCATTATGACTAATATGTTTTTCTTAAGGACACCTAAATGGATTCACATCAAAGACAATGGAATGAACATAATTAATTTCACTTTTTAAGGATTGTCCTGAGCCCTAACTTGCTATTGTAACAAAACCCTGAGGCTTTCAGCCTAGCCCTAAGACAAGCTTTTGAAAATAATTCGACCCTGGTTAGGGTTGTCTTGAGGTCACATTTGGAGACCCTTTGGTTCTTAGTGAACATTGATATTTGAATCAAAACCCTTAGTTCCTGACCACATGTTCTAGTTTTTGGAGCCAGCTGTGTTAAAATTATTAAAGAATAATTAAGGATTGCATAAGTCCTATTTTGTGGACAAAATTATTGAAGGATGCCATAGGCCTAGAAGAGGCTATACCTATATTCTATGAACATAAGGAAGCACAACTTTATGAAGATCAAGTCAAGGATGAACCTTGTATTTGGGCCACAGTAGCCCTGTGGAGGCCACATCTTGAGGCATCAAGTTTTGATCTAAGGAAAGAGTGAGGTATATTCTTTATTCTAAAAGGTTGATTCATCTCAAGCATAAGTATTGAACCTATAATGATCGAACAAGGAATGGATCTGTAATAGGACTCAACCCTTGTTTGAGAAAATTTGAACCAAATTCAACCCTATATTAAGACTAAGCTGAAGCATTCTTGGCCTACTTTGAGGCCCTACTTTTAATATATTTTTCAGGATAAGAAGAGGTTCCATGAATTGGATCAAGGATGATGATCATTGTTGTTTAATGTTAGCTCCATGGATTCAACTCAGGGATTGAGATGAACTAGTGTTATGTTAAACCAATGAACAGAGTAGGGTACCTACACTATGTTTACAAGACTAATATTGTTGTAGATTTCACAAAAAAATCCATTAGTGGTCAAGTACACAATAGAGTAATGAACACATACTAGAGCCATGAAATTCAAACTATTACATACAAATTTCCACATCCTTCCAAGACAAAATGTGGGATATTAGACTACAATGAAATTTTCCACTATATACAATGCAATAAATCCTAATACATGCTAAGGGAATGGAGAATGTGGCCCATACCCTTTATTTGATAATTGTCCTTGCATAATCCTAGCCGATATAGCCCCAAAGATCCAGCTCCAACTCCTAGCACTTGCTTCCTACACACAAGAGATCAAGAACACCAATATAAAACCCTTTCAAGCAATAGGAATATTGACTACTATTAGATCTAACCTAATCTACTCAAGGAAGATTAGATCTACCATTTATTTTTCCATAAAATACTGAATACACAAGATAATGAAGGGGAAAATCATATAGATCTATATCTATAACAAGAGACACATTACATCAACTATTTTTTTTTTTACCTTGAGGCTCAATTGAAGGTCTCCTCACTTATTACTCCAACTCCTCCTTGGCCCTCACACAAATATGAATGCTATAATCTCTAAAGGTTGTTGCAATGGACTTTGGTAGAATATTCAACCAACACTTAAAAAACCAACAAAATAATAAAATAAATTAACAAACATTTTTATGACTAAATAATAATTAAAATGAATTGAGTGCATGAATACCTGAATGAGATCCTCTTGGTTTCAAAAATAATTTATTGGAGTATTCTAATATTGTAGCAAACCTCCCTCGATTTGATGGAGCAACAACAAAGTCTACATTGATTTTGTTGTTGCTTTGTTGGATCAAATGAGTTTTTCTCCTAGATTATTTGAATCCTAATTTATTCTCTACTGAAAAAGGCCAACCATGTGAAAGCGGAAACTATTATGGCCCCTCCCCTAAACCTTGTACCTTCAAAATTGAAGAACATGAATAGGGAATCTCCATATTTCCTTTGTTTTCATATTCCTAAAAAATACAGAATTCAACCATTGTAGAATCTCCATAATCCATTAGTGATTGTGGAGATGCTAGAATGGTTGAATGTCATATTTTTCAGGAAGAGGACAACAAAGGAGATATGGAGATTCCCTATGTCTGTTCTTCCATTTTGAAGGTACAAGGTTTAGGGGAATAGATAAGAGGTACTTCAATTTGTTATGGGCCCAAATAATATATTCAATGAGTTCTTTATAATACCCACGATTTCCGAGTAAGAACATTAAACTGAAGGCCCAAACAAAGTGAGTACCTAAAAATAAAAGACCATATGCAAATAATGAATAACCATAGAATCAATGCCAAATATTCCTACTACAATGTCCTCTAGAAATTGTTCTACTAATTCAACCAACACTTAAAAATCAACAAAATAATAAAATAAATTAACAAACATTTTTATGAATAAATAATAATTAAAAAGACTTGAGTGCATGAATACCTGAATGAGATCCTCTTAGTTTCGAGAATAATTTATTGGAGTAGCCTAATATTGGAACAAACCTCCCTTGATTTGACGGAGCAACAACAAAGTCAACATTAACTTTGTCGTTTATCTATTGGATCGAGGGAGGTTTGCTCCAAGATTAGTTGAATCCTAATTTATTCTATACTAAATATATGACATATGCAATAGAGTAGCTATAATTTATATGGATGTGGTTGGTGCTTTCTGATAATATTGTTGGTATATTCCAATGTGGCCAAGAATTTTTGTGAAGTGAAGTACCCTGTTGTGTAAGATCATTTGAGACTCACTTTGAAACAAGCACCATGTACATTGTACTACATGATCAATGAGTTCTTTCAAGTTTAGGTTCCACTAAGGCTAGTGCAAATTCCAATATTTACTATTTGGTTTATCATTCTAATATGATTATTTTAATATTGTATGTAAATGATCTCATACTTATAGCAAGTTCAAGGAAACTCTTAGAGTGGTGAAAGACAAAGTTGGTGAGAGAATTTGACAAAGGATATTGGCTTGATGCACTACTTTTTATGTTTGAAATGTGGCAAAGTCCATGTAAATTTTTCCTTGGACAAGGTAAGTACACAGTTAAGTTTCTGAAGACATTTCAAATGATGAACCACAAGCCCATGGATACTCCTATGGTAACAAATCCAAATTCCTTTGTTGGTTCATATTTAAATGTGATTGATCCATTTATGTAAAAATAGTTGATAGATCCTCTCATGCAAGCCTCGAATTTCAAATTTATTTTAGGTGTTAAGTGAAAATTTGATGACATTTACTTATTTTTCATGCTTATCATTTTATGTTTTATACATATTTATAAGTGTAAATTTTCTTCATATATTTATACACAAATTTCACCATTTTCATTGTATTTTGACTAGTGGGCTACTAAGTTGTGAAATATTAGATATAAGGGAGAAAATTTGTTGCACAAATGAAGATTAATAACTAAAATTAATGAGAGCATTTAAAAGAACAAAAACATATTTTATTCTATAAAAAATTGTATTTTTTTGGCTGAAATATTCATCTAAACTTATTTATAACCACATTAGAGAACAAAATTTTGAGCTACTGAATTCATTGAAAACTAATCCTTGGAAAAAGAGACTAAAAATCACAACTATGTTCATTCTATGCTACTAAGTTGAGAAATACTATAGACAAGAATGCACATATAATGCAAAAATGGAGATCAATCATTGAAATTCATAAAAGCATCTAAAAGAACAAAAATAGAGATATAAAGGCCATAAAGGTGCTCAAATATCCTATCCTACAAGAACCTATTAAATCTCCCATAAATCAATGATTGAACATCATAATATCCAAAATTTCTACAAAATTCAAACTAAAAAATGAGGAACAAAATAAGGATGTTACAAAACAAAAATCGAAATGGCTAAATTCATAAAAAAAACATAGATAATTGACAAAGAAACTGTAAATTTTTGCAAGTTATGTACATACTTCTTTTTTAATTCTAAAGCCCCTAAGTTGTAAAAAATACCAAAGATTCATTTCCTAGAGAACATGGAGCTTTATAGGAGTTGTTGAGAAACAAAAGGAGGAATAAAGGTTGGAAATCCACTCAATTCTTTGAAGCTTCTGATATGCTAAAAAATAAAGGTTTTACAACAAACAATGTGAAATAGTCAAATGTTAAAAGGATAAATATGAAGCCAAAGATTTGAATATAAATTTGTGAATGGCTGGAAAATTTTCAATCCTTGCAAGATTGATATTACACTCTAAATCATCTTGCAAAATGCCCCTAAATTCTATTGAGATCCAAAGCAATCAATTGATACCCTTGATATCCTACCAATGTTGAAAAAATGTAGCAAGAAAGGTTCAACTTGACTTTACCCGGAGTCAAATTGAGTAAATCGAATATCCACATCAACATGACAACTTGGAGGCAGTTAACTTGCGTGACATGGCTCTTGTCACTCAGCTCAGTAGATTTGAATTAGAGGGCTTAGAGTTTAGTTATGCATGTGTGATTTCTAAATTTAGTAATAAAGTTCAATTATTTTCAGTTGTGTTCAATTAACTGACCTCTAAATATTGTTGGAGTTAATTGAAGGTCAGTGGTGCAGTGGGACAACATTCTAACTCAAAGATCTATTAGTTAACTGATAAATCAACCCAAAATAGCTAGTGCATGCAACGAATTCAAATTCCTCAGTTGAAGTGGAGATGTTAAGGTACTGTAACTTGTAGACTAGTCTTGGGTGTTCATGTGTTACATGCAATCAGTTATCTATCCTTGGGAATTGTCTAATCAATTTGGAGGAAATTCCTAAAAAATAGGGGCTAATTTCCTTAGGAATTGTGCAAGGAAATAGGGGCCTTGGTGAGCAAAGAATTAGTTAAGTGTTGGCAAGAGTTGTTCATTGAGCAGAGAGAATAATTATTCTTTTGCAGGTTGAGATCAGAGTTAGAGCTAGAAAATGCAATAAATTCTCTATTCATCAGATTAATGCAAAGAGGCTTGAGGGATTTTTCCCAGTTAGGTTCCCCTAGGAATTACTGTGTATTTGTGGTTTTGCTTATTGCATGTTGTTCTAAATTGTGAATTTCATTTCGTAGATAAGTAGATTAGAATTGTGTCTCTTGAATTTAGTTCAAATTTCTTAGGAAATTGCAATGCTTTCAAATTTTTGGTATCAGAGCTTTAGAATTCACATTAGAACCAGTATTTCAAATGTCTCTCAAGAATTTCAAATTTGCAGACTTCTTGCAATAATTTTTCTTTAGGATTGGGAAAATGTCGTTTAATGGTCTGAGATTGAATTATTCCTTGGAGGGTAGCTTGAATTTCATAGCCTGGAATGATTACATGGAAGCATTGCTTGATGACAAGGGTGTGTTAGAATATATGAAAATTGATATTTCAAAACCTCCACAGTTGGATGTGCAACAATTCACCTAGTGGAAGAGGGATGTTGCAAAGGCAAGAAGAATTATTTTGGAAGGTGTGAGGGACCATACGGTCTCAAATATCCATGGAAAAGAGACACCATTTTCCATGTGGAAGGCACTCACTGAGCTATTCAAAAATAGCAATGACCATAGAAAATTGGCCCTAAAAGACAAACTTCGAAACATCAGGATGCAAAAAAATTGACACTATTCCGCATTATCTCTTCAGGTTTACACAAGTTCGAGATGAGATTGGAGGGGTCGAGGTGAATGTAGCAGAAGATGACCTAGTGAGACTAGCTCTTCTAGGCCTTCCAAAATCCTATCACAACTACTAGGACTATGTGGATGTAAGGGAAAAATTATTGAATTGGGAAAGGTTGTGGTATGATTTGGTTCAAGAGGAGTTTAGGAGAAATAACCAGGATGGAACATCATCTAAAGCTGAGGATGAAAAGAATTTTGCATTGGTTGGAAAGGGGAAGAAGGGAAAAGGGAATAAGAACCAGAGCAAACATGAGTCCATCCAAAATAATGGCAAGAAGCAAGGCATGAGTAAGATAAAATTCTTCCACTGCCATGAATTCGGGCACTATGAAACAAAATTTCCGCATAAGAAGTGATCTATATCTTTTTAATTCATGGATGCATACATAATTGCATACAAAAGAGCATGTTAACCAAGTAACTAAAAACACATGGAAAATAAGCCGAAATCATAAAGAAACCATGATACTAAAGGAACACAAATGATTTGATTATAGAGTTCACCCAATATGGGCTATGTCTCTGGGCCCTGCTCAAAGTGGAGAGGCCTCTTTCATTAAATGGAAACAAAAATGAATTACAATCAACTTTATATAACTAACCCCTATACATCCATTTTTTTTCATGGATGAAAAATACAAAGCTTAGATGAAGAAACATACATCACCGTTGGATTCGTGGCATGAAATCATGTGAAAGAACTATAAACTTGACCATATTATGAGAAAGCGACCTCTGGAGCTCTGAGGAATCTTTAGATTCCATCAAGATTCCCTTCAAGAACTCTCCCAAGGTTCCTTCAAAATATTTCTCGATTTTCGTGCCACTAGATTGCAATCACGTTTTTTCATTTTTCATGTAGAATGGTCCATCAAAAGTATGAAACATGGGCACTCTTTGGATGAGGAATTAAATTTTGCATCCAATGAGTACTCCCGCTTGAAATTTGTGTAAAACCGTAGGGTGATAAGTTGAAAATACAAGTTGAAAAAGTAGTTTTATTATTTTATTATTTTTTAATATTTTTACTTTTTTACCCCAAAAATGGTGAATCATCCCCCATGGTTGACATCATCATCTTGAATCCTTTTGGTTCTTATAAAGTTTATTTTGGTTGTACATTTTTCTTAGGAGACCCATTTTAGACCTCAAAATTGCCCTAATGAAGGAGGCAGAGTAGAGGCACCCACTCAACCAGAAACATCTAGAGAGAGGAGAAAAAGAACCAGAGACGCTGATAGATTGGTGCAGGATACATGAGAGAATGTGGGAGCCCCCACATCAAAACATAGACAGAGGAGGTCACCTGATAGGTACACTAGGTGCATGGCTCTCATGACTGAGCTCATTGAGACAAAGGCTTCTTCATTTGAGGAAGAAATTCCTCAACTAGTTTGGGTTGATTCCATGGTGGAAGAATATGAATCCATCATGAAGAACAATGTATGCGAGGTGGTACCGAGACCAAAAGGGAAATCAGTGGTTTGTTTGAGATGGATATACAAAGTGAAGCATGCAGTGGATGAGAGCATCGAGAAGTACAAGGCTAGATTTATGGCCAAAGGATTTTCTCGGGTAGAGGGAGTGGACTATTAGGAAAACTTCACACCAGTTGAAAGATATTCCTTAATCAAATCCATTCTAGCTTTGGCTATGCAAATGGGATGGAAAATCCATGAGAAGGATGTGAAGTCCGACTTTCTCAATGGTGTTGTTGAGGAGGAATTTTACATAGAGTAGCCGGAAGGATTTGAGACATATGATTGGGAGTCACATGTGTGCAGACTCAAGAGAGCATTGTATGGTCTCAAATAGGTGCTTAGAGCATGGTACACTCGGATTGACAATTATCTCATTAGATTTGGCTTCACCAAAAGTGAAGAAAATGTGAACCTCTTTCACATTGTGGTAGATGGTAGGTTTCTTATTCTTGTTTTGTATGTCAATGATTTAATATTGACAGGTGATGAGTAGCTGATTTGCTCTTGCAAGGGAATTTGAGATGAAATACATGGGCCTCATGCATTCCTTAGGCTAGTATGGCAGGGTGATGGTGAATTGTTTGTATGTCAAGGCAAGTATGCTACCGTGATACTTCAGATATTTCACATGGAGATTTGTAAGCCCACGGACACACCTCTAGCTACAAACTGGAGAAAGGAGAATGCCACTTCATGTGAACACACAACTTGACATGTGCTACAATACATTCCAACTTGCTAACATCTTGAGAAAGGAATTAACAAGAGGTAGATTCGAATTCCACAGGTGCAGGATAGGGTTGGTTGAAAATCCCTTTCTTGCTAAGAGGGAGTGTTGAAAAAATATAGTAAGAATGGATCAATTTGACTTTAGCCTTGGGAAAATTGAGTAAATCGAATTTCCATATTAGCAGGACAACTTGGAGGTATTTAACTTATGTGACATGGATGTTGTCACTCAATTAACTCAGTAAATTTGAGTTAGAGGGCTTGGAGTTCAGTTGTGCATGTGTGATTGCTAAATTTTAGTAATACAATTCAATTATATTTAGTTGTGTTTAGTTAACTAACCTTTAACTATTGTTGGAGTCAGTTGAAGGTCAGTGGTGCAGTGGGACAACAATCTAACTCAGAGATCTGTTAGTTAACTGATCAATCAACCCAAAATAGCTAGTGCATTCAAGGAATTCGAATTGTTCAGTTGAATTGTAGATGCCAAGACAATGTAACATCAGTCGTAGACTAGTATTGAGTGTACAAGTGTTGCATGCAACCATTGATCAATCCTTGGGAACTGCACAGTTTTTTTGGTAGAATTTCCTAAAGAATAGGAGTTAATTTCCTCAGGAAATGCACAAGGAAATATGGGCCTTGGTGAGCAAAGAATTAGCTAAGTGTTGGTCATAGTTGTTCATTGAGCAGAGAGAACATTTATTCTTTTGCAGGTTGAGCTCAGAGTTGGAGCTAGCAATTGTAATAGATTCTATATTCATCTGATTAATGCAAAGAGGCTTGCGCGGTTTTTCCCAGTTGGGGTCCCCTAGAAATCATTATGTATTTGTGTTTTTTTCTTATTTCATGTCTATGCATGTTGTTCTAAACTGTGAATTTCATTACACAAATTAGTAGATTTGAATTGTGTCTCTTGATTTTAGATCAAATTTCTTGAGCAGTTGAAATTCTATCAAATTTCTATAACAAAAAAGATAGTGATTTTAAAGAAACAAGCTATTTTTACTCTTCCTCCCTACCACAAGAAAAAATAAAATATGATCCATTTATTAAAATATCCATCGAAATTTTCTTTAGCTTCCATATAGACTGTAAAACACCATTCACTTTGTAAAGAAAAAATAGGGTAATACTCTCTTACCCAAGATGAATTTTGTATTCAGGAAAGGCACAAAGGGAACCCATCAGGCTAGTATAGTTGTGCTGTCATCTTCCTCAAACCAAACATCATTTCCTTCGAGATATTATTTTCCAATGGAATTTCAAAGTTTCTCAATGCTTCCAAAATGCTATGTGGGTCTCAAAATTTAAAGAATTCAAAATCTTGCAAGACTTTTCAGAGAAGAAATGTTCCTTAGGGATGTCAGCAGCTTCCATGTGACCCTCCTAGATTCGAAGCCAACTATGTCTATTTATCCTACTACTAAAGAATCAATGACAATAGAAAATAACTAGAGCTAGCTCTCAAGAGGAGCTCAAAATTAAATAAATCATGAGTTGCATGCTACCATAAATCATGAGTTCTGAACCCAACCCTGCCATAAATCCTTGGTTCCAAGATTTTGATCTACGATATTTGTATATGGTTTATTAACTAGATAAACACCTAGATAAACACCCAGTTCTCATCATTTCCCGGCTCAAAAGATGGGTGTTCTAAATACCCTGGCTACTCGGGCCCTAAGGATCTCGGATAAGGAGAGTTTTGAGAAAGAAAAATCCCATCTCCTTGATGTCTTTGTTGAGAATGGTTATAGTAGATTCCTGGGTCAGAGGGCTTTTGTTAAAGCTTCGAAGAATTCGTTGTCTCATCGAGAACCAAAGGAGCGAGTTCCTGGTGTCCTTCTTCCGTATGTTCAGGAGACTACTGATAAGATTGGTAGGATTCTCAGGTCGCATGATGTTCCTGTGACCTTTAGGCCCCTGAACACCATTCGCATGTCCCTCAGATCAGCGAAGGATCCTATTGACCCTAAAGATATGAAAGGTGTGTACTTGATCCCCTGTTCCTGTGGGACCCCCTACATTGGGGAAACTGGTCGCTCCATTAATCAGAGGATTAGTGAGCATGCAGCAGATCTTAAGCATAGGCGTACTAAGTCTTCCGCTTTGGCTGAGCACGCCGAGAAAACCAATCATCATGTTTGTATTGAGGAAGCTAGTGTTATTGCTAAGGTTTCGCACTTCCATCATCGGAAATTTAGGGAGGCGCTTGAGATTGAAAAGAGGCCGAGTAATCTCAATAGAGATGATGGCTGGAAAATCAGTCGGTGTTGGGTCCCAGCACTCTCGACCTAGTCTTATTTATTATTATTCTGAATTATTTTATTATTATTTATTTATTATTATTATTATTATTATTATTTTAATTATTTTATTTTATTATTTATTTATTTTATATTATATATATATATATATATATATATATATATATATATATATATATATATATATATAGATATATATATATTTTTTAAGGATGACTCATTTTAATTTTCTCATCTCTATCTTTTATATTCATGTTTTCATACAAGAATGGTCCTGTTTTTTTTTTTTTTGTAAGCTAGTGCGGTACTCGATTTCCATTACTATAAAAACATTGGACAAATACATAATATGGACAGGTCATCGCCCGCCCTTAAGGGAAACCAGGCTAACCATCTGAAATGTTTGAAAGCCATCCAAAAACAAAAGATAACCAGTCTTTCTATCCATGCGATATAAACAGCTAAGCTTACTACTAAGTCAGAGTCCTTGTCTTTCAGCATATATATAAACAAAACAGGAAAGAACCAACCAGATTAAAAAACTGCTGCACTACTGCAAACATGGCTGTTAATACTGGGTCTACTGCAACGGAACCTCTTGCTCCTTCGTCGGCAACCTCTCCTTCTCCAGCTTAACCCCCAAACCGCCCGTCTGTAACAGCGCCACAATGTCATCCATTTTCTTTTCTTGCATCATAAGAATAATCTGAATATTTTTCAACTCTTTCTTCATGGTGGGAATGCCCTGAATCAACTCCGCCATCTCAAGAGCCACCTGTTCCATGGCTTTAGCTAGTAACCTCTTCATCCCCCAGTACACGTGCAACGACTGTTTGTAAAGTGACCGTCTGCCACGGGTATGCCCAGGATCAGGTAAGTATTGTTCCCAATCGCCCATCTCAGGCTCTGAATAACCCTGCAAAGCTTCATCTTCCATTTGTTCAATCATCGTGCGGATATCCGGATGAGTATCTGTGACATACGCAGCTTCTGCCTCCTGCAGTCGATGCCTGATATCCTTCTTGCCCCGTTTATATCGTCGGCCCTCAGTGATAGCCCCCTCGCCAAGATCATCCAACTGAGTTGCGCTTCTACGTCCCCCACCACCACGACCTGCTGGGCGACCTCTCCCTCGCTGTGACCCTCTTCCTCGCATTACCCCACGATACCCTCGTTCAACATCACTCCACTCTTGACTGTCATCCTCACTATTCTCCACAGTACACATTGGTGGCCTCCGAATACCCACTTTCCCTTTCCCTCCGCCGTGAGGAGCAGCCTCTGCAGAAACCCTCAGCTTCTCCAATTCCTCATCCGAATCCCCCTGAATATCAATAAACGCCTTCTTCATGGTATCCCCCATAGGGCTTTTGCCCTTCTCCATGAAGTTGGCCGTTTGACTACGCGTAAGCCTACCTCCGCGCCCCTGATACTCCATCACCTTAAAGACGCCGGGCTGATAGAATTGAACTATGAAATGGCTATCAGTTATACAATGCAGAGGAAAGTTAAAGAGACTGCATGCAATGGTAGAGGGCCCGAGATCCTGCCACCTTGCTAAACAAGCCCACCACGATCGATCTAAATCATTAATTGCTCTGCCTAAAACACCACCATCAAACAAGGATAATGGGGATACTTCGCCGTCATAATATGCACGTCGTCTTGGTACCCTAACCCAATGGCCGCTTGGGAATCGCAATCTCCCTCTTGGTGGCATGCTCTCCTTAGTACTGTCATTAACCATATTAAATCGAAAGGCTGGATAATATGATCTTGTCTTGAATGCTCTGTCCTTCCGTCTACAAATTAACCTGCCCGTATGTGTGATGGCACCTGTGGGAGGTCGTTGTAACATCATATTCGATGGAGAGTGAAATCATTGCGTTGAGCGCCTCTGCCAGGCAACCGCATCAACATGATCTTGATGCAGGATGTTATGTAAGTCATGCTAGCTGGGGTCATTTTGTAAGAATGGTCCTGTTTTTAATACCTTCTTATTTTTATGATTTATTTGTAACTAACTATTATCACGAAGTATTTTTAATTACTAATTTAACTTAAAATTTTAATTTTTAATTAAATATTATCATTAAATCATTTTATTTTAAGGGGTTGGTCCCCCTAGGGTAATATAATTTTAATTATTAAAATATAATTTTAATTATATTTTAATTTTAATATAATTTAATCTTAAATATAATTTAATAATTAAATATAATTTTAATTATTTATGTTTAACTAACTATTATCATGTATTATTACTAACTATTATCATATAATTTTTATTAATTAAAAAAAGTTTGTCCTTAGATATAATTTTTAATTATTCATCTCTAACTAACTATTTTCATGAATTATTTTTACTAATTGAACATAATTGTTTATTTATTTCTAATATTTTAAATAAAAATTTTAATTATTTATTAATATCTTTATCTAACTATTATCATAATATTATTATTATTATTTTTATTTTTATTTTTTTTTAAAGGACTGGTCCCCCTCTAGGGTAATTTTTCCCCTTAGATATAATTTTTAATTATTTGTCTTTAACTAACTAGTAACATGAATTATTTTTAGGTAATAATTGAACATAACTGTTTAATATTTTAATTATTTTTTAATATTTTTTTTATCATAATATTTTTTTTATTTAAAGGACTGGCCCCCCTAGGGTAACATTTTTATAAAATAAGGTTTTTGATCCCGGTACTTAGTCAAAAGTAGCTGTTAGTATTTTTAGTCGTTGGAGGCTTTGCTCTGTCTATTTAACCTGCTAAGCTGGATCTGTTTCTTCAACTTGTCCTGACGATGAACCACACTGGTTGGTTCGAAACGCGTCGACAAATGATGTCTCATGTGATCTTCGCCGAAAAATCTTTTGTAAACTAGATAAACACCTATCTTTAGACCCAAAAATTTGGCTTTGCAATGTTCTCAAACCCTTCCTTCTATTAGTGGTTATAAGTCATGGGTTCTAGATAAACATGTGTTGCTTCAATGGGATGAAACTTGAACAACCAAAGCAACCTTGGAAGAAATTGGAAGTTAAACTTAAAACTCGAATCTGGTAGTTGAGTGATTGCTAAAGCATGATAATAGGCTAATATTTATGTATTTAATTTAATATTTCAAGTATTACTTACCAACCAAAGATGCATGTGATATTGCAAGGGATATCTACAATAACATTAAAGTTATATTTATAATTCTACTCTAATTTATGAGGGATATAACATGAATTGAAGTGTCAATATAACATGTTCCAAATATTACAATACTTAATTGTTGACGTGTCAATACAATATATGAGTGTCAAATATGGGTTTCATGAGTAAATACATGCTACAAGCTATCAAATTCTAGGCCAAAGTATATGTATTTGGTAAATACTATGCATGACATTTATTTTGTACTCAACACATTAAGTGAATACACGGTGCAATCCAAGTGGGTATAATACATGTACTAGTACTTGAGGGCATATTTTCAGTTAATGTATCACATCAACTATATTGATAGTTAATGCATTACACAAACTCTATGCTCTAGTGGCATCATATTTTCCATATGGAGTGGGAATGTGCTTTAACATGGGTCACCCATGTAAGTCATGGCTTGTTAGTAGACAGTTTGAGGATAGCTTGTTTTGTTAATAAATTTGGGTGGTTAATTGGAGTTATTACCCTCACATCAGTTAGGTATTACACACGCTTGCGATCCCTAGTACCAATGGATCATGATCCAATTTGTATGACAATGATTAATAAGATGGATTTCCATGTCTGGTGTTTGCAGGGGAACTAAGGTAACAATGAAGGTGTCAATAGAATCGATGCATTGGAGAAGGAATGGTCATGTATTTATAAGAGGCGACTATGTAGCCTCTCACTTACAACAATGCACTTTTGGTTTATAGTTTTTTTTAGTGGACATAACACTTGGGGCGAGAAACTTCTGATGGAGGGCCATTCTAAGCCGAAGAGAAATGAAAATTGTCTTCTATCTTAGCTTAAAATCTCCATAGAATTCATCACGAGTCTAATAATCAAGTAGGGGGAGATGATGATGACTAAATCCTGAGCCCATTTTGACTTGCTGAACCAGAAGCTTGGGTTATTTGAGACCAAATTGACAAGATTGCAAGTGGCGTCTAAGAGGATACATTTCAAACTTGGCATTATCAAATCCTTGCTCGAAGCTGAGGTAATGGGAGGGATAAATGATTATCATAAATACTACAAGTAGCAAAAAGTGGTGGGGGCAGACTTGTAGGTGGAAACAATTAATGTAGTGATCATGTACCCAAATTCTTCTCCTCCTTAGGAAGAGTTTGAAGAGCATGAATAGGAAGCCAATTCCGCTATAGGGGCAAACACTGAAGGATAATTCTTTATTATTTTCTTATGTCATACAAATATGTAGCAATCTCAAGAGTCTTTTGGAGGTTGTATAAGTTAAGTATGTTTAGAATAGATGCCTATAGACAGAGAGAGATATAAGTATCATCACCTTTGTAATTTTCCAAACTCAATGGAAGAACATATGGTCAAAATTGTAAAAGGTATTGGCCTTCAAACTAGTTCGTATTAATAAAAAACACATAGTCGTTCCTTTTAGAAAATAAAATAAAAGGCATGAAATAATATAGATTTGATATACAAATAGTGAAGTATACAACCCCCCCTCCCCCACAAAAAGATGAACAATATCACCTATATGTTCATCACTATTTCCATGTTAATATGGGTTTCGACCAGGGTACAAATAACTTGGAAGAATTTTTAGTGTGAAAATATCTTATAACATTTGCTATGGAAAAACGATGTAAACAACTTCATATTTTTGGTGATTTGATGTTGGTTTTGTAGTGGGTTAATAAGACTCAAGTGTGTCAAACCATTTTACTTTCACATATTCTTAAGGATCTTTCGAGATTGAAAAATACTTATCTATCATTCTCATGCACTCATGTTTATAGGGAATGAAATGGGCTAGCTGGCATTCTATGTAAAGAAGTCATGCTCCTAGATCAGGGGCTTTGGAAAGTGACCGATTTTTTTGGCACAATTCATTATTTGGTTTTTCATCATCCCTTTATGGATGAGCTCTTTACGGGCCACCATGCCTAATTTTCAGCTTTCTTTTGGATGTTCAACGGTTCGGGATTGTGACATTTATGTATATATTTATTTTCCTACATTTTAGACTTTCAAACTTTATATATATATATATGGTGTGCTTGACTGCACAATATCTGAAACATTCCTAGGCTATCATACAACATTATTTTTTGCCTACGTTGCAGATGGGAAAATTGTTTTTTGGTTTTAAGCTTCTTACTAGCCACTATAGGATCTGGGAGGATCCTAGTGAATGCACATTATTTTTTTGCATATACAAAATGTTTCTTTCGATCACTTTTGAATGAAAATACATGAGTAAATCTCAGTAGGTGGTAACTTGGAATGCGAGCATCCTGTGGTATATTTGTTATAAAGTTTCGATAATCTATTTCTTAGTTTCTAAAATGCTAGCAACATTTATTTACACAATTGACTGAAATTGACTTAAAGGGGACTTATAATGCCATATTTTCTCAAGAACATGTGCATCATATAGTTTGGGATGTTTGTGAAATGAGGAGTCTCTCTTCATGCTTTGAATAGTGAAAAGAAACAATGCTAGTTGTTTAAATTGTTGCAGTCTTGACACAATACTAACGGTGCCACCCTGTAAATGTGTTTATTTTATTAAATCTTAGGAAGAATGTTTACCTGTAAAGTTTTTGGGCACATGTAAAACATGTTGGCGATATTGTTGATTATGTATGGAGTCATTTTTACTCTAGAATTGGCTTGGTAGATGTTATGGTGAGTCATGTTCCATATTTTACAGGTAGGGAGTTCATTCCGATATAAAATATATTTTGAATGTGAATCAATTCTAAAGATATGTAGTTAGTTACTTTGTGGTTTAGTTTAAATTCTTCAATTCTTCTTGAAAAATGCAAATGGAAGTCCATTTTTTATTTTCTTTCCTCTAGCTCAAATATCTAGCTGAGCAGTTGGTTACTTTATGGTTTAGTTTGAATTCTTCAATTCTTCTTGACAAATACAAATGACTTTGGTTTTTAAATGGCTATGTTTTCCCTCTAGCTCAAATTACTTGCTGATATGGCTCTGGTTTTTAATTTTGTCCATGGTGTAGTTGTTATATTTTAGCATGGGATGCTAATGAGTGTAGTTTAGGAAATGTGTGTTAACATGCACACAATAACCATCGATAGGATACTCAATATCGTAATCAAAAGCAAAACATATTAAGCCCTTTCAACAATATTATGAATTTTGAAACGGAGAATTGTTCCTTCAAAGCTTTGTTTTCACTTAACAATCCAGGTCCATGAGGATCTTAGTTTGCATTAGACTTCCCTATTAGTAATGTGAATAGAGTTACAATATAGTTGTTCAAGTTGATGTTTCAATAAGAGCATGCGTACTTGTGCCATGCATTAAACTATTTTCCTTTTTCATTTTGGTTTTAAGTTGGTTTTGTGATCAATCTAGGAAAGGTACTCAAGTGAGCATATCGAAACATGACATTAGATTATATCTACAATATATGATGTTGATGTTACAATACTATTGTTGCTTTTGAGTGTTGGGTGTGTGTTATATTCTTTCCACAATTAGCTACACGCATTTTCCGTTGTGTCGGATGTAGTGGGGGGGTCATAGGGGGGCAGAAGCCCCCCCTTTCAAAGAGTTTGTAGGGGGATACTGCCCCCCTACACGAGGTCCGGGCAACAACCCCACTTTTTTATTTTTTTATCATTTTTTTTATATGCTGACCCAAGGATGGGGGGCGGACCAAAAGATGGTGGGCGGACCAAAAGATGGTGGGCGGACCTACCCATGGTTTTGTGCATGGGTTTTGCACATGGTTTTGGGTATGATGGTTTTCTGCCCATGGTATTTTGTAGATATGATCAAGGGAACTTCGATTATGTTCTAATTGAGGGTTAATGATTGGGGTGTATGAATGCTTCGATATGTATATATATGTATTGTAACATTGAAAGGAACATAATGAAAAACCAATTTGGTAGTCTCGGTTTTTGGATCCACGGGAAAATATCTATGTATATTTGATTTTTTATTCTCTCCATTGTTTATTTTTCTGTTTGAAGAATTCGTTTGCAGGTAATTTCTGTACAGGGCTAAAAACTACACTATGTTCAAGTCAGTTATGTTTGCAATTGGATAATGCATTGATATATGAAATTTAATTTTAGAAGATGAGATTTTTTTCTTTTGCATGAAAGACATGATTCATCTCTAGAAACAATAACCTTTCAAACCTGTCACTTGAACCCTTCATACAAAGGCCCACTTTCAAACTTATATTTTGAATGTTTGAAATTTGATGGTTAATTGGCTCAACAATGCCCATTCTGAATACATCTCATAGATGTAAAACTATTCAAAATCACCTCTGATATTCCTTTAAATTACATAACCTTAAATTTAATTAAGGGTTGTGGTTCTTTAGTCCTCTCCCAAAATATAAGCCAATGAATAAATAATAGATAGATATAGCTTGTAAACATGAACACATTCTCTGAAGGCACAAAAACAACCATTATTTTCTCATTTTATTTTAACAATATGTGTGTGTGTGTGTGTTATTTTCTTGATTATGGAAATCAAAGTACAACCTTTTCAATTTAATAGTACAACTATTTCAATTTAAGAATCCTATCAATGTTTATTTGCACATTTTGGTGCAATTGGTAGTAATACTAAATATTATTTAATTATGGGTATGTATATATATATATATATATATATATATATACACACACACACACACACACACATTATTTACTTGATTATGGAAATCAAAGTACAACTTTTTAAATTTAATAGTACACCTATTTATTTAAGAATCTTATCGATGTCTCTTTGCACATTTTGGGGTAATTGCTAGTAATGCTAAATATTATTTAATTATGGGTATAATTCATTACATTAATTGGTTTTATACTAAGATTTCTAGTTGTTAAAGATTGAGAGCCACACAATTTGAACCAAGAAACACAAGGCTTTATCAATGGGTAGTGAGGGTTGAGGTTGGCATGAGATTCTACCAAAGACATTCATTACCATCATATAACTTTTGATCAATTTTTTTAATGTCACATCAAATATAATATGATCCAATGGATAGTGCAATAAAATTTGATAACATTCAACAACAAATGGGTTGACTAAGGTTATGGACCATTAGGGTTATCTTAAAATTCATGTCCCTAGATCCAAGAACCATTGTCTATCTTAATTTTAACCCATGGGGGAATGAGAGAGATAATTTTCATTAAATTACTTCAATTAATCAACAAATTTCGAAAACCTCATGATTCAACCAATTTTGATTTTCAAGAAAAAAATGTGTCAAATGCGGTGACACAAACTATAGACACCATGAATCCATTCATATAAAAGAGGCTTAAACAAAACATAAAATAGGATTTCACTTACCTCCATATATTATCCCAGTTGTGATCTCCTAGTGGCCTCCTAGTGCTAACAGAATGCAAATTTCTTCCCCTCGAGAATATGAACCTGTGAAGAACACAATCGGGTGTTCATCAAGGTGTATGGCACGACCCATAGAGAATACATAGGCAAGACCTATGGATAACACGGTTGGGTGTTGATTAGTGTTTATGGTGTGGCCCAGAGAGAATAAACAAGCAAAAACTATGGAGAACACAATTGGGTGTTGATCAGGGTTTATGGCGCGGTCTGTGGAGAATATATGGGTTGAATGAATAGTATATGGGTCAACGCCTTTGAAATAGTATGAATAGGATATGGTCGGGTGCTATATTATGTAATTATATTAAATTATATATAACATAATATAATATAATACATTTAATTCATATAAACATTATAAATACAATATATATAATAAACATAAAACATTATC
Organism: Pinus tabuliformis; assembly: GCA_031772625.1. NCBI lineage: Eukaryota > Viridiplantae > Streptophyta > Pinopsida > Pinales > Pinaceae > Pinus > Pinus tabuliformis. The sequence goes on from CM062804.1 coordinate 271,389,822, forward strand.
AAACATTAAACATTTCAGCATTAGCCCCATTCAAAACCCTCGACTATGTGCAAGGTTAATTAATTAAAGCATAATTTCCACTGATTCCTAAATTTTAAGTGAATTGAACATTTACTTGACCCTGAGAGCATCGAGAGAATTGAACCTGTGACCTCTCAGTAGAAAATTAATGTGATTTGATGATGAGTACTTGACCAATTAAGCGTCTAATCCTCGACGGGGCTAGTAAATGCATAAGATGATAATGATAGTAAAAAATAATCAATAATTTCATCTCCTCAACATTTATGTTATAATTTTTTTAAATTCTTTATGTGAGTCATATTTAAGTCTAGGAACCCTCCCATACTTTCAATGCATGCATATACTATAACCATGTCAAATTTCAGTGCATATAAGCATAAAATGAAAAAATTTCAACATTAGCCCCATTCATAATCCCGTCTTTGTGGGGTCAATTAATTAAATTACAATTTTGACTTATTGATAGATGTTAAGTGAAATGAAAATTTACTTGACCTTGCAATTTTTAATAGAATTGAACCCATGACCTCTCAATAAATTAAAGTGCCTTGATGATAGGTACTTGACCAACTGAGTGCCTAACCCTCGATGAGGCTAAATACATACCTCAATGAGCTTCTCTTCGTTTCAAGAATAATATTTTCTCTACTGAACAAGGCCAAACCACGTGAAAGTGGAAGCTCATATGCTCCCCCCCACACATCTCCCTCAATTCCCCAATACCCAATTTATATACTATAAAATATTTGAAAGCAACATAGTAACAATCAAGCATAGCTACAAATTACTATGAAAACAAAAATTTAAGGCAAATTCAAGAGGAAAAATCAACTGAAAATATATTAACACATACCTTGTACATTTCAACATTTTGATATCATTAATTTTATTCTTCATCCAATTCAACATGTGTATCATTTGATTCAACATTGTTGTTGAAAGGATTGGCCATATCAGCATCATCATCAATGTTGTCATTTCCAATCATATCATCATTGTTATCATCAACAAGAATAATGTCTCCTACATTTCATTCAACTTCTTCAAGTTATTCATCTGACTATACGTTGTTGATATCATCTTCATCCAAAAAGTTGTCTTGATTAACATCTTGTTGAACTTCTTAGACGCCTTCGTTTGACACATGAAGTAATTTCTTCTCTATATCATATTCTTCTGCTACATTATACTCTACCAAACTTCTCCTTGGATCATATATAACAACATATGACCAACCACCTGTACCTAGAGCATATGAGTAAAAGAGTTGTTTACATTGGCTTGGAAGAACATAATGATCAGGTCCTGGCTCAAATGACATTTTATTGACCATGGTAAATTTGTTATCATGATGAATAATAGTTCTATTAGGATCACGTTCATTCATTCATAACATGTACCATTTGATGTTGAATATAACCAATTGAAAGTAATTAAAGTCACACTAAAGTAAGCCATCCAAATATCCATAGTATCGATTTTTAGAGACTTGTGGATGTGTGTCACTTCTAGAGGATTTATTTTAATGGAAACCATATACAAATTATACAAGAAAATAACATGTTTAAAAAAAACATAATATATTACATTACAAGTAAAACACATGTCATTAAGTTGAACAACAAATTGAAAAAACACTTTTCATATAAATTGCTACTTACCTCATGTATTTCCCAACATCATATATAATTTGTTTGATGTTCTTATAATTGAAGTTGTCTAGGAGAGATAGAGGTAGAACATACTGTAATAATAAAAATGAGTCGTTATTGTTTATCCCAAAGTAGACAAAAAAAACTATGAAGATGTATACCAAAATTGAAATATATATAACAAAATAATTACCTTTATGAAGGTATGCCAATCATGTGTTTTTACCCCACCAAATTCACCTTTCTTTGTTAAGATATTTTTTATGTTTGAAGAAAAACTTGTGGGAAATTTAATTCTTCAAATGACCTCTTTTACATCATTGCTTTGTTTCTCTGTTAATAACATGGAAGGATACTTCGATATCCATCACTATTTGATCAGATTACACTTTACATTGCATAATTGGTTTCCTGATGTCACTACAAATTTTGACGATTCTTTCTTTATCCCTCCTACCATCTATGATTCGCTATAACATTTCCATCACATTTTTCTCAATATGCATTGTATCAAACAAATGAACTATTCTTAGGTCCTCATAGTAGGGCAACCTCATGAATTGATTGGGATAGCTTTCATTTTGCATGGAAGACCATTATTAATACGTTCACAACCTTCAAGATGAGGCATAGAAAAAATCACAACAAAAATTATCAAATATGATAAAATAAATTATATAAAAAAAAATTCAAAACATTACACCTATGATACATAAACAAATTTCATACCTTGATGATTTTTGTTATATTCCAACTTCCATAGGTGAGGTGTCATTCTTCATGGTTTTAATCTAGCCTTTTCTTTCCCGTTGAATTTATTTATTTATTTTCTAGTAGTGCGATACCTATGGTTCTTAGAGAGGAAGTGCTTATACTCATCAAACACCTCTTTTCCTAAAAGTTTTGAACAACGATATTTCATCTTAGGACCACAAACTAGACATGCAAATTTACCCTCTGTTTGAAGACTTGCATTAAGAGATGAATTAATGTCAATTATACAAAGGGATTATTTATAAAACACACATGATATATTAAAATAATTATACTTTTGTAACCTGTTGATAAGAGGCTAAATATATACATTCATATCTTTAACTTGGCACTTACCTATTAATTTTTTGAAATTACACATAATTACTACCATAATTACTACCATGATATGTATGTATAGAAGTAAATAAACAAATATAATATATTATACAACAAAGAAGAAAAATGAAAATGTTACATTCGAAATATTAAAGTAAAAAAATACCTGGAAAAATCATTGTCAACATTATGCGCTCCCTCCTTATTGACATTGAAGGAGGAAGGTTATTGTTGATAACAAAAAATGGCCACACTGAGTAAAGACCTAAGCTATCCAAATGAATTAACAACATTAGTTTCCAAAGAAAGCCTAACATTACGAGGTTCAGCTTTAAAATGCGGCCATTTTTCCTCAATTTCCCTAAATGCATAACCATATACAAGCATTTGAAGAACATAATCTCCACTTCTCTTTTGTGCATGGTAATCCATAATTCTTTCACACCTGAGAAATCGTTGCAAATGTGGAAATATGGGAATATGATGAAGAATCTTTTGAGGCACCTTTTTTGTTATTTGATCGGTTTGATATCTACTTCTCTAAAATTGTGGGCACTTTGTTTTCAATGCATTTTGTCCATAATATATAATATGATCAATAGGAAATGTCACTACAAGGAAAAGACCCTCCAGTGGAGGTTATAATAGAGGTTTTTAGTGTTATAAAATTGACAAAAAATTTCAACAAAACATCCGATAAAACATCCATTTTTGATAGCAGATGTTTTAGCAAAGGTATAAATGAAAATTCATCACAATTTAAAAAATCTAGGCAGCCGAAGGTTTTAACAGATTTTTTTTTGCGGTGCGCTTAAGGGAACAAGTAGCACTAGCATGCTACATATATAAAAGCATTGGGTAACATACATAACTAAAAGAACCAAGCCATTGAATGCATAGAACACCAATGTGTAATGTATACCGCATCAATGCTAATAGATAAAAAAACCCCTGGGGCATTCTTGTTATGAACAACACTGAGGCATGCAAAAAATAATTGTTGTGGAAGTCCTTTTTTTTAAACTTGCAGTGCCGATGCATAACATTTGTAGAAGCATCCCCGATGCATTCGTTATACAAAAGGACTAGTGTTATTAATTTTCATAATGGACTAGGATGGAATAATATTTTGTAGGACCGGGGTTTTAGTTCTCTGAAAGCACTAGTGCGTTAAGAATTACAATTCACCAAGGCATTAATCTCAAACAATACCGATGCTTTAAGCTCTAAATGCATCGATATTGTCATTTTCTGAAAAGGCACCGGTTATGCAAAAATATGACATCACGGTGCTTTTATATAACATAATGCACTGATGTGTTTTTATGTTATAGATGCACTAGTTTTTTGTATGAGATTTTCTATTTTTTGGAAACATTGACCTGTGACAGTGCAATTATTGTAATTTTTTAAATCTGTTATTCATCGAAAAATCGACATATATCTTATAAAAATATTCATATAAATTAAAATTTTATTAGTGCATTTGTATATGGTGTTTGGATTAATTTGTTATATTATCAAATTTCACATCTCTTCATTGTAATATCTAATCATCAATATATTTAATAAATGGTGCAACATTTCACGACATTGGATAACACAATAGAATAAATTAAAATGTATTTTATTATATATCAATAAAAGGCCCTTTGTCATACAAAATGGGATTGTTATTGGTAATCCCTTGTATTTCAATTGGGACACTATGTCCATTACATGAAACAAATTTCTAATTTTCACAGACAATTATTTCAAAAAATACAACAGGTTTCATTGGTACCCAAATAGATCATCATTCTTTGCTGGAACTGTTGTTAGTGCTCGAGCTACTTCCATAACTTGGGTTATTTGGAGGAATGTTTTGTTTATTGCATCAATTATTTTCATCTTCTTGATCTTGTTCCATTTGCAAACATAAAAAAAGTGTAATGAGTGTATCTACATTGGTGAGAATAATGAAAATTGAAATAAATAATATACATCAATGTAAATCGAACAAAAATGTACCATAACAATAGGTGACTTATAAACTGTGCACATAGTTTCAAAACCAAGTCTCATGCCTTTTTGCAACAAGTCTTCTACTAGCGTAGTTCCATACTTTGTTTCCCACATGTTTTAAACCCCATTATAAATCATAGATTTAATATAAAGGATTTTTTGTTCTATTAATTATAAAATCAAAGAAGTAAAACAACATAGATACTTACAAATTCCACAATTAATTTTTGATATGCCAACATATACTCACAACCCTTATTTAACCCAATGTCAATCAATTTTTCTGATGGATCTCCTTTGTATGTTAGCATCTATTTCAATACATTCAAGGATGATTGTTGTAAAACAACTTAAAATATACAAAAATGAAACCTTGAGTTGTTATAACGAAATATTAACAATTACTCATAAACTTTGAAATCAACCATTTTCTTCATTTTCGTCCTATTTTATGTGCTAAATGAGTTCCATCTTGTTTTCTTTTCTGCAAGAAAATACTTGAAAATTAATATTTCATGCTATTTTTTTTTATGTGTACAAAGTCAATCATGTATCATACATTTGATGCAATTATGTCCATTTATTTGACCATCTCCTAATACACTTTTTTGGACTTCCTACAAGCATGTTTTGCATATTAGCGCGTTGATAATTTGGAATTTTTATAATCTTCCCAAAAAAAGTAATAAACTATTTTTATAATGATATATGAAAATTAAATATAACAAAACTGATATTAAAAAATGAAGGGTTTGTACTAATTTTTATCTTGAGGGGGCTTGGACCTAGGTTCAGAGTTAGTTGTGCTAACCAACAAAACCCAACACTACCGGCCCTTTCGGCAACAACCCACGTAGCATAGGCTGCAGTCTCACCAAAGGCAATATTTTGGGATGCTAGAACCAGGTTTTTGCATCCAAAGGACTATGTGATGTGTTTATGTTAGATTTAGGGCTTTAACCCGACCTTCGTGAATCATAATCCTTACAACCCTTAAATTACAGTAACTAACAATTAGCAAATCTAATCCCTTCGCCGATTGTGCTAAACATTCATAACATCATATGATTAAGCATATCTAGTCGTTTGCGCATCTATTAAGTAGTTTCAAGATTAATTGCATTCAATCAGATCAGAAATGAAGTGAATTCAAAGATAGACAATAATACGATGTTATGTAAATAACTCTTCAAAACAACCTTTATTATGTTTATATATTCAAATACCGACTCTTCCAACCCTGTGCACATAGCTACAGGGGCCCGCGCACTCAGCTGTAGACTTACCAAGGTCTCCATACACACAACTGTAGGAGCCTTCCCCTTCACCTAAGTATAGAAAGCAAACCCAAACCTTTCACTTCTTCCTTCGATCATGGTCTGATTAATTTCTCTATGACTCTCTATGACTCCTTTTATATCATTCTCTATTGTAATACCATAGTCTGTGAACCATGGGCGGGTTATAAAACATCTTAACTCTTAACAGACTAAGGGGGTTTGACCCCTATCGACCTGCTCTACTCGCGCTCCACTCCTCAAAATGCGGAGACTTTACAATATTAAGAAAACTTTTACAAAATTTAATCCCAGGGGACCCTATTCCAATAGGCCCCCAACGCAAAGTCGTGACTCGTCCCGAGTCACGCTACTAGTGTTACCTTGATCTTTTCTTACAGACCGTTGAACTCTGTCTTCAATGCTTGAATATCTACTGCTCCCTGCACAACAACTTGATGAACCTCTTCAACTAGTTTCTCTATGGTTGGACCTTCGACTGTAAGGTCCATGGTTCTCTGTGTTTGCTACATAGCCTTCAACTTGCTATGCACTATCTGTGTCAACTTTCTTGCCTCGTCAGCCCATGGTTGCATCCTTGAGGATATGATGGAAGCCTTCTAACACAACTCATGAATCTAGGTTTGGATGAACTTTCCCTCCTACAGTCTAGTGAACCTTTGCATTGGTGCTAAGGTTCGCGCTATGGCCCTGATCTCATCGAACTACACTTGTTTTCTCAGATATCTGTGTCAATTTTCTGCAAGTGTAGATCCTCCTGCAACGAGGTCCACATATCCATGGTTTGTTCAAACAACTGGCTACAATCCTTGACTTCAGCTTCCAGAGTAGTCATATCCTCATTTATAGTAGCCTCGTGCTACTCTCTGACTTCCAGACGAGTGGTTGGCCACAACTTAAGTTGAAGCTTAGATATCTGTAGCTGCAACTTAAAGCAGACCTTGCCAATTTCATCCTTTGACTCCCTCACCGCAGCATCTAAGTGCTTGATTTTCTCTTTGGAGGCCGCTTTTTCTGGAATTTGGAGCTCAGACAGCTTACTATAGACCTGTACTATCACTGCTTCCAGCTATTGACTACGTGCAATGACCTCTTCTCATTGTTTGAGCGCCTGTGCCTTTTCCTTGAACATTTCGTCATTTTTTGTCTTGAATTCATTGATAACTAGTAATTCTCATTGCCCCTGGTCCCTGAGCTCATCTGATACTCATTGATGTAGCTCATGCAATGACTGAATGGGGAGTGTCGCAAGTTTAAGGCTCAAATTATTCATATGCAATAGGCACACCCTATACTCTGAAGTCTCAATGTGTAAGGATCGCTCTGGTAGCTACACTATACGAAGGTTTTTGGTGATCTCTACTGTTGAGGTTGTCACACTCGCTTGCTTCAGGCTCATTTTTCCTATGCTCGCTTGAATTACCCCTATCTAGACCTGCAATTCCCTCAGGCCTTCTTATACTTTGTCTAGCGCTTGATGGTACTGGTCCTCAATGTGGCCCCAAATAGTTTTTGTGGCATTACAGACCACATCATCTATCTCATCTAGGTCCCCCTCCGTGAGGACCAATGGTGTCCCACTTGCAGACTTGACAGACTTCTGCTTCTTGAAAGGTCGCATGGAACTTCGATTCTGCCTCTTCTTGGGTATGAAGGGGGAATCCAAGTCTGCACCCATTCCTCTTCACCCTCAGTCTCGACCTTCACATCTGTGTGCTCCATTTCCGGTTCTTCAAGGTCAATAATGGCCTGCGAAGTTGCTTCTTTCTCCTTTGGCACATCTGTCTCTTTTGTAGAGACATTTTATTCCAGTGCTTCTTTCTCCTTTGTAGAAACCTCTTTCTGTGTAGGTTCTTCACCATTCTCAATTCGTGAAAGGTGATCCGGTCCAACATTTAATCTTCCTAGACTCACAACTACTTTAAAGTCATATTCTTGAAATAGTAGTAACCATCTACAAATTCCCCCCCCCCTCAACATAGGATTGTTGACCATGTACTTCAAAGTGGAATGATCTATGTACATTTTGAAGTGTGCACCCAATAAATAATGCTTGAACTTCTAGAGCGCATACACCATTGCCAATCCTTCACACTCCATAGTTGAATAATTCTTCTCTGCCTTAGACAAATTCCTGCTCGCGAATGAAATCGGATGGTCGATATCACCTGTGCCTGGTTGGGTTAACACTGCTCCTAATGCTATGCAAGACACATCTACATGTACATGGAATTATTTCTTCCAATCGGGGAACACCAAAATAGGTGCTGTAACCATATTCTCCTTCAGTACATCTAAGATTCTCTAGAAATAATCATCCCAACACAATGTCATCTCCTAATTCAATCATTTTTCCATGGGTGCAGTGATCTACAAATACGCCTTGATGAATTTCCTATAATATCTAGTATGGCCCAATGTTGCGCGCAACTGTTTTACATTCCTTAGAGGATCCAAATTGATAATCACTGTAATCTTAGTAGGGTCCACCATCAACCCCTTCTTACAAACAACGTGGCCCAAGAGTATCCCATATGGTACGCAAAAGATGCACTTCTTTAGATTAAGGGATATCTGATACTTCCTGCAAGTATCCAGCATTATGCGAAGACTAGCAACATGCTTCTTCACTAACCCAAATACCATCCAATCATCAAAATAGACCTCCAAAAAATTATGAATAAATTCTTTAAAGGTTGTAACTACCACCCTAGAAAAGGTCGCAGGGGCATTTTTAAGTCCAAAGGGCATAACTATATACTAAAAACAACCCCATTCTATAGTGAAGGTAGTCTTACTTCGATCTTCTGGCGCGATCTTGATCTGGTGATACCCTGAGAACCCATTTGTAAACAAGTAGGCTTCTTGACCACCAACGTTCTCCAATACCTCATCTGTGAACAATGTAGGGAATGGATTGTGTACACAAGCATCGTTCAACTTCCTTAGATCTACACAGATTCAGATTTTTCCCTTTGTCTTCTTCTCCTGAACCACCATAGGACTAACCCAGTCTGATTCTTCTACAGGCTCAATAATTCCTGCTGCAAGCATCTTATCTAGTTCTTTGTGCACTTTTTCTTTGTACTTAGGATTCAATCGGTATGGGCGCTACTTTACTGGCTTCACATATGGCTTTAGATTGATCTTCATAACACCCAAATCACCTACTATCCCCTTCAAATCAGAAAAATTTGTTGGAAACAAGTCTTGATATTCTCATAATAGCTCCGTGACTTTTTCAACTGTGTCCTCATCCCAGTAATCACCTATATTGGCGAACTTCAGCTGTGCGTCCAACCCAATGTTCACTTTCTTGGTTTTCAATGGTTTTGAGATGTCAGGAACTTCTGCCTTAGGCCCCATGAATTCGCGCTATACCTCTGACTCAGGGATACTAATATTCCTAAGATATTCCTCACCTTCTTTTGTGGTAACATTATAGCATTCCAGCACATGTCATAGCTGCTTAGTGCAGTTTGGTTGTACCCATGTGACAGGTTCTTCTGGCATCCTGAATATTGTAGCCTTAATTTCTTGTAATGTTTCATCAATACATTCAAACCCATCCTCAAAACTGAATGTTAACAGAAATATTTACTTCAGAATATCCCACTCTGTGGTTCAGTGTTGCAGCTCTATTTCTAAATACCAGTTCATCGGGATAGTATCCAAAGTGTGGAAAAATATGTGTACCCATTCAGGTGTGGTTCGTCTCCCCATGCTTTCATTGAACGAGCCAGATGCTCACGTGGATCATTCTTCCTTGTATATTTTTCAATCATGTAGGTATTGGCATATTCGAACCGTAGATTCATCATCCTACCATATTCCTTCCAATCTGCAAATTTGTTATTATGTGTACCCCACCATCTGGCAGGCATAACTCTCAGTACGATGTCTAGTGCCTGGAACCGATGTTCCTCTGGTACATCCCTTTCAAATTTATCCAGAAATAAATTTACATCATCTAACCCATCATAATATGGTAAATTTCATACCTTAGTAGATATACATTGGAGTGACTTAGTAAGCCCATTGCATCACAACATTGACACTTCATGCAACCTATTCTACCAATGCTCGAGCTCCTCATCTGAATCTAAGTTGCAGAACTGTCATTTTCTCAAGTAATTCACCCATATGCCGTAGTGTTGATCCAATCTTCATCCCGCACAGTAACCTTATAGATATGTTCAATATCATCCTCCTCATAGTAATATTGGATTGGTTCAGTGTACTGTGCACCCTCGATTGGATCCAATGGAACAATGAATCTCAGTTCCTTCTTCTCAAACGTGATGCTGCAATTCTTCAGGTTGATGACCACATTCATATCAAATGCCCAATTAATTCCAAGCGGTGTCAAGTAGGGATTACTATCATTCACTATTTCAATTACTTCAAAATTAGCTATAGCACATGCCCGTTAAATATCAACGGTTACTCCATGTAAGCACCCCATAGGAATAATCTTTTATTGGTTCACTTTTCATAGCTGAATTGGGGACAACTGTAGCACAAAATTTCCCATTCATTCCCAGGTTTGTTTAGGAAAAACATTCACATCGGATCCTAAATCTAAGGTCACTTGGTCCATTTTTAATTCTATGATCTATGGAGTCAATCTCATCTCTAAGCCAGTCCTTTTCTTACCCTTGTCCACTTTATGCACCACGTGCTATTTAGGCAGTGGCTTACCCTTGCCAGCATAGTTTTCTATCAATTCTTTTAGTCCCTCCACTGATTTTTGGTCCCTTAAGAGCTTCATGCAGGTCTGTAAGAAATATGTTAATGATGATGGATCTGTTACTTATGAAGAAATGACTTCTTCAGGCTTCTCCATTCATGCACCCTGATTTTTTGATGTGGAAGTTCTCGAATCCGCAAAACTCCTTGGTACCTCCATAAAAGTTTCCTTTGCCTTAGTTAAATCGAATCCAACATCTTTTTTAGTAGCCTTGCACACCCATATATTTTCCTCTAGTTGCTTCCCTTTGTCCCCCCAGGTAGCGATACTGCTTCACGAAATGATATTAACACTGGGCCCATCTTCGTATGGTTCTGATCTCATCATCTGGATTTTTTGAGTAGGCTATTGGGTATTCTTCTCTTGCATCTTTTCGATGAGCACGAGATAATTTTTATAACATGGTCAAACTGTCGACAATATTGACAAGAGGGGTGTGTCGGGTTCTGACAACCCCACGCAAAGTGGCCTGGTTTCCCACAATTATAACAAATGATATGTCCGCTACCTCTTCCATCTCCTCCCCCTCATCCTCTTTCTCATCCCTAGAATCCGCTAGATGTTGTAGTTGTGTCTTAATCCTATTGAGGATGTGTCTCATCATGTACTCTATATGTCAGAGTTCTATCCATCATTAATTAGTAGCTTTGGCAATTGTGCTCATCATGGCCTACAAACTTAAAAAAATTGCAAAATAGTTGTTGGGGAGCCTACACAAAATTTTGTAACAAGTGGAAATTGTATGTCGTGTGTTTTCCTGTGATATGGTAGATAGTGCACCATGTTACTACACCGGTACTCAATCCATAGGTATTTTCTAGCTCCAGAGGGACAAAACCTCCCCCAATTAGATAATTCTGATACACCAAGGAATGACACTTTTCATGACCATGGCCTTTGCACTTTAAGCACCATACTTCCACGCGGGTCTCACTTTGGATCTCTTTCCCCTTTTTAAGATCCTGCAACTCCATATGCAGGCTAACCAACTGTAACTGAATTTGCTACACTCCCAAATTTGTATCCTAATAGGTGAAGCCTCCAACTTCATAGCAATTTCCAGTGCTTCCACCTATGTTCCAAGCTTCTATTGTGACAATGGAAATCTCAAGTGAGGTAATAGTGAAGCAATATACCAATCCTTATGTTGCTCATCTGAGATCTACATATTAGCCTGTTGTAGCAGACATTTCAACCTTTGATCAAAATACCATGCATATTCATTTACCCTCTGCTTGATTTCTTTGACCTCAGTTATAGAATAGGCATGCGACTTAGGCTTCTTGAATTCATTATTCAACACATATTTTGTGTCTTTCAATGTCATAGTTGGATAAGTCGTACTATACTTAATATACCAGCTCAATGCCTTATCTTGCAATGCTGTGACTAGCTGTGATTTCTTTAGGTAATCATCTGTTATCTGCTATGACTTCCACACAGCATCTGCTACAAAACAAAATTGTTCAGGATCTTCAGTCCCCAAATCCTTGAATATGGGCATCTTCATAGTGTTTTCCGTACTGAATAGCGGAGGTGGAGGTGGAGGTGTAGGTGCTTGAGGTGGAGGTGGTGGCGGAGGTGGAGCGAATGGATGTGGTATTCTCGCAATACCCTGATTTTCTACCTACGACGCTCCTTGAGGCATCTTCAAATTATTAGTTTCATCGTCGATATCAGATGCTCCCAACAAAGGACTGTATTCTGCGCTTGAATCTAGATCTCTTCTAAATGGTTTCTCACTTTGTGTAGCTCCCGTTAATTCTCATCTAAACATCAATTTAATGGCATAACCCTTTTCTCACACAATAACATCTTAATCCAAGTTTTCAAAGACTTCAGATACTTACCTCTCGGTCCTTTGAAAAACTGGCGTTCAACTTCGCTATAACTAACATATGTGTCAATCACGAACTCAATAATAAATCCACCCAAAATACTATCGATCCAATAATCGACAACCTTCACAATCTTGTTTTCTGATGCTTTTGTTATCACTCAGTATTTCTCAAGGTTAAAGAAAGAAATCACCAAGGTAACCACAAACCACTTTTGCAGCATAGGCTCTAGCCAACCTAGGCTCAGAGAGGGCTCTCTCTATATGATTTAGCTTCGTTTGATGGGATTTCAGGCTAATTATGAATGTTCAGGGGGCTTTTGATTTGTATTGAAGATTGGGTGGTGGGATTCTTAAAATAGATGGATAGAATGATGTCTTCAGACCATTGAGCTATGGAGTCAACAGAAGGGCAACAAAATTGGATCAACTCACTAAAGGGAATGTTCAAAGGGAAAGCTATCAAAGTAAAGTGCAAGTCTTTGGAACAGGGGGGTGAAATGATTTGAATCAGGGTGAGAGAGCAATTAAGAATTCTCAGACTGGGACTTAAATGAGGAACAAAGGGCAATTAACAATCCTTTGATATAGATTATAAAGAAACAACCTAAACTAAGGAGCAATTAAGAATTCCTTAACTTAGATATCAGTAGAAAACATTTATAAGCATAACTGTTAAAACAGAGTGTAATTAAACAAATTTTGAGATATTGTTCCAGTTATAGCATTCAGATTCAGAAATACATTAAATATTGTGGAAAAAATTTAAGAAAGATAACAACAAGATGAGAAAATACTTGTTTGCACTTTGTTCAACACATGAATCTTGTGAAATATCTTGTCTTTATTCATCAATCCAACTTGCTAGCTCAGTCAATAACACAATAGATTTACAGTCTCTTGATCAAAATTCTATAGAAATGTCTAAGAATCCATCCTACATACTTTGAATTGTGAAGTATTTATATAAAAAGTTTTATTACAAAATATCTCAAACTAACTTGAGATTTAATCTAGGAGATAAAAATATCTTCTTGCAAGAAGATAGAGACAACTTTTGAACTGCTTTCATGCTGTCCCATTTATTGTGGTACTGCTGGCCTTTATGGTTTGGTTTTTTTCCCTTTATGCTCTTTGCTATTTGTACTTTCACGCTGGAGGCTTTAGTCACTTTTAGACCTTCATCTTATACTCTTTGACACTGATACTCTTTGACTTTGATGACCTATCAATATCCTTTACTTCGTTTTTACTTTTACTGTATATTTTAACTTTTTTACTGTGTATTTCAATAGTAAATTATTTAGTTTTTTATGTGTATCAACATATGGTAATGGATATTGATCAACTTTGTGTATGTTTGATTTGTTTATCTTCTAGCTATATACTCTGTCTGGTTCCTCTGTTTTGACAGTCAATGTCTCTGTATGAATGATTCCTTTCTCTATTTTGTGTATAATTGTCTTCTTCTTCTTAATATAGGCTTTTGAATAAATTTCCTTTCGAGTCTTGGAGTAAACAAGTTATGTGACTAGTATCAAAATTGTTTATTCAAGCTTTGGTCTTCTGCTAATTACCTGCAAAATACAAAAAATTGTTAATAAAACACAGGTTGGCAGGAAAGGAAATTGATGGTTTTATTGCACAAGGATGTCTGGGGAAGGAGTCGTGGCAATGTTTTGAAAGTAATCGGAGGTCGAATTGTGTTTCAGAGGTTCAGGGTGGCATCGGAAGGGTTTGATATGTTTTACTGTGAAATGACCCAAAGTAATGAAAATAAGGGTTTTCAAGGTTTTAACGGGAAACTTTTTAAATTTGGCATGGGATTAGTTAAGTGAACAATGAGTGGTTTATCGGGTTGAGAGGGGAGGCAATTTCCAAGGCCATCACATCACTTATGAGGGTCAGGCGGTATTTAGGAGGGGTCACCTAATCTACTCGAGCAATTGACACATAGCCTTTAGGGTTCGAGGGAAAACCGCTTTATCGAGTGGGTAATGATCGGCCATCAGGCACGGCCGATATGGCTATGGATCATCGGAAGAGGGGGATGGTGATCTGATGGTAGTCGGGTGAGGGAGGTGCATGGGTGATAAAAGCATGGGTTGTGGGGGGGGTCCGAGTGCTTTAATCTTTGGCAGTTTGTGATTAATTAAGACTTTAATCACGAGTTTAAAACGATCAGGCGAAGTTTTAATGATGGGGTTTAATTTGGGGTAAAGGTCGGGTGTCGGGTGAGCCTGATATGGCTATGCACCATTTGATTTGGGCACAGATGATCGGGCGGTAGTCGGGTGGTGAAATAGCACGGAGGAAATGGACGGAGGTTTAGGGGGGGCCTAGGGGCTTTAATTACGGTGGATTGGGATTTATTCAAGGTTAATGAGGGGATTAGTTTGTTTTGTTGGGATAAGGGTAAATGGTATAGTTTATATTTAAACTAAGGGTTGGGGTATTTATTTAGGGGATTTAATTAATATAGGGGAAAAGGTATTATGGGAGCTATATAATTAAATTAGAAATAAATATGAAATTGACGGAGTGGGTATATCCTTAGCATAATGTAAAATGTACGCATTTTATTTCATACATTTAATACTTAGGATAAAATGTCTTTTGTGGGTTTTTTGAGTGAATTAGGATCTACATGGGGGTTTTCACTTTTCCTAGGGAAATGAAGTTTGTCCTTAGGAAAAGGGGTTTTATTGGGGTAATGAAGGGAGATGATTTTTATGAAGGGAATTCTAACACTTGATGTCCATAAGTCATTAAGCCAAGGGTCTGGTCCCACCAAAAGTCAGAGAAATGCTTTGAGCCTCTTTGACTTGAAGGATTTAAAGTACTAGAACATACTTGTGGATAGGAAATTAGTAATTAAGGGGAAAATGAATGAAGGGGAGTTAATCACATTAACTTGCAAACCTTTGTTTTTGCTTCCATAGTTGATCATACATATTGAAATATGTGTCTAAGCATGATGCATGTGTTTTGATCCAACCAACTTTGAACTTCAACAACCTTTCTTCTACTTACCCATTTCTTACCCTAACATGTTTTCTTCATTTCTTTGGGTGCATTTAGGCTAGAAAACCCTTATCTTATCTTTTCTTTTATAAAAAAAAACTATCTACTTCTAAACTTATATCTTCCAAGGGCTCAGATTAAGCTTATGAGCTCCTTTTATTTCTCTACCTATTTATGATTTGCCAAGATTAAACTATTTGGTCAGATTTTATTCTCTAACTATAAACATAAAATTCAGAGCATGACATAGTCAAGATTAAGCAGTTTGACTACCATGGATTGTGGCATGAATAACAAGCTGCACACAATCATTATTATGCATAAAAGTAAATAGTAGTGGCATTTAGACTTGCACATTTTCATGGCCTATTTTTGTTTTTGGGGTTCATATATTTTCATTTTTTGACCTTCTCTTATTCTTTTTGTCCTTTGATTTTATTTTAAGACATACCCTCTTTACATTTTTTAATTTTTTAATATGGAAAACATTTGCAAAAAGCAAAGGTATGTACAATATTACAAGGCTTAACCTTAGTCATTCAAAATTATGACTCCTATTGGTATAGGAACCTAACACCTTCCATGCACCTTACTAAGTCTGGAGTGCCCATAATAGGATTATCCAGCTTCCAAGTACCTTGACCATCTGCGATTTTAGCCAACCACTGGTATAACTCACATGGAAAAGAGAAGAAGAATTTTTTTTGTTCTTCTATATACAAATATCTATTCAACCACTCTTCTTTCGACAGGTGTGGATTCCTGTTTTCTTGAGCTGCAAATTCGTGCAACTTCTGATCTATCCACTTTTCAATCTCCTTTTTAGTCAGTATCCACTTATGACACATCACACATTCCTCATATAGATCCCTGTCCTAAAAACGGAACCATTTGTTGGCTTGAGGGGGCTTGGACCGAGGGTCAGAGTTAGTTGCGCTAACCAACAAAACCTTACACTACCAACCCTTTTAGCAACAAAACACATAGCACAGGCTACAATCTCACTCAAGGTAGTATCGGGGGATGCTAGAACTAGGTTTTTGCATTTAAAGGACTATGTGATATGTTTCTGTTAGATTTAGGGCTTTATCCCAACCTCCGCGAACCCTAACCCTTAAAATCTGGAAATTACAATAACTAACAGTTAGCAGATCTAAACCCTTTGACAATTGCACTAAACATCCATAACATCATATGATTAAGAACATCTACTCCTTCACACATCTATTTAGTAGTTTCCAAATTAATTGCATTCAATTAGATCAGAAATACAGTAAATTTAGAGATAGACAATAATACACTAATATGAAAATAACTCTTCAAAATAACATTTATTATTATCTAGATAATCTTCGGCAAAATCACATAATCAATCTTTTGTCGATGCGTTTCGAACCAACCAGTGTGGTTCATCGTCAGGACAAGTTGAAGAACTAATCTGGTTTAGCTTGATTAAATAGAGTGTGCAGAGACTCCAACGACTATATTGCAACGGCTAATTTTGACCTGAGGATCAAAGTCAAACCCCTGATTTTATTATTAATAGAAGCATCTAATTTATTATTATTAATAAATTTATTGTTTAAATATAATGGTCATTATATCTTCATATTTATTAAATAACCTATATTTATTATTATCCCCAAATTATTTAAATACAAACAAATATTATAAAATTACTATTATTCTTAGAATTTAGTTACAATAGGTAACTGTGTAATTATTTAATAATAATTGTTTAAATCAAAGGGTCCAATGGTAACCTAGATATAATGGTCATTAATAAATTATGGTAAACTAAATCATGGTAAACTAAATATAATGGTCATTAATAAATTAAATCTTCATATAACCTATATTTATTATTATTCCAATTTTTTTTATTTTTTTTTTAAATACAATAAATAGTATTAAATTACTATTATTCTTATACTAAAGTTACAATAGGTAACTGAGTATTTATTTAACAATAAATATTAAAATTAAGGGTCCAATGGTGAACTAGATCTTCTAAAATAAATCATTTGTAATGGCCCATTCGAAATTAAAATAATAAGTTCATACAATAATTTATGTATATTAAATAATCTATATTTACTTAATAATTTTTAATTCTAATATTATAAATAGTATTCTAGTTAAATCATTATTATGTAAAAACCATAATTAAAGAACATGTTTATCTAATTTAGTAATTTATATCCATTAAACAATCAATGTTTATTACTAAATTTTTTATTAAAATTAACTATGTTATTACTTATAAAGTTAAAAATCAAAGCAAAGAATCTAATCTAATTTAAATTACCCCCTGGGATAAGGTTAATACCATAATTAGCCCGAAATTACTTAATAACAAATTACTAACTCCTGCAATCCAAGACAAACCCGCCAAAAACAGAACTTGAGGAGAGGGAAGACAAAAACCCTAAGACCTAACAAAAAGGGAATGAGGAGGCTAGGAAGACAAGGCTGGGACCCAGCAACTGCTAATCTTCCAGCCATCATCCCTATTAAGATTTTTCGGCCTTTTCTCAATCTCCATGATTATCCAAGCTTAGGAGTTTTCTTAAGAAAATTACATTCTTACTAATTTGTTTAGTAACAATATTGTTTCACATATTAATTTAATATGTTGCAATTATTCAGATATTCATGGTCGCTAACGTGCTGACCTATATACAATAATTTTGCAGGTCATGTAACAAAAGGGCATCATGTATGTAAATGTCGTGGACCTTCTCTGAAGGTTAGGTGTCCCAATGATCTAGGTGGATATTAGTGGCCACCCACCTATTCCACTTGGAACCTCACCATTGTTTATTTTTAGTTTACTTAATTATAGCACAACTTACTATTTTTGGCAGTTTTTCGGGTCCTAAACTTCTAGAGCTGTTTTGAGGGACTAAACGACATTTTTAGGGAAAATGGAGAGACCAAAAAACTATTAAATAGGTTGTTCAGATTGATTTCAGACTCCTCTTCAAAATATTCGAAACAAGGTATTAATGAGCACCAGTATTGCAGCAAGGATGCTGCAACTCCTGGGGCTACCGACTTTACTTCATCAACCCAGGGTTCGTACAAATTTAGAGGTGATAGTGTTGTATACACATATAGATGTAATTGGTATACTCTTTGTCACTAATGATCTGGGGCAATAGACCATTAGGGTTTCTCAAACCAGCCTTCTATTGACTGGAAGAAGTCAGATTACCAACTTGGAGAAGGGAATTTTACCCTAATTGGAAGAAAAGAAATGTTGTCTATTACATGAAGGAAATGTTGGCATTATGATACATGTGTTGTAGTCGATGGAAACCCACTTGTAGCAAAACAAATAACTTGTATATGGTAACTAGATAAATCTACGTAAAATGATGAATCTACAGGAGAGATATCAGATGTGATAGAATGCATGGAAGTTGTGTTTATAGATGTGACAAAATGCAGGGTAGTTCAAAGGAATCAATTTAGAAATAATATGTCAAATCACATTATAACAAGTCTAGTTAGAGGGAACAAAGTAATGGTACAAAAGAATAGGATGAAGGAACAAAGGATTACAAATCAAAATCAAGAAATTGAAGAAAGAGAATGGTTTAAGAAGTATACACTGGTTCACCTTGTCCAAGTAGCGTATACACGCGAGTTCATGGAACAGAGGAAGCGTATACGTATGCACACACTTTCTCAGAAGGAAAAGTGTGTATGGGATGGAAAATCAAGGTTTTTGTCCGAGGTGTTGGTCCAAGGTATTTAGTTTGAGGTTTTTGGTCCGAGGTATTTGGTCCGAGGTATTGGTCCGAGGTATTTGGTCTGAGGTATTGATCCGATGTTTTGGTCTGTGGTTTTGGTCCAAGGTATTGAGAAAGGCCTAAAACTATGTAAGGAGGAGAATATCAAAGGGATAAGGGTATAATTAATGAATATCTTATGAAGTGTGAGATCAAAAGCAAATATGCATGTTATGGGTTTATGATGCTTTGCTTGATCTAGACTAAATATGCACCTGAGCATTTGATGATAAATGAGATATAATGATGGATCAGGATCATAATGACTTATCATTATGTGATTTGATAATGGATGGGATAGATTTGATTGCTAACACATGTTTTATCCTTTATATGTGATGATCTAGGTACATCTGAAGTCAGGAATTGTAGTGAAGTTATAAGTACGTATTTGCAGTTCTATGCGCCGGTTCGCTTTGGTGAAGGTGTGTATACATGCTGGTTCAACTCTTCCAAGTAGTGTATGCAAAAGAAAAGCTTAATGTTCAAGGATGACTGATCTATCAGATCAGTGCTACTATTTTGCTGCTATCTGTCAATGAAGTCTTCTTAGATCTAAAGGTAAAATTGAATGCATAAAGAGTTTGTGTCTCATTGATTAATTGATTGATAAAGAAGGGTGATCCTTGTTGCTATCTGTTTAGAACTCTATAATATGACTATAGATCTTTAGAATGTCACTGATTGGTACAGTTTGTGGTTTATAGGTTCTATGATTTAGTATCTTTAGAGGTATACGCAGGTTGGGCAAAAGGAAGTAGTGTATACATGCAGGTTTTCTTCATTAAAGGAGTGTATACATTCTAACACATGCATTTTGAGCTTACAATTATTTCTGGTTTTTGATGCAGTGTTCTGGATTCAAATCTGTGTACTAGTTACAATGATCTATCTGTTCCAGTTGATTGATTAAATTTGATTAAGTTTGAATGAATTGTTGATTCAGTTGTGTCAGAGGTTTAGTGATTGTTTGATTTAGTTGTGTCATAGGTTCAAAGGTTTCAATGATTAGTTGATGCAGATGTATTTGATGGATGTATTACAGTGGTGATTGATTTTGAGCTTCAATGTTACTAATGGGTCTAATATGAAAATTTGATGAAACAAGACCTTCATGTGTATTGTTGTGTACGAGGAGCATCTAGTCTGAAAATTTATGAAATGTGGTCCCTGGAGGATATTGAGGGTTGAAGAATTTAGTGAGGAAGTCGAAGCTTCCTACCTGTAGTGGCTGGTGATTTGATTAGGGGGTTGGAGATCCCTTCTAGTAGCAGTTGGAGAACGAGTTAAGGTTGTAACATTCTATAGGTTGGAGCCTACGTACTAGTAAATATGTCGGCTAGTACAAGAACTAGGGGGTTGTAGCTCCCTTCGAGAAGAATATGGAGAACAAGAGAAGTTTGTAGCCTTCTGTAGGTGGGTGCATATGTACTAGTATGAGTCTGCACCAGTACAAGTATGTAAACATATTTTCTTATTATTAAAAAAAGACAGAGACAACAACAGCAAGTGGTTTTCACCCACATTGGGTTTCCACTTTAAATCATGGTGTTCGTGTGTGTTGCTTATGTGTGATGGTTTATTCTGTTATTACTGCACATGGTTATTGTTTAATGTTTAATAAAGTACTGATTAAAGATCAACATATGATGAATTAACTGAATCATAAGTTTATTGGATATACGATGGTTGCCTTAAGAGCAATTGTGTGCACATGCGAGTTCCCTTCTCTAAAGTAGTGTATATAAATCTGATTATGGAAATGAAAAAGTTATTGATTTGTAAATACTGATTCACCCCCCCCCCTCTCAGTATTATTTCCAACAATTGGTATCAGAGCAGGTCCTTTGGTAGAAGCTTGATCGCTTGAAGGAGATCCGTAGTAACAATGGGAAAGAAGCTAAAGAAGAAAGCACCTCAAAAGAAGAAGACATATCAAAGGAACTGTGACAGTGGGAGAGATGATTGGCATTTATGTGGAAAAAACTTTTCAGATTCAAAATCACCTCAGAATGAAGATGAACAAACAAAAAAACTATCAGGTACGAATTTGTTGTCCTCTGGTGATACATTTCTCTATTCATTTGAAGATAATGAAAGTGACAGCAAAAAAATTGAATTTTCTCTTATGCTTGAAAGAGAAAGAAATCAAATAGAGGCAAAATTTAAAAAGTTCACAGACACAATTAGAGATCAAAAGGATCTAATTGATAAAAGGGAATGTGCCTACAAAGAAGAAGTTACCAGGTTAAAAGCCCAATTGGAGGAAGGAAACAAAATAAAGAAGCAGTACAAAGGAAAGGAAGATCAAAGTCAAAGGTTGCAGGATGAAGTGATATCATTGAGAAATGAAGTGAATGAAAAGGACACAATAACAAAGGAACTTATAGAAAGAACCAACTACTGTGAAGGTCTTGAAGCTATAGTCGTTTCTCTAAAAGAAGATCTCAAAAACTCAAATAAGCAGAATGAAGAACTACTCCAAGCATTTGAAGAACAAGAAAATGAAGTTATGGAATTGAGGCAACAAGTGAAAGAAGCTTAGGAGTTTTCTTAAGTAAATTACATTCTTACTAATTTGTTTAGTAACAATATTGTTTCACATATTAATTTAATATGTTGCAATTATTCAGATATTCATGGTCGCTAACGTGCTGACCTATATACAATAATTTTACAGGTCATGTAACAAAAGGGCATCATGTATGTAAATGTCGTGGACCTTCTCTGAAGGTTAGGTGTCCCAATGATCCAGGTGGATATTAGTGGCCACCCACCTATTCCACTTGGAACCTCACCATTGTTTATTTTTAGTTTACTTAATTATAGCACAACTTACTATTTTTGGCAGTTTTTCGGGTCCTAAACTTCTAGAGCTGTTTTGAGGGACTAAACGACATTTTTAGGGAAAATGGAGAGACCAGAAAACTATTAAATAGGTTGTTCAGATTGATTTCAGACTCCTTTTCAAAATATTCGAAACAAGGTATTAATGAGCACCAGTATTGCAGCAAGGATGCTGCAACTCCTGGGGCTACCGACTTTACTTCATCAACCCAGGGTTCGTACAAATTTAGAGGTGATAGTGTTGTATACACATATAGATGTAATTGGTATACTCTTTGTCACTAATGATCTGGGGCAATAGACCATTAGGGTTTCTCAAACTAGCCTTCTATTGACTGGAAGAAGTCAGATTACCAACTTGGAGAAGGGAATTTTACCCTAATTGGAAGAAAAGAAATGTTGTCTATTACATGAAGGAAATGTTGGCATTATGATACATGTGTTGTAGTCGATGGAAACCCACTTGTAGCAAAACAAATAACTTGTATATGGTAGAGAGGCCCTGGAGATTGAGAAAAGGCCGAACAATCTTAATAGGGATGATGGCTGGAAGATTAGCAGTTGCTGGGTCCCAGCCTTGTCTTCCTAGCCTCCTCATTCCCTTTTTGTTAGGTCTTAGGGTTTCTGTCTTCCCTCTCCTCAAGTTCTGTTTTTGGCGGGTTTGTCTTGGATTGCAGGAGTTAGTAATTTGTTGTTAAGTAATTTCGGGCTAATTATGGTATTAACCTTATCCCAGGGGGTAATTTAAATTAGATTAGATTCTTTGCTTTGATTTTTAACTTTATAAGTAATAACATAGTTAATTTTAATAAAAAATTTAGTAATAAACATTGATTGTTTAATGGATATAAATTACTAAATTAGATAAACATGTTCTTTAATTATGGTTTTTACATAATAATGATTTAACTAGAATACTATTTATAATATTAGAATTAAAAATTATTAAGTAAATATAGATTATTTAATATACATAAATTATTGTATGAACTTATTATTTTAATTTCGAATGGGCCATTACAAATGATTTATTTTAGAAGATCTAGTTCACCATTGGACCCTTAATTTTAATATTTATTGTTAAATAAATACTCAGTTACCTATTGTAACTTTAGTATAAGAATAATAGTAATTTAATACTATTTATTGTATTTAAAAAAAATAAAAATTGGAATAATAATAAATATAGGTTATATGAAGATTTAATTTATTAATGACCATTATATTTAATTTACCATGATTTAGTTTACCATAATTTATTAATGACCATTATATCTAGGTTACCATTGGACCCTTTGATTTAAACAATTATTATTAAATAATTACACAGTTACCTATTGTAACTAAATTCTAAGAATAATAGTAATTTTATAATATTTGTTTGTATTTAAATAATTTGGGGATAATAATAAATATAGGTTATTTAATAAATATGAAGATATAATGACCATTATATTTAAACAATAAATTTATTAATAATAATAAATTAGATGCTTCTATTAATAATAAAATCAGGGGTTTGACTTTGATCCTCAGGTCAAAATTAGCCATTGCAATATAGCCGTTGGAGTCTCTGCACACTCTATTTAATCAAGCTAAACCAGATTAGTTCTTCAACTTGTCCTGACGATGAACCACACTGGTTGGTTCGAAACGCGTCGACAAAAGATTGATTATGTGATTTTGCCGAAGATTATCTAGACAATGTTATGGATCACAGAAGTCTAAATTCCTTAACATTTATTATGTTTAGATCTTCAATTTCAGACTCTTCCAACCCTGTGCACACAGCTGTAGGGCCCCGCACACTCAGCTGCGGACTTGCCAAGGTCTTTGCGCACACAGCTGTAGGAGCCTTCCCCTTCGCCTAAGTACAGAAAACAAACCCAAACCTTTCACTTCTTCCTTAGATCATAGACTGATTGATTTCTCTATGACTCTCTATGACTCCTTTTATATCATTCTCTATTATAATACCATGGTTCATGAATTACAATGGGCGGGTCACAAAACATCTTAACTCTTACCAAACTAAGGGGATTTGACCTTCCTAAATCCCCTTTGACCCCTATCAACATGCGCTACTCGCATCCCACTCCTCAAAATGGAGAGACATTAGAATATTAACAAAACTTTTAGAAAATTTAACCCCAGGGGACCCTGTCCCAACAGTAATATATACGTATAATTCTAGAAAATCATTTTATATGATTAGGAATATTACCTTTTGAATGATTCTTTTTTGTTGTTGTATGTTTTTTCTATTGCAATTATGACATGTCTCATTAACCATTTCTCTAGAAACACTTCTTGTAGTTTAGATATAATTTGGTTCTTAGAATCATTGGATTGATTTTTGTATTGTAAGTGAAAAGTACTTTTGTACATTCATTCCACTAGATCCCTCATAGTTTTGTAAAAAAATTCTCCCTTTCATTAACCTCTAGCACCACTCGAGATGAACTAAGGACTAATTCACCATCATTTACATGTTTTGTAATTTTTCTTTTCTTAGAACAACATTGATTTTTTCCTTTGTTGTTGCTCCTTGTATAACATTAAACATATATGAATTAATATATTGTTTGAAACATGTTATCTAATATTCTTAGGTACATTATTAATGAAAATTCAAAAAAAAAAACTCATGTTGAATAGTATTTTTTCATTCACCTTATTCATCATTCTGCAATTTTTCTATCAGGCTTTTACGCTCTTTTGCACTTAGATTAGAAATAATATTATCAGCCTTGTTAATTTTGTGGCTCTGCATAACACACACCAACCAATACATATTATTTAAACTTACATATACTTCAAACATATTAATTTGTACAAAATTTACAAAGAACTTGCTTTCTCTGTTTTTTTTATGTGCTATCATTATGTCGATCAATATTTTTGTTACTTGAGACCTGATGAGACATTTGTTTATCAATATACAACATGTACCATTCAATATAAAAGCCATTAAAAATATTTTATAATTAAATCAAATAATTTTCAGCTAAAAAAACTCTAGCAACTAGTGTGTTTATCTGAATCAAAGCACCACTGCATTTAGAACATTAAATGCACTAGGCATTTAATTGTTTAAAACCATCACGGAAAATTAATTTTAAATTATTATGGTGTGATTTGTAAGTATAAACACACCAAAATGATTTAAAATGTTTTTAGGAAGAGGCGTGTCGATGCGTTATATTACACCAAGAGAAATGATTAACAAACTGGAAAAAATAGAGTGTTATAATATACCGGTGCATTGTATTATACAAGGAGCACCGATGTGTTATATTATAGAGGACGCAATGTAGAACATATAACCATGTTTTTTTTTAAATGGAGAGGGTCGACAAGGTTTGGATCCAATTCAATAATTGATTCCTCTAGTTTACATGTCAAACACCCTATATATAGTAAGTACACAAACCAATTAAATCTAAAATACCTAAATTAAAAAATCTTAATTGTGAAGTGGTAGAGGAAGTTAAACCCTAAAGTGAAATTTCACCAGAAGAAGTAAGAGTTTAAGGTAAGTATTGATTTTTTTTTTTAATTTTTGTTTGAATTTTAATTAAATTTAAATAGGAAAGTAGATGGTAAAAAAAATTACTAGTAAAATCTATATTAATTTTTTATTATACATGTTTTTATTTATTTTTCTAAATTGTGAACAAATCTAACAAAAGTTGTAAAATATTTTAACAATAAAATTTAAGATTTTTTCTATCTAGGGTTTTGAGTGATTCACCATACCTTTCAACCTATGATCTTTCAACGAATCCAAAATATTTTGTGGCTTCACAGTGCTCCCAATATGTCTCTCTTGCAAATGATCTTTGTTTTAATTAAACCCTAACAAAAATTGTAACTTTTTTTATTAGTAAAATAAATAATAAAATTTAAAATTTTTACTAGGCAAGTTTTTAAGTGAATCACCATACCTTCCAACATCTAATCTTTTGTATAGTTCTGCTACTCCAAAGTATTTTGTTGGTGCACAGTGCTCCTAGTATGTCTCTCTTGTAAATCGCTCACTTGAAATTTTGGGTAAAATAATGAAATGATGAATAAATTTGTAATATTTAAAAGACTTTATGAAATTAGATTTTGAAAAATCATTTGCCACTAGTTTTTGAATTTTAAGAAAGAAAAAAAATCCTGCTTTTTTTTTTCAATTTCTTCGCACATGAGTGTGCATTGATATTGCCCCAAATTTTTTCAATGCACCAACATGATACATTTCTTTTTAAATTCTTGAAATCCTGAAATGGTGCGATTACTTTTTATAACACAATGGTGTCATTTCTATTTAAAATAACTTATGCTCTAATTGTTATAAGAGCACCAAGTTGGTTGAATTCATTTTTAATTTTTAAAATTAGGAAACAAGTGCATAGCGATGTTGTTTTGTTTTTAAACGCATCGATGTGCTTTTGTAGAAGAGCACCGATATGATAACATATTTTTTTTCTGGAATGTCAGAAACTGGTGTGGGTATTATTGGAACACCTTGGTGTGATTAATTTTTTAAACGCGTCGATGCACTTTGTTCTGATAAGCGCATCAGTTGGGTTTAAAAGTTATCTGAAATTTTAATTTCACATAAAATGGCATATTAATCTCAAATTATCCTTTAGGATGCATCCACATGAATTACAATAATTCATAGTATACATTTTCTACTTAAAGTCGCCTTATTCTTGAAAAGTGGTTTGAAATTCAGATTTTGGTTATATGGTTGTCAAAATTAACTTTAGATATGCAAACAAATTTTTATTTATGATTTTTCTCAAATGAAGGGAAAAAATATAAATAATACCAATTCTTCAAATTCCAACTCGTTCCATATTGCTGATCAAAGTCCTTCACAGAGTTCTCCCTTTCCATTTCCAGTAAGTTCAGATTTTATTTATATTTATTTATCTAATTGAGTTTTTTTAATCCATGTCAGTTTGATTAAAAATGTATCCAAATTTGCAGGAACTTGATTCATAATCGAGTTTAGATGCAGAAAATATTCCTCCATTTCAAAAACGTCGAAAGATCTTATCAAGAGAACCATGTCGCAAACAATTGGTAGATGAAAACGGACAACCTCTTCACCTTTCAAATTGGAACATGGCATCTTCCAGCCGTAATCCTGGATCAACGATGGTAATCATTATTTGATATTATTTGGTTTCAACAAACCAATTTCATTGACGTGCTTACTAATATCATTGATATTGTACTAATGACGTTCAATATTTTTTGAAATTATGATTCTAGTGATGATGAGCAACCCACCTACCATCTTTCAGAGCACCCCACTATAATGTGAACTCAAGAGAAGGTTGCATTAAGATCAAAAATCATAGAGGCAACATACAAAGAATGGTTGAATCAACCACCTATTCAATTCCCACTATGTCCATATTCACCAATTAGGAATGACTACAACAATAGTAGTTCTTCATCACAAGTTGGCAATGGAGGAAATTAAATGGAGTTTGGTATGGATGATTACTTACGAGATAAAATTGCCATGGAGATAATGTTTTTAGATTCATTATAGAATGATGAGCTAGGCGATGATGCTAATATCATTAATACCTTATTTGTAATCTTGAAATTTGCTTCCAACACCCCTCTATTTGGACCTGGTGGCAAGTCAAAGTATACTCAGTTGGGGACAATGATGTGAAAGAAAAGTTTGGCATATCGAATGCATGTTTCTCGACAATATTGAGGTAATTGAATTGCATGATTGATTAAGTTCCTTATATTTTTTCACACAATCAAAATTAAAAATGGTTGATTTTATTAATGTCAAATATTGAAAGTGTACAATTATATTCCCCACCAACTGCAGGATATTCAAAGATAAGGTTCTTCCGAATGATAATGTCTTTCCATGTAGCTTTGAAGAGGCAAAGAAATTGTTGAAAATGTTGGGTGTTGAGTACATATCATATCATGCATGCCTAAATGATTGTACTCTATATAGAGGAGAATATGCAGACAAGGAGATATGTTTGAAATGTGGGCATGGTAGGTACCGTAATTAAAAAAAAAGGGGTAAATGACATGGTCCTCCTCATAAGATATTGAGGCACATGCCTATAATCCAAAGGATTCACAAACTATTTTGTTGCAAAGAATTAGCTATGTTGCAGGGATGGCATGCCTCACACAGTGAGTCAGGAGTTATGCGGATCCTAACAGATTCAATAGCCATGAAGCATATAGAGGATACATGGCTTGAAAAATTCAAGGATGAAGTACAAAGTTTGCGAATTAGAATAGCTATGGATGGGGTCAACCCATATTCCCTCTAAACCACCAACTATTCTATTTAGCCTGTAGTCGTGATTAATAACAATATCCCCCCATGGTTGTTTGTGAAGAATGAACATCTTATGATTGCTCTCCTACTCCTTGGTAGAAGACAATTGAAGAATATGGATGTCTACTTACAACCACTGGTAGATGAATTGAAGGGGTTATGGAAAGAGATACAAGTGTATGATGTATCAAGACCCATCACAATAAAGAGGAGTTTTATGTTGCATGGCATATGTTCTTACACCATACATGATTATCCAAGCTTAGGAGTTTTATTAAGTAAATTACATTCTTACTAATTTGTTTAGTAACAATATTGTTTCACATATTAATTTAATATGTTGCAATTATTCAGATATTCATGGTTGCTAACGTGCTGACCTGTATACAATAATTTTGCAGGTCATGTAACAAAAGGGCATCATGTATGTAAATGTCGTGGACCTTCTCTGAAGGTTAGGTGTCCCAATGATCCAGGTGGATATTAGTGGCCAACCACCTATTCCACTTGGAACCTCACCATTGTTTATTTTTAGTTTACTTAATTATAGCACAACTTACTATTTTTGGCAGTTTTTCGGGTCCTAAACTTCTAGAGCTGTTTTGAGGGACTAAACGACATTTTTAGGGAAAATGGAGAGACCAGAAAACTATTAAATAGGTTGTTCAGATTGATTTCAGACTCCTCTTCAAAATATTCGAAACAAGGTATTAATGAGCACCAGTATTGCAGCAAGGATGCTGCAACTCCTGGGGCTACCGACTTTACTTCATCAACCCAGGGTTCGTACAAATTTAGAGGTGATAGTGTTGTATACACATATAGATGTAATTGGTATACTCTTTGTCACTAATGATCTGGGGCAATAGACCATTAGGGTTTCTCAAACCAGCCTTCTATTGACTGGAAGAAGTCAGATTACCAACTTGGAGAAGGGAATTTTACCCTAATTGGAAGAAAAGAAATGTTGTCTATTACATGAAGGAAATGTTGGCATTATGATACATGTGTTGTAGTCGATGGAAACCCACTTGTAGCAAAACAAATAACTTGTATATGGTAACTAGATAAATCTACGTAACTAGATGAATCTACAGGAGAGATATCAGATGTGATAGAATGCATGGAAGTTGTGTTTATAGATGTGACAAAATGCAGGGTAGTTCAAAGGAATCAATTTAGAAATAATATGTCAAATCACATTATAACAAGTCTAGTCAGAGGGAACAAAGTAATGGTACAAAAGAATAGGATGAAGGAACAAAGGATTACAAATCAAAATCAAGAAATTGAAGAAAGAGAATGGTTTAAGAAGTATACACTGGTTCACCTTGTCCAAGTAGCGTATACACGCGGGTTCATGGAACAGAGGAAGCGTATACGTATGCACACACTTTCTCATAAGGAAAAGTGTGTATGGGATGGAAAATCAAGGTTTTTGTCCGAGGTGTTGGTCCAAGGTATTTAGTTTGAGGTTTTTGGTCCGAGGTATTGGTCCGAGGTATTTGGTCTGAGGTATTGGTCCGATGTTTTGGTCTGTGGTTTTGGTCCAAGGTATTGAGAAAGGCCTAAAACTATGTAAGGAGGAGAATATCAAAGGGATAAGGGTATAATTAATGAATATCTTATGAAGTGTGAGATCAAAAGCAAATATGCATGTTATGGGTTTATGATGCTTTGCTTGATCTAGACTAAATATGCACCTGAGCATTTGATGATGAATGAGATATAATGATGGATCAGGATCATAATGACTTATCATTATGTGATTTGATAATGGATGGGATAGATTTGATTGCTAACACATGTTTTATCCTTTATATGTGATGATCTAGGTACATCTGAAGTCAGGAATTGTAGTGAAGTTATAAGTAAGTATTTGCAGTTCTATGCGCCGGTTCGCTTTGGTGAAGGTGTGTATACATGCTGGTTCAACTCTTCCAAGTAGTGTATGCAAAAGAAAAGCTTAATGTTCAAGGATGACTGATCTATCAGATCAGTGCTACTATTTTACTGCTATCTGTCAATGAAGTCTTCTTAGATCTAAAAGTAAAATTGAATGCATAAAGAGTTTGTGTCTCATTGATTAATTGATTGATAAAGAAGGGTGATCCTTGTTGCTATCTGTTTAGAACTCTATAATATGACTGTAGATCTTTAGAATGTCACTGATTGGTACAGTTTGTGGTTTATAGGTTTTATGATTCAGTATATTTAGAGGTATACGCAGGTTGGGCAAAAGGAAGTAGTGTATACATGCAGGTTTTCTTCATTAAAGGAGTGTATACATTCTAACACATGCATTTTGAGCTTACAATTATTTCTGGTTGTTGATGCAGTGTTCTGGGTTCAAATCTGTGTACTAGTTACAATGATCTGTCTGTTCCAGTTGATTGATTAAATTTGATTAAGTTTGAATGAATTGTTGATTCAGTTGTGTCAGAGGTTTAGTGATTGTTTGATTTAGTTGTGTCAGAGGTTCAAAGGTTTCAATGATTAGTTGATGCAGATGTATTTGATGGATGTATTGCAGTGGTGATTGATTTTGAGCTTCAATGTTACTAATGGGTCTAATATGAAAATTTGATGAAACAAGACCTTCATGTGTATTGTTGTGTACCAGGAGCATCCAGTCTGAAAATTTATGAAACGTGGTCCCTGGAGGATATTGAGGGTTGAAGAATTTAGTGAGGAAGTCGAAGCTTCCTACCTGTAGTGGCTGGTGATTTGATTAGGGGGTTGGAGATCCCTTCTAGTAGCAGTTGGAGAACGAGTTAAGGTTGTAACATTCTATAGGTTGGAGCCTACGTACTAGTAAATATGTTGGCTAGTACAAGAACTAGGGGGTTGTAGCTCCCTTCGAGAAGAATATGGAGAACAAGAGAAGTTTGTAGCCTTCTGTAGGTGGGTGCATATGTACTAGTATGAGTCTGCACCAGTACAAGTATGTAAACATATTTTCTTATTATTAAAAGAATACAGAGACAACAACAGCAAGTGGTTTTCACCCACATTGGGTTTCCACTTTAAATCATGGTGTTCATGTGTGTTGCTTATGTGTGATGGTTTATTATGTTATTACTGCACATGGTTATTGTTTAATGTTTAATAAAGTACTGATTAAAGATCAACATATGATGAATTAACTAAATCATAAGTTCATTGGATATACGATGGTTTCCTTAAGAGCAATTGTGTACACATGCGAGTTCCCTTCTCTAAAGTAGTGTATATAAATCTGATTATGGAAATGAAAAAGTTATTGATTTGTAAATGCTGATTCACCCCCCCCCCCCCTCTCGGTATTATTTCCAACAATTGGTATCAGAGCAGGTCCTTTGGTAGAAGCTTGATCGCTTGAAGGAGATCCGTAGTAACAATGGGAAAGAAGCTAAAGAAGAAAGCGCCTCAAAAGAAGAAGACATATCAAAGGAACTGTGACAGTGGGAGAGATGATTGGCATTTACGTGGAAAAAACTCTTCAGATTCAAAATCACCTCAGAATGAAGATGAACAAACAAAAAAACTATCAGGTACGAATTTGTTGTCCTCTGGTGATACATTTCTCTATTCATTTGAAGATAATGAAAGTGACAGCAAAAAAATTGAATTTTCTCTTATGCTTGAAAGAGAAAGAAATCAAATAGAGGCAAAATTTAAAAAGTTCACAGACACAATTAGAGATCAAAAGAATCTAATTGATAAAAGGGAATGTGCCTACAAAGAAGAAGTTACCAGGTTAAAAGCCCAATTGGAGGAAGGAAACAAAATAAAGAAGCAGTACAAAGGAAAGGAAGATCAAAGTCAAAGGTTGCAGGATGAAGTGATATCATTGAGAAATGAAGTGAATGAAAAGGACACAATAACAAAGGAACTTATAGAAAGAACCAACTACTGTGAAGGTCTTGAAGCTATAGTCGTTTCTCTAAAAGAAGATCTCAAAAATTCAAATAAGCAGAATGAAGAACTACTCCAAGCATTTGAAGAACAAGAAAATGAAGTTATGGAATTGAGGCAACAAGTGAAAGAAGCAAGAAAAGCTAAAGAAATCATGAAGACGCAGTATCTTGAAAAGGAAGAGCAATATCAAGTTGAGGTAAATATCCTAAAAGGTAACTTAGAAGAAAAGTATAAACTTTTACGATTTCAAGATAGTACTAAGATTTTTGATGATATTCTTAGTAGTCAAAGGGCTCCTACCATCAAATTTGGTCTTGGTTTTCACGAAACTATTAAAGGTGAGTCTAGCTCAAAAACTGAAGCAAAGAACTCTAGTGCAAAATCTAAAATGCTCAACAAGGAGATAAGAGGTCAACCCCATCAACAACCAAGGAAAGAAAGTCTTCATAGAAAATAATTTTCTCCTAACTATGGAAGTGATAATCGATTCTTTCCTCTAATGAACAATATTGAATGTTTTATATGTCATAATTTTGGACATGTTGCAGCCAGATGCAAAAGTAGAATGATTCAAGCTAATAACCGTCACGTAGAAAGATAATTAGATTCCAGGTACTTTAAGGGATATTGTTTTTCTTGCAATATGTTTGGTCACAAAGCCATTAATTTCTATAGAGGGAATGTGAAACATATAAGATGTTATACTTGTAACAATTTTGGGTGTATAGGGAAAGAATGCAGGAGAAAAATTCGGCCAACACACCAAAAAGAGAAAACATCATCACACTCCAAGGTATGGAAGAAGAAGGAAGTACATCCAGAAATATGTGGCATGGTTTAGTATACAGATAGAACAGACTAAGGAGAAACTAAGAGTATGAAATTTCAGTGTTCTAATTCTCATACATATTTATCATGAAGACAAGTCGCGTATATCTGTGAGTTCAAAGTTGAATAGTTGCATATATGTTGGTTTGATGAAGAAATAGTGGGACAAACTCAGAAAAATGATCTGATATGGTTCATACAATTATCAATTATCTTTTTTGTCTTGATGATTGATGACTATAGTCTGTGGATGTTATTTGGAAGTGCTTTTGATCCTCATAAGTTGTCGATGACTTGATGTATATTTGATTGATGACGATGCCTTGATAATTCTTACTAATATATGCAATGATCAGTTCTGACAGTGAATAGTTGGCACATGTTCAGGGGGAGAATATGTTATGCTTCTAATAATGCATTGTTGGCATTATGTTTAAAAGTTTCTAGTACCCAATGATTCTTATCAATGGTGATGATGCTTATGTGGCTAAAGTGTTTAAATGATACATCATGCTATGTTGTGGTTATGAGTTGCCTATGATGATGATACTTGTATTGCTTGGGGTTACATAGTTGTTATTCAGATCAGATTTATGGGTGATTGTGGATGACTTTTGATGATGCATACAGTACATATATGTTTCTTACATGGTGATCTTCATAAGGATAAGGAGAAGTACAAAGCTTGAGTACACAACTTCATTATTTGATGATGAGCCACTCATTTTTTTTTATGTTGTCATCATGCCTTCAAAGATGAATAAAAGTCATATGGTGCAGTTATGATGTAGGATTCCTATAGTTCTTGCCTCTCACATGGTTGAGGATTGTTGATGTTGATGGTCTCAAGAAATCTTGACAAATGACTATGAGCTCATGGTTTGTTGGATACATAGTGTTATCTCTTTGATGGATACACATTATGTTGGATACATGGATGATTACTTAAGTTGCATATTGATAAATATTGTTGGTTGGCCAAGAGAATGGTGTTATTGCAGGTCTCATGAAGACTTAGCTATTTGAAGAAATGGATATTCAGAGACATGGTTTACTTAGTCACATAATGATGATGACTTCTTACTTTATGATGATAAGTTTTGATTATCATGGTTGATGATACATGGTTGTTATATTGAGGATTCTTGTGGAAAGATCATGCAGTTCTTGATGATGATGTTATGATCATAGATGATGACTATGGTGTTTTCACATACATATGATATGATGTGCATGATTTTATGTTACTGCTTGGAGATATAACATATGCTTAGTTGATTCATGGAAGTTTATGATAAGGCTCTCTTTACTAAGGAAACAAAGAAAGTTGATCTTGATGAGATCAAGAGGATGAGTTGATATCTATATGCGGCGTACTTTGTCACATGTTGATGATATTTACTTTGTCATATCTTCGGAACTAATGATGGACTTATACAGGTTGCGGGTCTGGATGTTGCTGACATATGCTTATGGTGCAGATCATATATGGTGTATGATAGTTGATGATGACTATCATGGTCTTGTTTAGACCTTTGGTCTTTGTTATAAATGTCATGTATATCACTTGATGAAAAGGTCATATAAAGGCCCATGATGTAATAATATGTCTCTGTCTGTCATAGTATTTTAATTAGTTCTTTTGGTCATATGATGTCATTTATACCCCAACAATGCATGAGAAGGAGGATGTAATAATTGCTATATTTCATTCATGTATAAACATTTGGTATATCCCCACTTGGTTAGGTAGATGAGTCAAATTTTGTATATCCCCACCTGGTTGGGAGATTGATGTATGTATGAGTCATTGGTGATAGGAAGGTCATACTCACATAGTTGAGTTATAGAGTCACATTATTCTTTGAGAAAATATATTTGTAGACTCTGCATGTGATTAGGGGGCGCATGGATGGTATAGTGCATCTCAGCATGTACAAAGGGGGAGTTTAATCAGAGAATTCAACATGTGCCTAGGGGGAGCATGATCAATGTTCATATTCAGCTGTTCAGATATGAAAGTCTTCATTTTGGTCAGTCCTTTACCCTTGATATCAAAGGGGGAGAGTATCTTGGTCCACCCTTTTCCCTTGATGTCAAAGGGGGAGAGTATTTTGGTGTTGCTTGTGATCTCTAACAATTTCTACAACTTGCAATAATCAACACCAACATGGCTGTCATCAAGTCCAAAGGGGAAGATTGTTGGCATTATGATACATGTGTTGTACTTGATGGCAACCCACTTGTAGAAAAACAACTCACTTGTATATGGTAACTAGATGAATCTACATAACTAGATGAATCTACAGGAGAGATATCAGATGTGATAGAATGCATGGAAGTTGTATTTACAAATGTGACAAAATGCAAGGTAGTTCAAAGGAATCAATTCAGAAGTAATATGGAAAATCACATTATAACAAGTCTATTAAGAGAGAACAAAGTAATGGTACAAAAGAATACGATGAAGGAATAAAGGACTACATATTAGAATCAAGAAATTGAAGAAAGAGAATGGTTTAAGTATACGCTGGTTCACCTTGTCCAAGTAGGTATACCTATGGGTTCATGGAATAGAAGAAGCGTATACATATGCATGCACTTTCATATAAGGAAAAGCATGTATGGGATGGAAAATCAAGGTATTGGTTCGAGGTTTTGGTCCAAGGTATTCAGTCTAAGGTATTGGTCCGAGGTTTTGGTCCAAGGTATTTGATCCAAGGTATCGGTCTGAGGTATTTGGTCCGAGGTTTTGGTCTGCGGCTTTGGTCCAAGGTTTTGAGAAAGGCCTAAAACTATATAAGGAGGAGAGGATCAAAGGGATAGGGGCATAAGTAATGAATATCTTATGAAGTGTGAGATCAAAAAAAAATATGCATGTTATGGGTTTCTTATGCTTTGCTTGATCTAGACTAAATATGCACTTGAGCGTTTGATGATGGATGAGATCTAATGATGGATCAAGATCATAATGACTTATCATTATGTGATATGATAATGGATGGACTAGATTTGATTGCTAACACATGTTTTATCCTTTATATGTGATGATCTGGGTATGTCTGAAGTCAAGAATTATAGTGACGTTATAAGTAAGTATTTGCAGATCTATACGTTGGTTTGCTTTGGTGAAGGTGCGTATACACGCTGGTTCGGATCTTCCAAGTAGTGTATGCAAAAGAAAATCTTGATGTTCAAGGATGACTGATCTATTAGATCAGTGCTGTTGTTTTACTACTATCTATCAATGAAGTCTTCTTAGATATGAAAGTAAAACTGAATGCATAAAGAGTTTGTGTCTCATTGATTAATTGATTGATAAAGAAGGGTGACCCTTGTTGCTATTTGTTTAGAACTCTGTAATATCATAGTATATCTTCAGAATGTCACTGATTGGTACAGTTTGTGGTTTAGAGGTTTTATGATTCAATATCTTTAAAGGTATCCGCAGGTTGGGAAAAAGGAAGTAGCGTATACATGCAGGTTTGCTTCATTAAAGGAGCGTATACATTCTGACACATGCCTTTTGAGGTTACAGTTATTTCTAGTTGTTGATGCAGTGTTCTGGGTTCAAATATGTGTACTGGTTACAGTGATTTGTCTTTTCCAGTTGATTGGTTGAATTTGATTAAGTTTGTATGAATGGTTGATTCAGTTGTGTCAAAGGTTCAGTGATTATTTGATTTAGTTGTGTCAGAGGTTCATAGGTTTCAGCGATTGGTTGATGCAGATGTATTTGATGGTTGTATTGCAGTGGTGATTGATTTTGAGCTTCAATGTTACTAATGGGTCCAGTATGAAAATTTGATGAAACGAGGCCTTCATGTGTATTGTTGTGTACCAGGAGCATCCAGTTTGAAAATTTATGAAACATGGTCCGTGGAGGATACTGAGGGTTGGAGCCTTCAATGAAACATGGTCCCTAGAGGATACTGACAGTTGGAGCCTTCAGCCAGTAGTGGCTGGTGATTTGATCAGGGGGTTGGAGCTCCCTTCCAGTAGCAGTTGGAGAACGAGTGAAGGTTGTAGCCTTCTGTAGGTCGAAGCCTACGTACTAGTAAATATATCGGCTAATACACGAACTAGGGGGTCGTGGCTCCCTTCTAGAAGAAGCTAGAGAACAAGAGAAGGTTGTAGCCTTCTGTAGGTGGGTACCTATGTATTGGTATGAGTATGCACAAGTACAAGATTGTGAACAAATTTTCTTATTATTAAAAGAAGATAGAGACGACAGCAGCAGGTGGTTTTCACCCACATTGGGTTTCCACCTTAAATCATGGTGTTCATGTGTGTTGCTTATGTGTGATGGTTTATTCTGTTATTACTGCACATGGTTATTGTTTAATGTTTAATAAAGTACTAATTAAAGATCAACACATGATGAATTAATTGAATCATAAGTTCACTGGATATACGCTAGTTGCCTTAAGAATAGTTGCGTGCACACATGAGTTCCCTTCTCTAAAGTAGTGTATATAAATCAGATTATGGAAATGAAAAAGTTGTTGATTTGTAAACACTGGTTCACCCCCCTCTCAGTATTATTTCCAACAGGAAAGGCTGAAAGAAATGCTTGCAAAACAACATGAAATCCTTTATCTACTTTCTAACATACTTTGCTTGTGAAAGAACCCTACTTTAACACATGTGAGGTTTTAACTAATCCAAGAATGAAATCTAATCTAGAGAGTACTAACTAATGTGTGCAAGAATAAATATAAAAGAACTTTTTTCCCTCTTTATCTTTTTTTGCTTGAAAAATGTAAATGCTAATCTTGCTTGGTTCTTTAGCAGGGGAGATAGTTGTGGAGGAAAAGGAGTACAATGGTTCAAATGGCTTGGAGGGAAAGTAGGGACCTAATCCTGGCTTTTAGTGATGATTTTTCTTAATTTAGGTTCAAAATAGGCTACTATAGGTTTTCCTACAGGATGTCTACATGAAGTACTAGTTCACCTACAAGATCCCCTGTTTTACTACAGGAATAGGCCGAAAGTTCAGGGAATGGTATAGAAGGTGGGATGGAGCTTGGAAAAGGTGAATAAGGAGGGAATAAGGCATGGGAGTGGTAGGTACTTACTTAGAACTCAAGCCAAAGCTTTAAGATGGTTGGATTGCTCAACGAAGATGACAAGGTTTCCTCATAAGACAAGAATTTGAACTAAGACCTTAATGACTTTTGGAAATCATGGGAGGATATGGCTTGGAAAAGGCTAATGAGATGAGGTCTCCCTACTATTACGGTCCTATAATAGTAGGATTCATAATTTTGAATTTACTATGGTTAGTCTTGTAAAATTATACATACTTTTGATTTCTAAAAAATGTTTTCCATATTAAAAATTAAAAAATATAAATAGGGTATGTCCTAAAAGAATAATAAAAGGAAAAAAAGAAAGGAAAAAAGTAAAAAAAAAAAGAAAAAAAAAAGTGAAAAATATGAACCCCAAAAAGAAATAAAACAGATATGAAAGTGTGCAAATTCAAATGCCACTACTTTTTACTTTACTATGCAAAATAAGCTTGTGTGCAGCTTGTCATAAATGCCACAATCCATGATGGCCAAATAGCTTAATCTTGACTCATTCATGCTTTAAATTTCATGTTGATAGATAGAGAATAAAATCTAGCCATGCTGTTTAACCTTGGCAGATTAGTAGTTAGGTAGATAATAAAAATGAGCTCATTAGTTTAATCTGAGCCATTGGAAGTTATAAGGTTAGAATTAGATAGTTTGCTTGTCAAAAGAAAAGGAAATAAAGGGCCAACAAGCTCAAATGCACCCAATAAATGAAGAGAAAATGTTAGGATAAATAAAGGGTAGGTAGAAAAAAAGTTGCAAATGCACAAGGTTGCTAAGTCAAAAGAACATTTATCATACTTAATCCTATGTTTCATGTGCAGGAGGAAATATGAGAAAGAAAGGATAATCACAAGCTTGTTTACTAATTTCCCCTCATTTCACTATACCCCCACATACGTATTTGTTTATTTCCCCATTATCCCTTCATTCCTTATAAAATACCCTTTTTCCCTTCATTTTGACCTTTACCCCTTGGTTTCACACATTCCCTAGTAATTACCCTTCAAAAATCATCCCCCCTTCCCAAAACCCCTTTCCCTAGTGTGAAACCCATTCCCCATTACAAATATCACTTTTCCCCTTGTTAATTTCCCTTATTTCCCCTCAAAAACCCATAAAAACCCCCTTATCCTAAGTTTTTATGCCCCCACTTTATCTAATTAACTTCCCCGCTTCATATTTCCCCGATACCCTTTTTAACCCACCAACCCCTGGTGTAGTTAAAAAAACCCTGCTACATAACCCATGGTCCCACCTAATTAACCATATGTTTATATTAAAAATCCCAACATTATTGGTTAAATAATTACAATTAACTGTAATTAAATCCCGGGCCCCGCAAATCCCTTTCCCAATTCTCTCCATGCAACTCAACTGCATGATAGCCCTCCAATCTCCTGCCCCCAGATCCGACGATGTACAACCATATTGCGTGGATTCATTATCTGACCGATAACAACCCGAGAACACGCAAGATTCACAGTTTTGTGTCGGCACTATTCTACTACGTGGTGGCACTAGGCTAGATCGTGTGCTCACAAAAAATACTGCCTGCCCTCCAAAAGAGGTGCGATGGCCCAAAAAACCACCTCCCCACCCAAACCAAAAACTTCCCACTATTCATTGATTATTTCCACACCAAAATGTGACTGTTACCCGTTAAAAGGCCAAAAAAGCCCCAATTCGCTCTTTTCTTGCATTTTCACTGTAAACTGTTGTTAAGCCATTTGTGACACCTGAACCTCTGTAACCAATTTGACCACCCTCTGCTACCTGAAGAAGCTTCAGATACCCAATTGAAGTGACCAGTTCACAATTGAAGCCACAATACCTTCTGCATTCACCATTGAACCCAGTCTACACGCCAAACCATCAATTTCCAGGTATTCTTGGAAAAACTAGAATGACCCTATGAATTTGAAAACACAGTTAAAATTGAATGGTTAATTAATTAAAATTAGTTAAGAAACTTTCCTGAATTGAAGAAAAACTTATTTGTATACCCCAAACCCTTCTTTTATAGTCTGTCACTACCCTCCCACTCTACCAACGCTTCTAAACCTCACTCCTGAATCCACTACAAGCCTAATTCATATATGTATACACAATTATGGCT
Organism: Pinus tabuliformis; assembly: GCA_031772625.1. Lineage (NCBI taxonomy): Eukaryota > Viridiplantae > Streptophyta > Pinopsida > Pinales > Pinaceae > Pinus > Pinus tabuliformis. The sequence goes on from CM062804.1 coordinate 271,430,403, forward strand.
TCCCAAACCTCTCTGGACCTGAGACCTCTGCAAACCTCCCAGCTGGACATTAAACACCTTGCATTAGCAGACAAAGATTTCCAAATAAAGGACACAACTTCCCGTGCCTACCTTCTAAAGCTCCAGTGCTAAAGTAAGGACAAATTCTTGAACCAGAATGATGACATTCACCTTTTGGAGTCTAATTTTCCCAAGTATTTGTTTCCAGAAGTACACCCATTCCCAAAAATCATCTAATTTTGTCATGCTTGCTACATTCCCATCCAAAGAGCCATTGTCACCCCTGACCAGCAAGTGTTATTTACCATCACTGCAGAATCCATTAACCAAATGTTGCAAGTCCAACCAAGCCCAAATGAGACCCCACTTTCTATTGAAGGCTTTCTTGACCTCTACACCAAGTTAGACCCTCCTAGGATAGCCCAAATTTTCCAAACTTTCATCATAGAGGAGTGTCATACTCCTACAGAAAGTCCTCCATATGTTGCCACCATTTTTTCTGAGAGAGGCAGACAAATCATCACCATGCTCTCTTGCATTTTAGGATACACCACAGATGAACATGTGGATGAGGTTGTTCTTTCCTTCCTTTCCATCTTTTCCCCAGGCAAGCCTCCTGCTATAATGTATAACTATGCTCAGTTCATAGCAGACAGAATGCATGAACAATTCACCAGGCTACCAACCGAGAGAGTTTTCAAGTATTCTTTAGTTTTATTCCATATGTTTTTATACTACCAGTTAGACAAGTTTCATGATGGAGCTTAGTGAAAAGAGTCGCCTTCACTAAGTGGGCCCGCAGGCTATTTTTGGCGCAAGTCTATTTTTATACTATGTCTATTTTTAGACATATGGATCATGTCTATGGATTGCAGGTTGCTGTTTATGGATGATTGATCAAGTTGGGAAAAAATAGATGGACTTGCATTTTTGATGAAAGTGTGAGTGATCACAGTGTGAGTGATCAAAGTCTATTTTTAGACTGGCTGTCAAAAATAGAAAAGTCAAATATTATTATCTCACAATAATATTTGGACTATAAACTTAATCTTATTCTCTTGGAGCACTTCAGTTTGAGCTACAGAGGTGGCACATGCAGCTGTCAGAAGGAAATACGCTTTTCTTATGAGTCAGTTGAGTTGTTGCATGCATGACTTCAGTTAGAACTCAATCAGTTGAGTTTGGTGGAGTTGATTGTGGAGTTGATGGAGTTGTGTTCAGTTTGACTTAGTTAAACTAGTTGTAATTAGTCTAACTGCAAATAGACTAATGATGAGTTGTTAAACTAATTATTAACTCATGATGCAACTAATGAATACATCAGTTAACTCAGTTGCATGTTAGTACATGTTCAGTTCAACAGGGACAGGTGGTAGAGAATTAGATTGCTATCAGTTGTGACTATAGTTGTGCACCAGATCTTGCACAATCAAGGGATTGAGTATGCCAATGAGTTTGCTCACGTATTTGCCCACATTATAGCTTGTGCTCACGTCCAACAAAGTGTGAGTGACTATTTTGCAGGTGAAAAACGAGTTTGGTGAGCCATTCTCATCAGTTCTTGAGCAGGTATTGAGCAGTGGAGGCAGGCAAGCAGTGGAAGAGATTTGGAGATCAGATCTGAGCTGTATTGTGTGTAACAGAGGTGGAGATACTTGTGAGAAGTATTATGCTGTGTAATGTTACATGACTCAATCATTAATATACAGATAGTTGGGGTTTTTAGTGAGATGCTTTCCCCAGGATACATACTGTGTTAATGTGTGAATGCTCTTGATGTTTTATTGTTATTGATGTTGCTATATTGATGATCAACGTAGAGGAGCTTATGTATTGTGTATGTATTGTGTATGTATTCCACAATAGTACATGATCAGGATAATCTCTGTTGAATATGTGTTAAATTATTCAAAATTTCTACATGGTATCAGAGCTAGATAATTGTAGAAAAAGTTTCTACATGGTATCAGAGCTGTTGATCATCAGATCTACTATTCAGGCTATTCAGGAAGTGTTTACATTCTATTTCTTCAGGCAGAGTCTGTAATCGGGCCAGGTAGCCTCTGGATTCATCCTTCCTTTGGAAGGTGAGATATCTGGTGAATGCCCATACAGTCAATCTCTGTACGAGAAATATTGTGTTCTCACGAATCTTAGATCAGAAGCAGTTGAGTTTGAGCTGGTGGAAATCGAATTTGCAGCAGTGTTGTTGAAATGTCTTTCAACGGATTGCAAATGTTATTCCAAAGTAAGAGCGACCTGGTGCTCAAGGATAAACTCAGTAACAATAAAGGTGAGAATGGATCTTCATCAAAGGTATCTGATGAAGAGAATTGCGCTTTGGCTGCCAAAGCAAAGAAGGGGAAGAACAAGAAAGCTTCTCATTCCGGTGCGAAAGGCAAGAAGCAGGACATGTCCAAGGTGAAGTGTTTTCACTGTCACCAGCACGGACACTATGCCACAAATTGTCCGCAGAAGAAGAAGAACAAGCAAGCTGCTAGATCTGCAGGGGGAGAGGCCTTAGCTTCTCAGTTTGAGCTTGATTTTTCATTGATCGCATGCTTGGTTTCAAGTGTGATGGGATCAGTGTGGTTCTTGGACAGTGGTGCGTCTTTTCACATGACGGGAGATAGAGATTTGTTCTCTGATATGGAGGACAAAGATCTTGGAGTGCACATCGAGATGGGCGATGATGGTAGATACAGTGTGACCGGTATTGGTACCGTTTCCTTTGAGAGGGAGTCTGGTAAACCCTTCGTATTGAAGGAAGTCATGCATGTTCCAGGATTGAAGAATAATCTTATCTCAGTGGCGATGTTAGAAGACAAGGGGTATGATGTTGTTTTCAGCGAGGGAAAGGCTTTCTTGCGCAACAAGACAACTGGTGAGACCCGGAAGATAGGGGTTCGAGTGAGGAACCTTTATCAGTTGCATGTAGATGGATGCGCAGCAATGGCGGGCAAGGCAGAAGGATTGGTGAGCCGGGATGATGGCGAGTTGTGGCACAGGAGATTGGGTCACCTTCACCATGGATCCTTGAAGATACTGCAGCAAATCACTACAGGGCTTCCTAAAGGCACACTTGCGCAGTCAGATCAGTGCAAGGGGTGTACTTTGGGGAAGTTTGTGAAAGCCACCTTTCATGAGAAGGATAGTCACGCCATGACGATCCTTGAGATAATTCACACAGACGTGTGTGGACCTTTCTCAGTTGCTTCGACAGAAAAACACAGGTATTATGTGATTTTTGTTGATGATTTCTCTCGTAAGTGCAGGATCTTCTTCATGCAGAAGAAGAGCGAGACATATTCAAAGTTCTGTGAATTCAAAGCACTGGTCGAGAAGGAGTCGGGGAAGAAGGTGAAGGCTCTTAGGAGTGATAATGGTGGTGAATACATCTCGGACGAGTTCAAGGATTTCTGCAAGACAGAAGGGATTCGTAGAGAGCTCATAGCTCCCCATAACCCACAGCAGAACGGGGTAGCTGAGCGGAAGAACAGAACGATTGTGGGTGCTGCACGAGCAATGTTGCATGATTAGGGCCTACCCCTTCACTTGTGGGCGGAAGCATGCAATACAACAGTTTATGTGCAGAACCATTGTCCTCATAGGATACTTGGCATGAGTACACCTGAGGAGACTTATTCTGGTAAGAAGCCTGATCTTTCTCATTTGAGGATTTTTGGTGCTAACGTTTACATGCATGTGACAAAGGATGCCAGGAAGAAGTTGGAGCCGACCGTAGAGGTTGGGATATTTGTGGGGTACACTGATACGCCCCACAACTATCGTGTGTATTTGCCAGACAGTGGTAAAATTGTTGTGCGACGGGATATAAAATTTCAGGAGGAGAAAGCCATGAAGTGTTCGCTTGAGAGGGAGCTACACTTGCATGCAGATGAGGAGCTATTAGTTCCTAAGGATGAGCTTCAGGATGTGGATCAGACACAGGATGAGGTTCATGGAGTGGACGAGTCCAATCATGCAGTGCCAACCATCAGAGGGCGAAAGTGCTTGACAGAAGCTGAGCGATTGGCTCAAGATGCAGAGAAAGTTGTAGGACCACCTACAACCCAACGCAGGCAGAGACAGTCACCTGGTCGGTACACTGGATACATGGCTCTTATGAGCAAGTGTGTTGTGACTGAGCCATCCTCTTTCGAGGAAGCTGTGGAGGATCTCGCATGGGTAGACGCCATGGTGGAAGAGTATGATTCTATTGTCAGAAACAGTGCATGGGAGATTGTTCCTAGACCGGAAGGGAAATCAGTGGTGGGTTTGAGATGGATCTACAAAGTTAAGCAGGCAGCTGACAGGAGTGTGGAGAAGTACAAGGCAAGATTTGTTGCCCGAGGCTTTTCACAGATTGAGGGGATCGATTATGAGGAGACCTTTGCACTTGTCGCAAGGTATTCTTCCATACGGACGATTCTTGCTCTCTCAGCGCAGATGGGATGGCACATTCATCAGATGGATGTGAAGACTGCGTTCCTCAATGGAATCATTGAGGAGGAGGTGTACATTAAGCAACCCGAAGGCTTTGAAGTCTTCAGCAGCGAGTCGCATGTGTGCAGGCTCAAGAGAGCGTTGTATGGGTTGAAGCAAGCACCACGTACTTGGTACACACAGATAGACAGCTATTTCACAGGACTTGGATTCTCCAAGAGCGAGGCGGATCCGAACCTATACCAGATTGTGGTGGAGGGTAAGTTGCTTATCATTGTACTGTATGTTGATGATTTGATTCTAACGGGTGATGAGCTGTTGATACTGTCATGCAAGAAGGATCTTGCTACAGAGTTTGAGATGAAGGATTTGGGCCTCCTTCACTATTTCCTGGGATTGGAAATATGGCAGCGCAGTGGTGGACTGTTTGTTTCTCAGGGAAAGTATGCTCGGGAGATACTGGAGAAGTTCAACATGCATGGATGCAAGCCTGTTGATACTCCTCTTCCTCGAGGTTGGAGGAAGGAGGATGCCACTTCGGGAGAAGAAGTGGATGCCACTGTTTATCGACAGTTGGTGGGGTCGCTGATGCATTTGGTCAATACACGACCTGATATATGCTATGAAGTTAACCAACTTTCACAAGCTATGGTTAAGCCTACCAAGCTCTTCTGGAAGGCGGGCAAGCATGTATTGCGCTACTTGAGAGGCACATCGGGATATGGTTTGTGGTACAGACAGGAGGATGAGGTGAAGCTATGTGGCTTCACGGATGCAGATTGGGCAGGGAGCCCAACAGACAGAAAGAGCACATCAGGAGGAGTCTTCAGTATTGGATCGACAACATTTTCTTGGTACAGCAGGAAACAGAGATCCGTGGCACTTAGTTCAGCGGAGGCCGAGTATATGGCAGCAAGTTTGGCTGCATGCGAGGCTATATGGATGAGGAAGATCCTAGTTGGTTTGTTCGGTTCTCATTTGGATCCTACTGTGATTTACTGTGATAACCAGAGTTGCATTAAACTCTCGGCTAATCCTGTATTTCATGATAGATCTAAACATATTGACATCAGGTACCATCATATCAGAGATTGTGTGCAGTGGAGGATCATGTTACTTTCGTACATTCCAACGGAGGATCAGGATGCTGATATTCTGACGAAGGCGCTCACCAGGAGAAAATTCGAGTACCACCGAGGCAGGATAGGGGTTGTTGATAATCCATATCTTGTTGAGAGGGAGTGTTGAGATTGCAACAAGATGATGGAGCTTAGTGAAAAGAGTCGCCTTCACTAAGTGGGCCCGCAGGCTATTTTTGGCGCAAGTCTATTTTTAGACTATGTCTATTTTTAGACATATGGATCATGTCTATGGATTGCAGGTTGTTGTTTATGGATGATTGATCAAGTTGGGAAAAAATAGATGGACTTCTATTTTTGATGAAAGTGTGAGTGATCACAGTGTGAGTGATCAAAGTCTATTTTTAGACTGGCTGTCAAAAATAGAAAAGTCAAATATTATTATCTCACAATAATATTTGGACTATAAACTTAATCTTATTCTCTTGGAGCACTTCAGTTTGAGCTACAGAGGTGGCACATGTAGCTTTCAGAAGGAAATACGCTTTTCTTATGAGTCAGTTGAGTTGTTGCATGCATGAATTCAATTAGAACTCAATCAGTTGATTTTGGTGGAGTTGATTATGGAGTTGATGGAGTTGTGTTCAGTTTGACTTAGTTAAACTAGTTGTAATTAGTCTAACTGCAAATAGACTAATGATGAGTTGTTAAACTAATTATTAACTCATGATGCAACTAATGAATACATCAGTTAACTCAGTTGCATGTCAGTGCATGTTCAATTCAACATGGACAGGTGGTAGAAAATCATATTGCTATCAGTTGTGACTATAGTTGTGCACCAGATCTTGCACAATCAAGGGATTGAGTATGCCAATGAGTTTGCTCACGTATTTGCCCACATTATAGCTTGTGCTCACGTCCAACAAAGTGTGAGTGACTATTTTGCAGGTGAAAAACGAGTTTGGTGAGCCATTCTCATCAGTTCTTGAGCAGGTATTGAGCAGTGGAGGCAGGCAAGCAGTGGAAGAGATTTGGAGATCAGATCTGAGTTGTATTGTGTGTAACAGAGGTGGAGATACTTGTGAGAAGTATTATGCTATGTAATGTTACATGACTCAATCATTAATATACAGATAGTTGGGGTTTTTAGAGAGATGCTTTCCCCGGGATACATACTGTGTTAATGTGTGAATGCTCTTGATGTTTTATTGTTATTGATGCTGCTATATTGATGATCAACGTAGAGGAGCTTATGTATTGTGTATGTATTCTGCAATAGTACATGATCAGGATAATCTATGTTGAATATGTGTTAAATTATTCAAAATTTCTACACAATTCACCAGGTTACCAACTGAAAGAGTTTTCAAGTATTCTTTAGTTTTATTCCATATGTTTTTATACTACCAGTCAGACAAGTTTCCTATCAGCATTAAGAAGTTGGATACCAAAGGAAACCCAAGATCAATCATTTAATGGACACCATTGATCCATAATTTCTCCACTATTTTTTCCTACAAAGACTTCATTGATTTATTTGTCCATCCAGTTATGAATATGCTAACCAGTAGCCCTCAACCCATAATCAGTCAAGAGATCAAAAGGGTGTTACAGTTGGCAAAGAATAGCAAAGTGGGAGACTGGTATCTATACCAGAACCACAAAGAGATAAGAATATATGGATGCCAACTTTCCCCTTACAAACTTCACAAATACCTCCCCATGAGGATATTTTCACTAGAATACTTTAGACAGATTATAAATTCTTATGAAGTCAACTTCCTATCAGCTAGGAAGAAGACCCATTTCAAAATGAAAAATTAATTGGGCCCCTTCATTTGTAATACCAGAGAAGCTTGACCAAAGGTAGATAGAATTTTACAACAAATGAATTTCAAGAACAACTTTATGTGGCAGTATGACCCTAATGGAGTCATAAATAAGCTAAGGATAAAATTCAAATTGGGGCCTTTCATCCATCATCCCAAACCAGACATTGAGAGGGTTTCCAACCAATCAAAATGGTTTGAAAACACTCGAATAGACATGGACAGTACTATAGTTGATGTAGAGAATACATTGATTGATGTAGAGAAACAGATTGATACAAATTCCTTCCCACAGGTTCCATAACTAGGAGAACCAATGAATATCCCTCCTATTTTATAGACTCCAGCAAATGAAGACAGGAATGCAAAGAGAAACAGGGAAGAAGGTTCCAGTTCAGCTATGGAAACCACAGATGAATAGTTTGAGATCAGTTACAGGAAGAGGCCCAAGCTTAATCCTGTAACTGAACATGAAGACAACATTGACTCGGTGGAAATCACTGACACTGATACAGTGGTGGAAAGGAGCAAAGGCACAACAACTTCAGGAGAAACTCACCAACCCACAACATCAAACACTCAATTTATTAAGAGATAGCTTAGTGTTGATGTTTCTTCATTCACTAGGCCTATGGATAAAGAAAAGGACATCAAAGATAGATACAAGGAAATCAAGTTGAGGAATGAGAAGTTGAAGGCTAAAACTTATGCCCAATACTTCAAGTAGAAACCAACAAATCAAAGCAGGTTGATGTCAGCCTTTGACATCAAAACAGGAAAAATGCAAATGTCATTCATGCAACCTACAGTCTAGCAGCCGAAAACATCAGTTGACTACAGGAAAACAAATTTTGAGGTTTTGGCCAAGGATGTTCATCCCATTGACCAAATTGAGTTCCACAAGTAGGCAGGTGAGATGATCTATTCCACTTTGACAGGTAAAGATATGGCTGCACATAAGATTCAAATTTCATTGGACAACATTACAACACAGTACAAACTGGAGAAGGCCTCCTCATAGGCCAAAGATAACAGAATCAAGTCACTGGAAGACTTGGTCATTGAGCTGGGACATGATCCCAATGATATCAAGGCTACTGAGAAGTTGATAAAGAAAAAGAATGAGGACATTTATACTCTTAAAAAACAACTCAAATTGCCTCATTTAGAACACCCATAGACAAAATAAGTCCTTGAAAGCCAAACACATCAGGAGGAAATGATGGACCTTGTTTTACAACTCAATGATCAATTGAAGGAAATGGAGAAGGAGTTGGACAACTTGATACAGTTAAAACAAGCTAGTCTTGAGACTGCCACTACCACTTTCATTCCAACAGTCACTACTGCAATACTATCCACCTTGGTAGTTGCATTGGCTCCTATAACTCCACTGGCCACAACACTACCAGTTGCTACAACATCTACCTCAGCAACAAGTTCGACATCAACAATAACTTAGCCAGGTGATGAGGCAAGTAAGTTGGTCAAGGCAATGGAAGACATGTCCATTCAGACCACAAAAATAAACAAGCTTAAGGAAAATATAACCAGTATGGAGAATGACAATAAGCTTGCCTAGATATGCACAAATAAGAAGTACAGAAGGCAACCAGAGTGAATGAAAGGATACAGAGCTTAGAGAAAGAGCTGACATTAAAGGAGCCACTTGGCCAAGCCAAGGAACAATTATGGGCCAATATCATTGACTCTGTCAATGATATTTGGCCATCCATTCAAGTAATTTTTGAACAAAATGACTTAGTGAAAGAGGCTACAGAAGCCATACAAAGAGTTAAAGAAGAATTGGGAGACGTGCCAGAGGAAGCCACTAGAATAATTCATTTCCTCAACTCCAAAAACAAATATGAATTACAGGAGCTCGAAATACCTGATAGGACTAGCATAATACTAGAGGTAAAAAAGGTCCTCACCAAGAGGAATTTGATGATGAACCTTGAAGATAAATGCCAAACCATGTAGCTGGTTATAGACAGGTTCATGGTTAAGTTTGATGTTTTGAGGCAGAAAGTTCTACTAAATCCCTTGGTAATAAATGAAAAATTAATGTCACACGAAGACTACAACAGAGGGATTAGAGAAGTGGCAAGGGATCAGGTAAACACTTCCTCTATGAAGGGGATGCCTACTGGAAATGTATTGTATCAGACATTTGAGAACTTGTTTTACCTCTAGCATTTGGTAAAACACCTTTTTGTAAATAAACCTACTTTTTCCAAGTACACGGAGGCAGATGAAATATACAGGAAGATGGTAAATATCCAATTACCATATGTAGATACATGGGAAAAGTTGAATGACTTACTGTAAAAAAAAATACATAGTCAAAATGTAAAAATGTACAATAAGGGTGAAAACAACACAGTAAAAGGATAATGATAGATCAGCCAGGTAAAAGAGTATCAGTTGAAAGTGTATTAGTTTAAAGGTCAAAGTAAAAATAATAGCCAGCATGAAGAACAACAACAAAGCAGAGAATAAAAACAAAATATCAGAGCATAAAGAACAACACAACCTAATAAACAGGGACATCATACAACAGTTTAACATCTGTCTCTATCTTCTTACATGAAGATATTTCTTTCTCCTAGATTAATTCCCAAGACAATTTGGGATATTTTGAAAACTATTTTTGTATAAATACTTCATAATTCGAAGTATTGAGTGTGGATTTTGATACATTTGTAGAGTTGTATTGATCATAAACCTGAGGGTTATTGTACCGATTTTTCAAGTCAATAGACTAGACTTAGGAATAAAAAGATTGCATTATAGGATTCATGTGTTGAGCTATTATAATGAAGTATTTTCTTTGTCAAATTTTTTATCTTATGTATTTCAAAAACTTACATGTTATCTAAAGTGAATGAATTAACTGGAAATTTATCTGAGAATTTGTTTAAGTACACTCTGTTTTGAACAATTGATCATTTCTATGTTTTTTTTTGATATCCGGATATGAGAATCCTTAATTGCTCTCCCATCCCGGTTGACCTCTTTCATTTATTTCACAATCCAGCCTAAGGAACCCTTAATTTCTCTTTGGATCCGATTGAAACCAACTTCACCATCCAGCGTTAAGATCTGAAATAAGTTAGCTACCTTGCCCTATAGACATTATTTTTAGAACTTGATCCAATCTTGTTTGTTTGACATTTGACCCCATAGCCCAATGGTAATAGACATCCCTATATCCATGTAAGTAAGTTATCCCACCACCAAATCCAAATAAAAACCTAAGTACAATCATAACTAGCCTAAAACCAATTAACTAAACAAAGTTAAATCATAAAGAGAGAGCCCTCTTTGAGAATTAGGAAGGTTGGATCCTAATATCCAAAGTTGGTTTGTGGTTACCTCTAATCATTTCTTTCTTAACAATTCTAGAGAAATATTGGAGTGATAACACTTGCAATTTAGAAACTCCTGCAACAACACACATCATTCTTGGCATTTATACATGAATTTATCAAAAAAAAGATTGGTTTATCTAAGTAGAGAAAACAAAATTCTCACCATTTACTTTCTAAGTTCATGCATGGAAGTGCTTGAAACCAATATGAAAGGGAGATGAAATCAATACAAAACCTAAGAGATCAGAAAATACCAATTGCAACTTACCCTGTGAAACTGAAAGGTAATGGCATAATTAGCAAGAAAACCCTAGATTACACAAAAAGCAAGAATTTTGTCTTTTTGGGCTATATGAGAAGTGTTCCTTAAACCATGATCCCTGAAAGGGAGAAATGAGGTGAACCACTTGCTTTTAGCCTTTGTGGAATATCTTCTTATCATTGCAATGCTATTGTTAGAACTATCCACAAATGGAAGCAAACTAATTAAATTTACCAATACTTGCAAATTAACAACACCAAAATCAGTTTAACAACTAACTATGAGTATAACCTAAGCATACATATACAACAATAGGAATCATTACTACTAGGTATGGGTCCTAACCCAAGATATTCATCCCTCTGAGTCAACTCGGTGCTGGATCAAGGGAATGCTGCTCATTTTCATTAAAGAAATCAGAAATACATAAGAGTGCTTGGTTATAATGCTTCAACTCGAAAAATTCTTAGCTATCTTGAACAAAAAATCTGAATCCAAATGAGGCCCTAGGCCTCTTGATTTATAGAACTGAAGTTACCAAAAAATTCCTTAAATTTAGGGAGGCTTCGATCCAATCTCAAGATCAACTGGTCTTCAACTGTCACTCGCTTGGATGCCAATGAACTTCATGAGTCGGCTGATTACAACACTGAGCTAATGCAACTTGATTGAGGAATCTTCGAGTGAGCGAGGAGTTAAGGAGGGATATCCTCTCTCCTATAATCCCTCTTGCTTTTCTCCATTTGAGTTCCTGGACTTTAATTAGCCAAAAATTGCTCCAAAACTTGAAACCAATGCACATTAGACCACTAGACATGACATCTCATCTTTAATCTCCTCATTAAGAAAAACATAACTAAAACATTTAAAGAATGATGAGGAAAGTTGATTTTAGTAAGCTGGAGGTGCATTAAGGTCCATATAATTTACCCATTGATAAGCCTCATCATCAGCCCCCTACTAAAAATGTTGCTCATCCTATGAGCAACTCAATCTATGTCCATGTATTTCATTTCTTTGTTGCCCTCCTTGACATTCCAGGCTTCTGATGTAGTCTCCTCCTCTTGTGGATAAAACCCTGCATTCCTCGCTATCTCTTCCCACTAATTTCTTTCTTCTTCTTCCTTTCTCCCCTCTATCATACCTAAAATAAATGGTGGGTTGAGTTTCAATCAAATCCAGTTGAATGTGTGTCTCTTTAATGTTTTCTTATACATTGGGACTCTCTCTAGTGCATCCCTCATTCTATCAGCAGAATGATATTCTTTGATCTTTAGGTTGTAGGGTAAGGTGTTCCATCTCCTTTGGTAGGATTGCTGGCTATCATCTCCTAGCAATCTTAACATGTCTTTAAAATGAGTGACTTCATGTTCTTGTACAACAAAATATCGTGGTGCAAGCTTGGGATCATTTTCAATGAGGTTGTGAGTGTTGATGACAACCATTGGGTTAGATTGTTCTGCTATGATGAAAAGTGGTTCTGCTTCTTCTCATGCCAAAACCTTTTTCATTTTTGTAGCTCCGTCTTCCTCTTGACTCATCCAGGATTGCAAGGCCTTTAGTTTTAAGTCCCCTAGCTTTGGATTTGGGTCCCACACATTTAAATCTATCATAGCTAAATTGTGTAGGTAGAACTCATATATCTTTGCTCTATCCTCTAGGGTGCTTTGATCATAGAGGTCAATGAATTTCCTATAGTCTTAGAAAGGCATAGTTCCTCTTTATGCTAGGGTTTTTATCTAAAACTACCATAATATTCTTTGAGGTATAAGGCATATGACTTTGTTGGCATCCTGCATTGATTTTCCTCCATGGATAAACTTGCCATAGTTGCCAATTGGCCTTCCTTTTCCTGTAGCTAATTTATTTGTAGAAATTCTCACTGTAGATTAACCTGATAATGCAATATAATAAAGCAAAATACTTAATCTACTTCTACAATCAAATTTGTAGAAGCTTAATCGATTTGAGCAAGATCAAACAGAACACATATAACAGAGAAGAAGAACCAATACACATGAAACACATAAGAATAACCTAGGGAAAGCCTCAACTAAAAACCCCGCTATCTATATTATCATACAAGTGGAAATATCTCAAGATTACACACAACTTTAGCTCTCATAGCTATGTAGCTCTCAGTACAATCCCTCACTGCTGCTCATAGACATAATAGATAGCTCAAATGCCTTTTCCTTTGCCCTCCAAGCCTCCTATTTCCTTGCGTAGTTTTTCCCTAGGTGTTCTTGTTGTAACCTTGTGTGACATTGATCGCACACACTGCTGCAACACATTGTAAAACTATGCAAATCTCAAGGAATGAATTCCTTCTGCATGCTAGAGATTTTCTTATAGGAAAATTCTTGCAATTGATAGTACATTTTCCCTGCCTTTAATCTCAACTGGGTCTTTTTCTAAACTGACATGCATGAGTTATTTATGAGAGAATCTTCAGTTATCTGCAGTACACTAATTTCATGCATGCATGCATTAACTGACTGAACTCACAATTTGTTCCTCAAACTGTTTGGAACTAATTTAATTGGACTTAACTCAGTTAACTAAGCTAACTAATTACAACTCAAATACAACTCATCCTTATCTCCTTAATTAAGGGATAATCTCCTCAATCGAAGGGATAACTGTTGCATGACTTCACAAAGACTTCTAGCTTGAATTTCTCCAACTAATTAACTCAAGATAAATTAATTAATCATTTTCCAAGCAACTGGTGAGACTAAATTCGAATTTTAATTCAAGGACAAATTAAAATTGGAATATTCTTGTTGCTACATTTCAACACTCCCTCTCAACAAGAAAGGGATTATCTGCCACCTCGATCCTGTCTCTATGGAACTCGAATTTACACTTTGACAATGCCTTAGTCAAAATGTCAGCATCTTTCTCCTCGGTCAAAACATACTGCAACAACATGATCCTCCTTGCCACACAGTCTCTGAGATGATGACACTGAATGTCGATATGCTTGGACCTGTCATGAAGTAATGTATTCTCGGAGAGTTTGATACAACTCTGATTATCACAATAGATCACAGTTGGATCCATCCTTTGATCAAACAAACCAACTAGAATTTTCTGCATCCAGATGGCCTCACATGCTGCCTGACTTCTAGCCATGTATTTAGCTTCTGCTGAGCTGAGTGCAACTGACTCTGTTTCCTGTTGTACCAAGAAACTGCAACTGACCCAAGGTTGAAAATTCCTCCTGATGTGCTCTTCCGATCTGATGGACTCCCTGCCCAATCTGCATCAGTGAAGCCCTATAGCTTCACTCCCTCCGTCCATCTATACCATAATCCATATTGAGATGTGCCTCTGAGGTATCTCAAAACATGCTTTTTCACCTTCCAAAACATCTTGGTAGGCTGAACCATAGCTTGACTCAGTTGTTTCACCACATAGCACAATTTTGGTCGTGTGTTCACTAAGTACATTAGTGAACCCACAAGTCGCCTGTACACAATAGCTTCTACTACTTCTCCTGAAGTAGCATCCTCCTTCCTCCAGTTACCTGCTAGAGGTGTCTACATGGGCTTGCACTTCTCCATGTGGAATCTCCTGAGTATTTCATTGGCATACTTTCCCTGAGACACAAACAACTCCCCATCCTTCTGTCACACTTCCATGCCAAGGAAGTAGTGCGTGAGACCCATGTCTTTCATCTCGAATTCTCTTCCAAGGTCCTCCTCGCAAGACATGATCAACTGATCATCACCTATCAATATGAGATCATCAACATAAAGAACAATGATCAACTGCTTACCTTTCACCATGATGTGATATAGGTTTGCATCCGCTTCACTCTTTGTGAAGCCCAACCCGGTGAAGTAGTTGTCAATCCTGGTGTACCAAGCACGAGGTTCTTGCTTCAACCCGTACAAATCTCTCTTGAGTCAGCACACATGCGACTCACGATCGAAGGTATCAAAACCTTCTGGCTACTCTATGTACACCTCTTCCTCAGTATTACCATTGAGGAATGCAGTCTTCACATCCATCTGATGGGTCTTCCAACCCATCTATGTTGATAATGCCAACATCAATCTAATAGATGAGTACCTTGCTATAGGAGCAAAAGTCTCATCATAGTCGATCCCCTCGACTTGTGAGAAACCACGAGAAACAAATATTGCCTTATGTTTCTTCACACTACCATCAACAACTTGCTTTACCTTGTAAATCCAACGGGAACTCACAACTGACTTGTTCTCCGGTCTTGGAATCACATCCCAAACATTGTTCCGAACTATGGAGTCATACTCCTCCACCATAGCATCAACCCAAATCGGCTACTGCACTTCTTCCTCAAAGGAGGATGGCTCAATCTCAATACATTCCCCAACAAGGGCCATGTATCTAGTGTACCTATCAAGTGACCTCCTCTGTTTGCGCTGAGAAGATGGTTCTCCCACATTCTCTCTCACATCTAACAACAATCTGTCAGCTTCTCTTGTGCGCTTCCGCCCATCTCTGGAAGACTCTGCTTGAGTGGATGTCTCCACTCCTAGAACCTCTGTATGCGGCTGCTCCGCGTTAGTCTGAAGCTCCTCCTCCTTAGGAACCAAAAGTTCCTCCACAACCTGTAGTTGCAGCTCCCTCTCAAGGGAAAATCTCATGGATTTCTACTCATCAAACTTTAGATCTCTTCATACCACTGTCCACCGACTAGTAGGCAAGTACACCCGATAGTTGTTAGGTGTATCAGTATACCCCACAAGTATCCCCAACTCTACTGTCGGCTCAAGTTTATTCCGGGCATCCTTGGGCACATGGAAAAATACCAATGAGCCAAAGATCCTGAAGTGACCCACATCTGGTCTCTTCTCGGAGAAAGCTTCTTCTAGTGTCTTCATCCCAAGTATGCGATGCGGGCTTCTATTATGCAAATAGACCACTGTGTTGTATGCCTCAGCCCCACAAATGAAGTGGTAGGCCTTGGTCATGCAGCATTGCCCGAGCTACCCCCACAATCATTCTGTTCTTCCTCTTGGCCACCCCATTCTGTTGTGGGTTATGAGGTGCCTTCAACTCCTGTTTAATTCCTTCCGCTACATAGAAGTCCTTAAACTCTTGAGAGACGTACTCTCCACCATTGTCACTTCTCAAGGCCTTGATCTTCTTCCCTAATTCTTTCTCAACCAAAGCTTTGAACTCACAAAACTTTGAGAAGGTTTGATCCTTCTTCTGCATGAAATAAATCCATCATTTATGAGAAAAATCATCAATGAAAATTACATAATACCTTTGCTTCGCGGTGGATGCTGTCGATAATGGTCCACACAAATCAGTATGAGCTCACTCTAAGATCGTCTCAGCTTGACTGTATCGATCATGAAACGAAGACTTGGTGTACTTTCCCAAGTTACAACCTTTTCATGTGTCCACTTGCTCAAGTTTGCCTTTGGGAAGTCAGGTAGAGATCTGTTGCATTATCTTCAAGGCCTCATGATGCAAGTGGCCCAACCATCTATGCCATAACTCACCAATGTCTTGTCTTTGCATCAATTCTGCTTTCGAACTCAATGCAGCACAATCATCTACCTCTATTTTATAGAGATTCTTTACTCGAATCCCAATCCTCTTGGTCTGAACCGTGGCTATGTGTCTCAGGAACGCCTTTCCTTTACTGAAGACAATATCGTAGCCTTTTTCCTCTAACACTGCAACTGATACCAAGTTCTTCATCAGTCTAGGCACATACTTCACATCTGTCAAGG
This sequence comes from Pinus tabuliformis, assembly GCA_031772625.1. Classification (NCBI taxonomy): domain Eukaryota; kingdom Viridiplantae; phylum Streptophyta; class Pinopsida; order Pinales; family Pinaceae; genus Pinus; species Pinus tabuliformis. Next base: position 271,447,134 of record CM062804.1, read on the forward strand.
TGAGAGGAGCTCCATGCTCCCTCTCAAAAGTAACCGTGTCCACTCTTAAAACACTGTGCTTCCCGTCGTCACCCATCTCTATGCGCATCTTGAGGTATTTCTCCTCCAAGGTACTAAACAAACTTTTATCGCTGGTCATGTGGAATGAGGCTCCATTGTCAAGATACCAAACACAACCCACCATTGATGAAACCATACATGCGATGAGGCTAAAATCAAATTCGAACTGAGAGGCTAATACCTCACCTTCTGATCCTTTCGAGGATCCCTTCTTGTATTTCTTCAATGGGAAATTAGTTTGATAATGACCCACCTCATGACGATTAAAGCATCTCACTTTAGATTTGTCAATCTTCTTCCCTCCATGAGAAGAATTCGATTTGGAATGGGAAGCCTTCCCTTTCCCTTTCATTGCCTTACTTGCTAAGGCTAGATTTTCTTCATCATCATGCTTAGATGAAGAACCATCTCCGGTGCTCCTCCTGATCTCCTCCTGCATCAGATCTGATCACATTCGTTCCCAATCTGGCAGTTTCTCTCTTCCATTCACAGAGTCTTGGTATCTATGCCAACTCTTTGGAAGACCGAGGAGAGAAAGACTCACCATATCATCATCAGTTCTAGTTATTCCCACACTATCAAGCTCATCTCTGAAGGTGGTGAGCTTGTTCAGATATGTAGAAATAGTATCTCCCTTTTTCATCTTGATTTTCCGAAGCTTATCCTTGAACACCAGTTTCCTCTAGTTGCTACTGTTCTGATAGAGGTCCTTCAATGTCTTCCACATTGAGAATGGAGTCTCCTTCCCATGGAGACTCGAGACAATATGGTCTTGAACTCCCTCCAGAAGAATCTGCCTCACCTTCACCACACACTTATTCCATTCAACCAATTCTTGTGCATTAGTTGTAGTTGGCTTGGGGATTTCTTGATCAATGAAATCCTTCAAACCATTGTCTTCTAATACTGCTTCCACACGATCCTTCCATGCTATGTAATTCAAGCTGCCATCCAAAGCATACTTGAGTCTCAAGCCATTGAATGCCATTGGTGAACTTAGAAGTATGATAAGAATTCAATTTTACTCCTCCAATCAAGAACTTCAAACTTCGAATTTCCCTTCTTCAGTATATTGTTCACAGCTTCGATCACCTTTGCTCTGATACCATGTAGAAATTCTCACTATAGATTAACTTGATAATGCAATATACTAAAGCAAAATACTTAATCTAATTCTACAATCAAACTTGCGGAAGCTTAATCGCTTTGAGCAAGATCAAACAGAACACATATAATAGAGAAGAAGAATCAATACACATGAAACACAGAAGAATACTCTGGGGAAAGCCTCAGCTAAAACCCCACTATCTGTATTATCATACAAGTGGAAATATCTCAAGATTACACACAGCTTTAACTCTCACAGGTATCTAGCTCTCAGTACAATCCCTCACTGCTGCTCATAGACAAAATAAGCAACTCATATGCCTTTCCCTCTGCCCTCCAAGCCTCCTATTTCCTTGCGCAGTTTTTCCCTAGGTGCTCTTGTTGTAACCTTGTGTGACATTGATCTCACACACTGCTCCAACACACTATAAAATTATGCAAATCTCATGGAATGAATTCCTTCTGCTTGCTAGAGATTTTCTTATAGGAAAATTCTTGCAACTGATAGTACAATGTCCTTGCCTTTAATCTAAACTCTGTCTTTGTCTGAACTGACATGCATGAGTTATTTATGATAGAATATTCAGTTATTTGGAGTACACTTGTTTCATGCATGCATGCATTAACTGACTGAACTCACAATTTGTTCCTCAAACTATTTGGAACTAATTTAACTAGACTTAACTCAGTTAACTAAGCTAACTAATTACAACTTATCCTTATCTCCTTAATTAAGGGATAATCTCCTCAATCAAAGGGATAACTGTTGCATGACTTCATAAAGACTTCTAGCTTGAATTTCTCCAACTAATTAACTCAAGATAAATTAATTAACTATTTTCCAAGAAGCTGGTGAGACTAAATTCGAATTTTAATTCTCAATTTTAATTCAAGGACAAATTAAAATTGGAATATTCTTGTTGCCACATTTCAACATTCTTAGCCATGTGTTCTCAGCCTCTAATTGAGATTTCATCATTGATTCCCTGTCTCTTATGCTACTTAATTCTTTGCCCATTTCTTGCAGCTGCTCTTCCATGTGGCCTACATCCTGCACCACTTTTGATTTAGAAATTTTCATCTACTTATGTGTCCTTGCTCTCTTTTTCTCAAGTTCAAAGAATATAGCAATGGAAATTTTTTGTTGTATCACCCTACCTCCTTCAATGAATCTGTAGTAGGAGCTGAGGTTTGGATGTGGGCTAGGCTCCTTTAGCTCCTGGGCCTCTTCCTCTAGTTTTTCTTGAGTAATTCCTTCCTCTTTTCCTTCCCTTTGCCCTTGCAACCTTTCCTTATCTTTTTTCTGTGTTTCCTGTAGCTATGATAGGGTTTCCTGTAGGATCGTTTCTGCTTCCTGTAGGTCTGACTATGTTTCTTGTAGGAGACCTTTTCCTTTTGTTGAGGTTGACCTGGTGACAGGTCTCCTAACATAGGTGATTGGTGACTTGGGAGAAGCTTGTTTTGATGTTCCTTCTCCTTCCTTCTTCCCTAGAGGGACTACTTTCTCTTGTTGTTTTGGTGAGTCCTCTATGATAATTGGAGTCTTGGTAGGGGTCTAAGGTCTCCCTTGTTTAATCTGGGTGCTCTTCCTTGTCCTAAAGTAAAGTGGAGTTTGCCTCTGTCTCTTTCCCTTTGATTTGACAGGTGTACTTAGGGTAGTTAGAGCAGTTGTTTCCTCCTTCTTTGTAGGCTCTAGAGACACCCTTGGTGATTCTTCTTCTTCCCTGCTCTATTTTTCATAATTTTGTTCATCCTCCTATACTTCATCCTCTTCTTCATCCTCTTCTTCATCTTCTTCTTCATCCTCTTTTTCTTCTTCTTTTCCATTCTTTATTTCTTCCTCTTTGTCATCCTTTGTTTCTTCTTCTTTTTCATCCTCTTTTTCTTCTTCTCCCTCACTAGAAGTAGGGCTTCTATCATACTCAATGGCTCTAATTCCTCCTTCTTCCTGAATGTCTGCAAATGTTGTCCATGCAATAGGGATTCTTAAATTTCTTAGAGCATCTTTCAGGATGAGTTTGATCAACCCATGATATGCTAGATGTTGATGTTTTCCTTCTTTTACCTTGATGCTCATGTCTATTATTGATTGTAATAGAAAATAAGGTACACTAAGTCTGTTATGAGGAGGTGTATCCTCTCCAAATATTATCTCATGGAGGAGTCTAAAGTGGTACCCATACAATACACTATATCGACCTTCATAGGAAATATACTTGATGATGTGGTAACTTACTTCATTCCAAGGATATGGAATGCTTTCCCTTCTAAACCCATTTTTGTCTTCCATTATTTCTTCTCCTTCGAAGAAAAAACCCTTCTTTGCAAGAGTGTTGTTAGTCTTGTCCTCTTTTTTACATTGCAACCCTAGGGGTAGTGTAGTTATACTGATAATACTCTTAGGGTTAATTCCTACTAAAAAAACCTTCACTACAGCAGTGGCACTGGTTCTAGTGAGAGGTATGAGGGACATTGAAAATTCTCTAGCCACATCATCATCGTATGCCCCAGTAGCTCAAAAACCCTATCTATTGATGTCTTGTAAAGATTTCTACTACAAGAGGATGTTGGTGTATTTTGGCTGTGTTGGCGGGCTCTCTTTTTTTGAAACCTCCTGTCATATTTTTTGGCAATTCTTGTCTGAGTGAGGTTTGGGTGGCTATAGTTTAATAACTTTGGTAGATGATGAGGTATCTTTCACTAACCTTCACATAATTATTTCTACCTTAATGTGTACTGCAAATACTAAAAAGAAATGAGGATTTCTTCTTTTTAAATGAGAGACACAGAAGGTATGGCACCTACCTCCCTTTTCTATGCTCTGGTGATGAGAAATCTTGAATTGATTGCCCTCGGTGTCCACTTGTAACTCTGTGTGGTAATTATCGATGGCTCCTGTAGCTTTCCTATAGGTGCTCTTGTTTGTTGTAGGTGTTGACTGTTTCCTGTAGGTTGTCATTGTAGGGATGCCGAGAGTAACATTTTCCTTCAATGACTCCTCAAAGTTGCCTCTGCCTTTATATTTTCAAAATAACCAATACTTTGCATGGGAGTCAGTGATTATTTCTATTTGTGGATGATTTTGTTGGGTGATGTGTTGGTTGGACGAGTACGAATACCTCCTTTCGGACTATTTGTCCCACTAAAAGTTCATCATATCACCTTTCCTCGTAATCATCTCCCACTTTCATTCTCCGTAACTTAACCACTTTTTTTTATTCATTCCCCTTTTTTCGATGTGACCTTGCCACGTGTGGAGTTGACTAACCCTTTCTCTTTTCATTATCTGACTGAGGGTGGCCAAGTTAACTAGCCACCTTCACTTATAAAATCAACTTCCTGCATTATTCCTACAGTTTAATCACATTCGTACCTATGAGGGAGTATTGGTGAGATGATATACCTATTGGTCCTTTGCTTTGCTAATGCATGCTGGAGAGTGGTGCTAATTCGTTGTTCTTTGACCTAGCTGCATATTCTTCAACTACATTTTTCTTCTTCTTTTGTTGATGATTTGTTCCTTTGATGATGTAGATGTCATAGATTTTGTTTCCGTTGATCTCTAGAGGAGCTTCCTCATCACTGTAATCCTTCTGCTGAAGGTGGATTGGAATTGTTATGGTCTTTTTTGTGGAATAGGTTGCTACAAGAATTCCTATAGGATGTCCTGTAGCTATCTTTTTATTGAAATTTTGCATCTCTTCTCTGCTTCTGAAGTTGAATGGGTATTGGAATGAGTGGAGGATATGGTTATGGAGTGGAAGATGAGGTATACTGCTATGGGCATGCCCCTTTTTGATGTTTTTTATTTTTATTTTATTTTCTAACTTGATTTTTTTTATGGATACAAGGGTGACATGGTCATGAAGGGTGTTGGCTGAGGTGTGGTGAGGTCAATGACTCTTTTCATATCCCAGAACAGGCTTGTTTCGCCATTTTTCCACTGGACTGCCCTTCCTATACTTTTTCAAGGCCTCTTGTAAAATCTACAAGAAACTCATATAGTATTACAGAGAATCTTGTAGAAAACACATAATAGCTTGGAATTGGAATATGGAGTTGAGTATGGATGGAAGAACACGGGAAGTAACGAGGAGATGAGATGGATGAAGGAAAACATAGTTTGTGGTAGGGCCTGCTGTCCTCTGTGACCTGTGCACATCATCTTCTTACAAACCTGCAAAAACAGAATTGTTATTTTTGTATGTTTTTCTCTTTTTTCATTTCTTTTTTATTTTTATTTTTATTTTTATTTATTTTTTATTTTTTATTTTATTTTATTCATTTATTTATTTATTTATTTATTTATTTATTTATTTTTTTTTTTTTTTTTTTTTCTGAAAAGACAACTAGGCTGCCTTGAAAGAGGTTTTCATCCTTGTTCCCTGACCTAGGTGCCTCAAAAGAGGTTTTCACCCAGAGTCTTTTATTTTTTCTACTATTTTTTTAATACTTTTGGGTGGCCTGAAGAGGTTTTCGATGCAAAAGTTGGACTCAGGTGCCTCATGGAGGTTTTCACCTAGGTCCCTTTATTTTTCTCTTCTTTTTTTTTTCTTTTTTTCTAAGAACTTGGTGAGGTGGAAGCTGTGGATTCTTCAATCACCATCACTACCTTGCTGATGCTATTGATGAATTCTTGTTTTGATAAGGGATTTTTGTAGACCTTTAACCTTTACCCATTAACAAGAAAACAGATACCTTCTACATCGATGGTTCTTATTTGAACAACGCTATTGTCATGGAACTTTTCTATCACATATGGTCCCAACCATCTGGTCATTAACTTGCCTTTGAAATCTTTGTAGTGAAAGTCATACAACAAGGCCTAGTCGCCTTCTTGAGACAATTTGTTTTTTATATTTCTGTCATGCCATATTTTCCTTTATACTCGAGTCACTTCTATGTGTAGGAGGGTCTGGATCCTAAATTCATGTAACCCATTCAGCTAGAGAAATCTTTCCTTTTGTGCCCTTGTGACATCTAGATCTAGTTATGCTACCATCCTTAAGGTGTTGTATTCAAATTCAATGGACATCAGGGTTTTCTTCCCATAGGCTAGCTCATAAGGAGTGAAGCCAGTGGTGGTCTTCCAAGTGGTATTGTAGGCCCAGGTGGCCTCAACTATTATATCTTCCCAATCCTTTCTACTGTTGCTAATCACCTTGGTTAGAATGCTTTCTAATGCTTGGTTGGTGACTTCACTTGTCCATTAGCCTGTGGGTGGTAAGGAGTAGATTTTTTGTGCTTGATCTACGTTGGCTTAAAACATTTTCAATCACGTGGGATGTAAATTGTCTGCCTTGATCAATGACCAACTCTCTAGGGTATCCAAACTTATAAAACACATTATCCCTAAATAATTATACCACCTTTTCTTCTGTTGCTACCTTGATAGCTTTGGCTTCAGCCCATTTTGTTAAGTGGTCGATGCACACAATGATGTACTTATTCTATCTGGATGGAGGGTCAATGGGCCTGATGAAATCCATGCCCCAGTTTTCAAATGGCTCGAAAGTCACTTGAGGTTGCAAAGGCATTTCATCCCTAGGGGTAGGATTCCCCATCCTTTGGAACCGATCACACTGGATGTCATACTTTCTTACATCTTGGTGGAGAGTGAGCCAGTAATAGCCATCTTGTAGTAACTTGAATGTTGTTCTTCTGGATGCAATGTGACCTACACAAGGCCCATTATGATAGACTAGAAGGATGTCAAAAAATTCATCACTGACACATCTCAAAATTTGATCTGGACCTAGCTTGAAGAGATTACCCCCAATCCAAGTGAATGGGACACTTTTTCTTATGATTCTTCTCTTTTCCTTGGAGGATAAATTTGGAGGGAACTATGCAAATACCAAGTAGTTTTCTATGTCAACAAACTATGGAGAGAGAAATGAAATGGTGAATAAATGTTCATTTGGTAGCTGATCATCAACCATACCTTCCTCCCCTACAAGCAATGTCAATTGGGATAAAAAAATCTGCAACTACATTCTCTTTGTTAGGCTTATCAATAATAGTTAGATCAAATTGTTGCAATAAAAGTAACCATCTAATAATTTGAGCATTTACATCAGGTTTGTTCACCAAATATTTAATTGCAGCATGGTCAGTATGTACAAATGTTTGGTAACCAGTAATGTAATGTCTAAATTTATTCAATGAATGGACAACAACTAGGAGATCTTTTTCAGTTACTGTGTAATTTAACTCAAATTTTGACAGATTCTTACTGATGAAGTAAATGGCATAAGGTAGCTTTTCATCTATCTGGCCTAGAGCTGCTCCTATAGCTTTATGAGAGGAATTGGCATGAATGTGAAAAGGAAGAGCCCAATTTGGGCCTCGGAAAATAGGTACAGTAGTCAACTTGTCCTTTAGGGTGTCCAAGGCCTCTTGGCAGCTTTCCGACCATAAAAATTTGGAGTCTTTAGCCAATAACCCAAATAAGGGAGAAGCTAACTTGCTGAAATATTTTATAAATCTCCTATAGTATCCGGATAACCCTAAGAAACTTTTGACATCCCTCTGATTCTGTGGGCTAGGGACCATTTTGATGATGGCTATCTTATTTGGGTCTACTTACAGCCCTTCTTGGGATATTGAGTGACCTAGAACAATCCCTATAGTCATTAAGAATTCAAATTTTTTGGGACTAAGGGATAAGTTCATTTCAATGTATTTGTTTAGCACATTTTCTAGGTTAGAGAGAGCCTCCTAGAAATCACACCCATAGGGTGTGAAATCATCCATATAAATTTCTACTGCATCATGGACTAGCTCTGCAAAGATACTTAGGACTGCTCTCTGGAAAGTGGCAGGGGCATTGCATAGACCAAAAGGAAGGACCCTATAAGCGAAAGTACCCCAAGGACAGGTGAAGGTGGTTTTATCCTGGTCCTCTGGGTTGATTTGGATTTCATTGTACCCGTTGAATCCATCCAGGAAATATAAGAACTTCTTTCCTGCCAGACCATCTAACACTTGGTCAATGAAAGGTAGAGGAAAATGGTCCTTCTTTGTGGCTTTTTTTAGCTCTCGGTAATCCACACAGATCCTCCACTTTCCATTTTTCTTTGGAACCAACACCAGAGGAGACACCCACTCACTGTTCGAGATAGGGTAAATGAATCCTACATCCAACAAATTCTGCAGTTCTTCTTTGACTATATAATTGAGGGCTAAATTCATTCTCCTTTGGTGTTGGCAGACTGTCTTGAAACCTTCCTTTATGTAAATGTGGTGAGTACACACTGAAGGGTTCACTCCCTTCATTTATTTGTAAATCCAAGCAAAGGCATCCATTTGCTCTCTTAGCATGTTACATAACTCCTCTTCTTGGTGTATAGAGAGATAGGGGTTGATTTTCAATGCTCTTTCATGGCCGAATTTTGTTGTCTTGACACGATTAGGGTTTGAGTCAGCTGAACATAGATCAATCTGGTGGTTTTCCTTGGCTTCCTTTACTACTTCCTCCAAAGACATGGTGTTGGGAGTATGATTTTCGAGGATGTGTTCAATCAAATCATCTTCATCAGGCTATCCCCTCCTATGGCAGTTTCTAGGGTATAGATTTGGGAGGAGTAGATTTCATCTTCTTCCTCCTCTTCTAGCTATAAAGGTAAGTCATGTTCTAGGGAAGGCTGAGCATACGGGTACAAGACCAATTGTTTGGACAGATGCCCATTTTTTATAGTCATATTTCTAGCCCTGCAGCTTATGTAGGCATCGGGAGTGGCTAACCAAGGCCTCCCAAGGATGAGATGATAACCATTGAATTTGGTCTTAGGCTGGAGAACTTGAAGTCAGCAAGGTATTCCAAAGAATCAATGAAGACCATCACATCCTCAACAATCCCCTCAAGAGCTATTGTGGATCTATCTGCAAGTTGCAAGACTGTCATGGTCTTCCTTAATGTTCCCTAAAGATTCAGCTTGAGCATAGTGTCCTTAGTCATCACATTGATGGTAGCCCCAAGATCAATCAAGGTATGGAGAACAATGGTTCCATCGATGTCTACATCTACTACAGGACTGCCAGGATCTAAATACTTCAGGCAAATTACCCACCCCAACATTAAGTCAGACAACTGGCCAATGACATTAATGGTAGGGGTGTCTCTCTTTCACCTCCATGGATGTTTGAAACACTTCTCTTTGATCAACTTGTTCTAAATGGGGACATATTTGATATCTTGGAGAAACGATATTTTGACACACATATTTTTGAGCTCACCCAGAAGTTCAGTCTCTTCTAGGATGTGTTGGACTGGATGGGTTAATCTTTCAGGAAAGGGGGGTGGATTCATTCTAGGTACACTTTCTTCTCTTTCCTCCTCACTCTCCCTAGGTGGAGATGGAGGTTGGTTATCCAGGAGAAATCTCCTAGACCTAAGGTAAATTTCATGAATTTCCACAGAATAGGTAGGGTAGGATGCTTCTCCATTTTAAACCTGTTGTGCATGTCTGTTGTTTGGGTTTGTGTTTGATTGGGCAGACATTTGAGGTTGTTTAGGTGGAGCAGGGTGTAGTAGTTGTGGTTGAGATGGAGGTGAAGGAATTAAATATGGAGATTGGTTGTATGGGGGCCTCCACCACTGGGGTGGTGCATTCCATTGAGGTTGTGGAGGATTATATGGCTAATATGGTTGGTTGGCCGACTGGGAATGGTATTGAGGTGCAAAAGACCGGGGAGAAGGTGTGGACCAGGAAGGATGAGCTATGGGAACCAAGGGGGAGTGGATGTGTTTTGATTAGGGTTGTAATATGAATAGGGTGACCCTTGCATGCCCTACTGGTATGGTCAAGATCCATGGGGCCTCCTTTGATTTATGTAGCAGAGTTGTTCAGTCACCCCTTCGGTTCCTTGATACACAAATTTTAATCTAGGAAAAGAAGGGAACTTATCCATGGAGTGGTTTTCCTCAAAGGCCATGTTGAAAAGTGTGCAACAAGAAATGCTTGTTGAAAATGAAACAAGATGATGGAGCTTAGTGGAAAGGAGTCACCTTCACTAAGTGGGCCCGCAGGCTATTTTTGGCGCAAAGTCTATTTTTAGACTATGTCTATTTTTAGACATATGGATCATGGTATATGAGTTGCAGGAAGCTGTTTATGGATGATTGGTTATGTTGGGAAAAATAGATGGACTTCTATTTTTGGATCACAGCAGGAGTGATCAGAGTCTATTTTTAGACTGCTAGTCAAAAATAGAAAAGTCAAATATTATTGTCTCATAATAATATTTAGACTATAAACTTTACCTTATCCTCTTGGAGCACTTCAGTTTGAGCTACAGATGTGGCACATGTAGCTATCAAAATGAAATACGATTTCTTTGTGAGTTATTTGAGCTATTGCATGCATGACATCAGTTAGAACTCATGTGGTTGAGTTCTGTGGAGTTGGATGAGCAGTTAATGGAGTTTTGTTCAGTTTGACTTAGTTGAACTAGTTGTATTTAGTCTAACTGGCCAATAGACTAAGTGATGAGTTGTGTGAATTAGTTATTAATTAATTCACTAATTATTAACTCATAATGCAATTGAAGAATACATCAATTAACTCAGTGCATGTACAGTTTAGTGGAGACAGGTGTTAGAGGTTGAGATTGCTATCAGTTGTGACTATAGTTGTGCATGAGATTTTGCACAATCAAAGGATTGAGTATGCCCATGAGAATTGCATATGCCCAATGATATAGCCTGTGTTCACGTGATTTCCAGAGTGAGTGATTTTCCAAGGTAAATAGAACTTGGAACGAGTTTGGATTCAATTCATTCTCTTGCGGGATTGTGTAGTGGAGGCAGGCAAAGCAGCGGAGGAGATTTGGAGATCAGATCTGAGCTATATTGTGTGTAACAGGTGGAGATAGTATTGAGTACTTGTGAGGAGTATTGTACTATGTTTGTTACATGTTCTCAATCAATATAATATATAGATAGCTGGGGTTTTTAGCGATATGCTTTCCCCGGGAAAACACTGTGTTGATATGTGTGATTGATGCTTCTATGTGCGCATGTTATTGTTTCTGCTTCTGTAAATTGATGATCAACGTAGAGGAGGTTATCTATTATGCATGTATTCCACAATAGTGTATAATCGGGATAATCTCTGTGAATATGTGACATATTATTCAAAATTTCTACATGGTATCAGAGCGAGCCGATTTGTAGAAGAAGTTCTACATGATATCAGTGTTGTATTGATCATCAAATCTATTATTCAGAAAGTGTTTACATTTTATTTCTTCAAGCAGAGTCTGTGATCGGGCCAGGTAGTCTTTGGATTCATCCTTATTTTGGAAGGTGAGATATCTGGTGAATGCCCATACAGTCGATCTCTGTACGAGAAATACTTTGTTCTCGCGAATTTTAGATCAGAAGCGGTTGAGTTTTTTGAGCTGGTGGAATTCGAATTTGCAGCAGTGTTTTCTTGGTGTCAAAGTTGAAATGTCTTTCAACGGATTGTGGTTGGAGTATGCCCTTGAGGGCAGCTCGAACTATATTGCATGGAAGGATAGGATGGAGGTGGTGTTAGATGATAATGGGTTGAAGGAGTTCATAGATGCGGATGTCCCAAAACCTACGGATGTTGCTCAAGTCGGGGATTGGCAAAAGAAGATAGCAAAGTGTCGAAGGATTCTATTGGAGGGCATGAGGGATCACATTGTGTCCAGCCTCCATGGAAAGGCTTCTCCATATTTGATGTGGAAAACGTTGACAGAATTATTCCAAAGCAAGAGTGACCAGAGGAAGTTGGCGCTCAAGGATAAACTCAGAAACATTAGGTGTGAGAATGGAGACAGTATGCCCCAGTATCTCACGAAGTTCACCCAATGCCGGGATGAGCTGGGAAGTGTGGGGGTAACTGTTGAGGATGAGGATATGGTGAGTCTAGCACTCCTTGGCCTTCCTAAGAGTTGGCATAGCTACCAGGACTCGGTGAATGGAAGGGAGAAATTGCCAGGATGGGAGAGACTTTCATCGGATCTTGTGCAAGAGGAGATTAGACGACGCACCAGAGACAGTTATTCATCTATGCATGATGAGGAGAACTGTGCCTTAGCGAGTAAGGTGAAGAAGGGGAAGGAGAAGGGTTCTCTTTCCGAATCCAGTTCTTCCAATGATGGGAAGAAGGTTGACAAGTCAAAGGTGAGATGCTTTTGTTGTCATGAGTTGAGCCATTATGCTACTAATTGCCCAAAGAAGAAGTCCAAGAAGGGATCCGGGGAAGGATCTAAAGGTGAGGCACTTGCTTCATAGTTTGAGTTGGATTTCACACTCTTTGCATGCATGGTTTCATCCATGGTGGGAAGTGGTTGGTTTCTTGATAGTGGAGCTTCTTTCCACATGACCGGTGACAAGATTTTGTTCAGTACTTTGCAGGAGAATGATCTCCAGATACTCATAGTGATGGGTAATGATGAGAAGTATAGTGTCTCAGGTGTAGGCACGGTTATTTTTTAGAGGGAGCATGGAGCTCGCCTTACCTTGACCGATGTCAAGTATATACCAGGACTGAAGAGAAACTTGGTGTCGATCGCGATGCTGGAAGACGGAGGCTGTGATGTAGTCTTCAGTAAGGTAAAGGTTTTCCTTAGACACATCATCACTAGACAGGTGAAGCAGATTGGTTCACGGGTCAAGAACCTGTATGCTCTTGAGGTTCAAGATGCATGCAAAGCCTTGAGTAGCGAGGCAACTGATGGAGACTTGGTGGTTGAGAGGGAGCGTATATTACCTCTCAACATGAAGAGCCAGAAGAAGTCTCAGACGATTGTGCAGGAGCCATGATTGGTGCAGCAACTTCAGGAGGTTGTGGAGAAGCCACAACAAGGGAAGCTAAGAGGAGATCAAGTAGAGACATCTACTCATGAAAAGACCTCCAGTAGGGGGAAACTTCGAGCCAGGTGGGCTGAGGGATCGCATGCAGCCATACCTCCAGGTAGGAGGTGGGGTGATGTGGATTGATCGTCCCAAGGAGGAGGGGCAGGATCCTTGAGGTACCTAACATCTTGGATGAGACCTTGCTATGGGAGCCCCGATGTGGAGTAGCAGGAACTGATTGATTGGGTAGAGACAGATGTGGATGGAGCAGCAGAGAGAGTGACAGTGTAGGGAATCCCAGGACAGTGCATAACATGCAGGCTGCAGCAATGCGAGAGGCACAAGTGTTTTGCACAGTGCTAGGTGGCACAGAGAGGTGTGCAATGGTGTGAGATGCATGGAGATGTTGCAGTAGCGCAGATGTCAAAGAGGGATCACTTGTCAGCAGCAGGTAGAGCTTCAACATTAGAGTCTGTTCCTCGCCCAATAGAGTGGTTAGTTGGGAGTGTTTTTGTTCCAAGTGTTGCTGGAGCAAAGTGGATTGGGCAGATGTGTTGCATGCAGAACATTCCAGAGTTACATGATCGGGTTTGAGAGGAAGCCTTTCTTGTTGAGAGGGAGTGTTGAAAACTGTGCAACAAGAAATGCTTGTTGAAAATGCAACAAGATTATGGAGCTTAGTGGAAAGGAGTCGCCTTCACTAAGTGGGCCCGAAGGCTATTTTTGGCGCAAAGTCTATTTTTAGACTATGTCTATTTTTAGACATATGGATCATGGTCTATGAGTTGTAGGAAGCTGTTTATGGATGATTGGTCATGTTGGGAAAAATAGATGGACTTCTATTTTTGGATCATAGCAAGAGTGATGAAAGTCTATTTTTAGACTGCTAGTCAAAAATAGAAAAGTCAAATATTATTGTCTCATAATAATATTTAGACTATAAACTTTATCTTATCCTCTTGGAGCACTTCAGCTTGAACTACAGATGTGGCACATGCAGCTGTTAGAAGGAAATATGATTTCTTTGTGAGTTAGTTGAGCTATTGCATGCAGGACATCAGTTAGAACTCATGTGGTTGAGTTATGTGGAGTTGGATGAGCAGTTAATGGAGTTGTGTTCAGTTTGACTTAGTTGAACTAGTTGTATTTAGTCTAACTGGCCAATAGACTAAGTGATGAGTTGTGTGAATTAGTTATTAATTAATTCACTAATTATTAACTCATAATGCAACTGAAGAATACATCAGTTAACTCAGTGCATGTACAGTTCAGTGGAGACAGGTGTTAGAGGTTGAGATTGCTATCAGTTGTGACTATAGTTGTGCATGAGATTTTGCACAATCAAAGGATTGAGTATGCCCATGAGAATTGCATATGCCCAGTGATATAGCTTGTGCTCACGTGATTTCCAGTGTGAGTGATTTTCCAAGGTAAATAGAACTTGGAACGAGTTTGGATTCAATTCATTCTCTTGCAGGATTGTGCAGTGGAGGCAGGCAAAGTAACAGAGGAGATTTGGAGATCAGATCTGAGCTGTATTGTGTGTAATAGGTGGAGATAGTACTGAGTACTTGTGGGGAGTATTGTACTATGTTTGTTACATGTTCTTAATCAATATAATATACAAATAGTTGGGGTTTTTAGCGAGATGCTTTCCCCAGGAAAATACTGTGTTGATATGTGTGATTGATGCTTCTATGTGTGCATGTTATTGTTTCTGCTTCTGTAAATTGATGATCAACGTAGAGGAGGTTATGTATTATGCATGTACTCTGCAATAGTGTATAATCGGGATAATCTCTGTGAATATGTGTCATATTATTCAAAATTTCTACAGACCGATCATATTTATATAATGATCAATGGACATTCATTCCTAGGGTTCCTCCTTGTGCATCTAGGGTAGAAGATGGCTAATTCTCTCTTTGCTTCCTCTTGCTTCTGTTTGATTTTCATAGTGTCTATTTCTAGAGCAAGGGTTTGCAACATTTCACTCTTAAAGTCTTCCAACATGTTCCCAATTTCACTTTTTATGGATGTATTGGAAGAGGATGAACTGGCCACTACTTGACTAGCCCTACCCTTCTTTCTAGCTGCCCTAGTATGATTCTTGAAAATTGTCCTGATATCATCATAGGGTAACTGGTAGATGTTCCCTCCTGACAGAAGGTTTAGGGTTTCTATAAGGTCTTCCATGATCCCCATGAGAAGGACTAACTTAAGTGATTTAGGATCAATTGTGCATTTTGCCCTTTTGTAGCTAAGTTGGAACCTTTCCTCATATTCCTCTAAGGACTCATCATGTCCCAAGGTCATTCTAAAAATTTCCTCTTTGGTATCTTTGGACCTACAATAGTCCCTATACTTGTTGTTGAAAGGTTGTTGCATTTGAGCCCAAGTGGTGATACTATACCCAGGTAAACCCATGAACTAGTGCAGGGTTACATCCTTGAGAGTGGATGGGAATACTTTCAACTTCTGATCAGCAGAGGTGTAATCATAAGTTTTGCATATGATAGCAAATTCAAACAAAAAAGTGTTTGGATCTTCTGAGGTTAGGCCATGGAAGTGAGGAAGAGGAGAGGGGCTTATGTTTTTCATTTTGGCATCCCCATTAGTTTCTCTGATGGGAAAAACACCCTCAATTCTTTCCCTATCTCCCCTTTCATTTCTATTCTCAGTCATTTTGTTAGTTGGAATGGTCTCTTCTTCTTCCCCTATAGGCTCTTCAAAAATCTCTGGTTGTTTGCCTAAGGGGTCCTCTAGCTCACACCCACCAAATAAGAGGGAAGGTTGGTTGTTTGAAGTGGTGGGGCTATCTATAATTTTTTCCCTAAGTTATCCCTATTCCTACAAGGCATGAAAGGAGTGTTTTTTCTTTTTCTTTTTGAGTTTTAAACTACTTGCAGAATTGAAAGAAACCAAAACTTAATTGCAACTATTTACTAAATGGAACTAATTGCAAAATTAAAGGGATAATAAAAGGAAGAAAGAAAGAAGAAATCACACATATTCAGAAACCTCCCCGACAACGACACCAAAAAGTGATGAGCACCAGTATTGCAGCAAGGATGCTAAAACTACTGGGGCTACCGACTTTACTTCATCAACCAGAGGTTCGTAAAAGCTTGGAAGTGATAGTGTTGTATACATAAATAGATGTAATTGGTATACTATTTTTCACTGTTAAGCTGGGGAGATAGGCCATTAGGGTTTCTCAAACCAACCTTCTATTGACTAGAAGAAGTTTGTTTACCAACTTGGAGAAGGGAAATTTACCCTAATTGGAAGATAAAAAATGTTGTCTATTGCATGAAGGAAAGACTAAAAGAAATGCTTGCAAAACAACATGAAATCCTCTATCCACTTGCTAACATACTTTGCTTGCAAAAGGACCCTACTTTAACACATGTGAGGTTTTAACCAATCTAAGCATGAAATATAATCTAGAGAGTACTAACAGTTGTGTGCAAGAGTAAATATAAAATAATTTTTTTCCTTTTTATCTTTTTGCTTGAAAAATGTAAATGTTAATCTTGCTTAGTTCTTTGGTAGGGGAGACAGGTGTGGAGGAAAAGGAGTACAATCATTCAAATGGATTGGAGAGAAAGTAGGGACCTAATCCTGACTTTTAGGGATGATTTTCTCAATTCGGGCTCAAAACAGGCCACTACAGGTTTTCCTATAGGATGTCGATAGGAAGTACTAGTTCACCTACAAGATCCCCCGTTTTACTACAGGAACATGCCGAAAGCTTAGGGAATGGTCGAAAAGGTGGGGTGGAGCTTGGAAAAGGTGAATAAGGATGGAATAAGGCATGGGAGTGGTAGGAACTTACTTAGAACTCAAGCCAAAGCTTTAAGATGGTTGGATTTTCTCAACGAAGATGGCAAGTTTTCCTCATAAGACAAGAATTCGAATTGAGACCTTAGTGACTTTTGGAAATCATGGGTGGATATGGCTTGGCTGAGGCTGATGAGATGAGGTCTCCCTACAATTTAGAAACTCCTACAACAACACACATCATTCTTGGTATTTATACATGAATTCATCAAAAAATAAGAAAGGTTTATTCAAGTAGAAGAAAACAAAGTTGTCACCATTTACTTGCTAAGTTCATGCATGGAAGTTCTTGAAACCAATATTAAAGCAAGATGAAATCAATAAAAAATCTAAGAGATTAGAAAATACCAATTGCAACTTACCCTATGAAACTAAAAGGTAATGACCTAATTAGCAAGAAAACCCTAGATTACACAAAAAGCAAGAATTCTATCTTTTTGGGTTGTATGAGAAGTGTTCCTCAAACCATGATCCCTGAAAGGGAGAAATGAGGTGAACCACTTGCTATAAGCCTTTTTTGAATATCTTCTTATCACTGCAATGCTACTGTTAGAACTATCCACAAATGAAGCAAACTAATTAAATCTACCAATAGTTGCAAATTAACAACAACAAAATGAGTTTAACAACTAACTATGAGTATAACCTAAGCATACATATCCAAGAAGAGGGACCTCTGCTACTAGGGTTGGGCCCTAACCCAAGAGCTTTAGCCCTCTGAGTCAACATAGTGCTGGATCAAGGGAATGATGCTCATTTTCATTAAAGAAATCAGAAATACATAAGAGTGCTTGGTTATAATGCTTCATCTTGAAAACTTCTTAGCTATCTTAAAAAAAAATGAACCCTAATGAGGCCCTAGGTCTCTTTATTTATACAACTGAAGTTACCAACAACTTCCTCAAATTTAGGGAGGCTTGGCTCCAATATCGAGATCAACTGGTCTTCAACCCTCAGTGGCTTGGCTGCCAATGAACTTCATGAGTCGGCTGCTTGCAACTCCGAGTTGATGAGACTTGATTGAGGAATATTTGAGTGAGTGAGGAGTTGAGGGAGATCTTGCATCCTAGAATCCCTCTTACTTGTCTCCATTTGAGTTCCTACCCTTTAATTAGCCAAAGATTGCTCCAAAACCTGTAGGCAATGCACATTAGACCACTAGACATGACATCTCATCTTTATTATCCTCATTAAGCAAAACATAATTAAAACATGTAAAGAATGATGAGAAAAGTTGATTTTAGTAAGATGGAGGTGCATTAAGGTCCATATAATTTACCCATTGATCAGCCTCATCAGGTATTATGATAGCCAAACAGAGATCATATGCCAAAGTTATGACCCTGGGAAGTTGATGTCCCAACTTATCCCATCGGTGCCCACAAGATTTTAGCGCTTCATCTCCTATGGTTAGGTTTTTGGATTTTTATGGTTTCTTGTTGTTTCTCAATGATAAAAAAGCCACTGAGCCTCATTGTAACACAGTTCAAAGGCATGTAGTCGCCACATCTCTTCTTAGAGATAAGCTACCATCACCCAAGATAGTTTATTTTCATTTTGTATGTAAACATATTTCAGTTCTTTGATATTAATGAAATGAAGTTTTGTTTCTGCTGCATCTCGGTGTTTATGTTTGTATATGTATTATGTTGTGTTCTTCTATAAATCTAGATCGATCGTATCAAAACAATTTTCTCTTTTTCAATTTTTTTCTTTGCATGTCCCCAACGAGGTCAGGGTATAAGGATTTAGGGCTTAAACTGGATAAACCTTTACAAGACAACCTTCAAAAACCCCGAGGACCTCCCATGGTGGAAGAAAAGAAAGACGAGGGAGCAGGGGATCCTTTCAAAATATTGCTTGAGCAATCCCTCGAGCGACAAAGGAACATGTTGATGGATAAATTTTCCTAGATCCTTAGGTGGATACCCAAAGGTGACACATATTCATTCAGTAGCCACTTTGGTGGTGCCACTCCCTTTAAGGTATAATTCAAATTTGACATTCCCATTTTTGAAGCCTAGATAGATGCATATGTTGTAGATAGATGGTTAAATTTGTTGGAAGGATATTTTTCGGTCCATGACTTTTCCAATCGAGAAACAATCAATTTTGCACTCCTCAAATCCACGCCCCATGTCAAGGAATAGTGTGAAACCTACTATGAACAAAAGGATAGGAGGGAATCCTCACTTTTTCAGCCACACCAACCTGGAATTCTTTTGGATATGCCATCAAGGAACAATATTACCTTGTCAAGAGATGTGAAGATAAATACATAAAGTGGACCATGTTGCAGCAGCAAAGGGACCAAGACGTGCTAGAGTTCCCAAATATTTTTCATACCCTTCGCACAAACTTGGGTATCAAGGATTATGAGTAGAATTTGGTACTGAAGTACCACGATTGTCTACACAAGTAAATCCAGGACGAGATGGAGTTCATGGATATCTTCTCACTTGGTGCCACCTATCGATGCACTATCAAGATCGAACAAATATTTAAACAAAAGAAGTGATACTTTGGATCTGTGAATCCAAAGCAAGAGAAAGGCACCCCCAAGCCGTAGAACAAAGGAGAAATACAAGGTAGGGTGACCCAGGACAACCTGTTGAAGCCACAAGAAAAGAACAACACCATGAAGACAAAGAAGCACACAGGGAAATGGTGTGAGTTCCATAAGATCCCCACTCACAACACAAGTGAGTGTCGAGCCAAGCATTCATTGGTGGTCGAGCTAAAAGGTTTCGAATTAGATGCTTGTTATGACTCTAAGTCAAAACCCGACAAGGCGAACAAAAAAGAGAAGTAGATTATTGATACGAAGCGTAGTGCCACCATTTCCACCACTAAGCTCCAGAAGATTGAGCCTGAACTTCTAGAGGAGGGGGAGCGGATCTTCCACTCGCAGATGTGGGTGAAAGGTTTTCTGCTACAGTTCATTGTCGATAGCGAAAGCCAAAAGAACCTCATTTCATAAGAGGTCATGGAGAGGTTGGACCTACAAACTACACCACACCTACAACCATACACCATCTGCTCGCTTCACCAAGCACGAGATCTCCGCATTAGCCAATAGTGTCGCCTTCCCTATAACATCAAGCCTTTCACTGATGGGGTACTATGTGATATTGCTCCTCTTGAAGTTTATGATGTACTACTAGGCCAACCATAATTTTCGAAGCATCATGCTATGCATGAGTCTAGGCCTCGCACTATTACTATTTATTTGGGCAATACGTTATTTAGGATACCAGAGGTAGCATCACCTACTGCCATCTCTTTGATCTCTGTGAAGCAATGTAGTGAGATCATTTCCTAGACTAGGAAATTTGTCTTCCTTATGATTCGCCCTCTGAGCAAGAAGAAGGTTGTGGCCACATTCGTGTCCTCTAGACAAGGCTTCTCCGCAAAACAACAATAGATGGACAAGGTCATGGAGGAGTACAAGGATATCTTCTCCTCACCCACAGGGGTACCCATACACTTTTCGATCAAGTACTCCATCAATCTGATCCTGAGCACACCAACAACCAACGAGTCAATCTATCGACACTCTGTTTTGTGGAACAATGAAATCCAGAGGCATATTCAGGAGCTATTTTAGAAAGGGAACATCAAGCCAAGTTCATCACCCTATGGGAGTCAAATCATGTTGGTATAGAAGAAGGATAAGACTTGGATACTCTATATTGACGAACTGAATAATATAATTGTTCATAATAAGTGTCATTTCCCACTGCTTGTTAACCTTCTGAACCTTCTCAAGGGGACCATATATTTCAGAAATATTGACTTGAAGTTCGGTTATTACCAGGTACCAATCAAACCCTTTGATGTGTGGAAGACTGCCTTCAAATTGAAGGATGGAATTTTCGAATGGTTGTTCATGCTTATCGGGTTGGCGAATGCCCCCATAACCTTCATGAGGCTAATGGATGACATCATGTAGCCCTTCACCAAGTCATTTTTGGTAGTGTATTTGGAGAACATCTTGATCTTTATCCAGAGTTGCAAAGAGCACCTCCACCATATTCAACAGGTTCTCCAAACCCTGCAATAACACAAATTTTGTGCCAATCTAGAGAAATGCACTTTTGGTATGACCTAAGTTCAATATTTGGGGTACATCATTGATGAATAGAGTGTGCATGTGGACCCAACCAAGATACAAGTTATTTGAGATTGGCCAACCCCAACCACTCTAACAGAACTCCGCAGCTTTTTGGGTCTTGCCAATTTCTACCACAAGTTCGTGTTGGGGTTCTCTCGTATCACTTGGCCTTTGAGTCAAGTCACCAAAGGTGGAGTGAAAGAAAAATTATTTGGTATGAATACCAATAAAAGGTGTTTGTCGAGTTGAATCATCATCTCTGCTCTGCACTAGTGTTCACATTACTAAACCTGCAACAACCATTTGAGATTGAGATAGATACCTCTGACTATGCTATTGGTGTAGTTCTTACTCAACATGAGCGTCTAGTGGAAAATCACAATGAGCCACTTTCAGACATAGTCCTAAAGTATCCCCTTATGACAAAGAAATTCATTCCATTGTGCATGCCTGCTGACAATGGATACATTACATTATGGGGAAGGAAATGGTCATCCACATAGACCACCGACCCCTCTAGTTAATATAGACACAAGGAAAGTTGCAAAATGATCACCATCAGAAATGACCACATACCTGCAACAGTTCCATTTGAAAAATAATTATGAGAAGGGAAGCACCAACAATGTCGCATATTAACTCAGTCGACCATCGATCATGGCATTGACCACCGTGCTCGACTCATGTGGACAAGAGACTTCGCGGTGGTCGTATCTTTATAAGAGCGATCCCGAATTCGACAACAGATATCATATGCTCCTGGAAGGCAAGAAAGTTCTTGATTTTCACCTCTAGGGTGCACTTTCATGCCACTTGGGACACCTATGTGTTCCTTCAAGCGAGCATTCCAAGATGATTTGGGAGGCACACTACAGTCTGGTCGTTGTACATTTCAGAGTAGAGAAAATAGTGGCAGTGCTACAAAAGTATTTTTATTGGCTGAATCTTCAACAAGATGTTGGGAAGTACATCAAAACCTGCACTACTTGTGCCATTGCCAAACCGACCACCAAGAAGCAAGGCCTATATAATCCTTTTCCTACTCTTAATTGGCCTTGGGAATCCATCTCCCATGATTGCATGTCGGTCCTTCCTTCTACTAAGCATGGAAGCGACTACATTTTTGTGGTCATCAAAAATTCTCTATGATGGCCATTTTGGTGGCCTACAAGAAAAGTATCACAATAGAATCCACTGCTAAACTTTTCCTTGAACATGTGTGGGTACACTTTGGGATCCCACAGTCCATTATCTCAGATCGGGATAGCAAGTTCATGAGTACATTTTGTTCAAGGCTCTGATCGATGCTGGATTCTATGCTCACGAAGTCCACGACCTCCCACCCCCAAACTGATGGTCAAACAGAGGTCCTCAACAGGATGATCATGCACATTCTATGCATGTACAACTTGAAGCATTCACAGACATGGGATGAAAACCTCCCCTATGTCCAACACAGTTACAACAAAGCTATCCATAGCTCAACTGACCACAACCCCTTTCAAGTGGGATTGGGATTCGAACTACTATGTCCCATTGATGTGGCAATACCATTTGCAGTTCCTCAAGTAGATTTGAATCATGTCCATGCTGAAGCTAATAGGGCTAACAACTTTATTGATCGCATTCAACACATCCACCAGAAGGTCCATGACATATTGGACAGAGCCAATGCTAAGTACAAGCAGCGTCATGATCAACATTGGGTGCCACACAAGTTCTAGTGGGTGATAAATTTTGGTTGCATTTTAAAAAGGAGCATCTCGTTGGGGCCCACCGCAAGCTTTTCCCACTCCGATATGGTCCTTACACCATCACTAAGGTTGTGGGAGATAAATATTTTGAGCTTAACCTTCCCCCATTCCTTGGCATGCACCCAGTGTTCCATGTGGACCACCTTCGGCCATACTTTCCACCATTACTGGACACATTAGACATTACAGAATAGCTCACACCAATAGAGCTAAACCCATACTACATGGAACGTACCACAACTAATCAGATCATGGATATGTAGATCAAGAACACTGACCAACAAAATATCCAATTGTATCAGGTTGTCAAAGATGACCAACTGTTGCACCAAGGAAAGTGGATCACTAGGGACCAAGTTCAGAAGAATTTTCCCCATCTCATGGAGGCGCTTAATGCAATGGGGACCATTGCATCCTAAGGGGGGAGGACTGATCCAAGTGGATATTGGTGGAAACCCACCTATTCCACTTGGATCCCCATGATTGTTTCTTTTCATTTTTCTTAATTGTAGCACAACTTATTATTTTTGGCATTTTTTCGAGTCCTAAACTTTTGGAGCCGTTTTAAGGGACTCAAAGACGTTTTTAAGGAAAAAAGAGAGACTAAAAAAGCAAAACTTGGTTGTTTTTAACCCCCTCTTTGAGATATTTGAAACGAGGTATTATGATATCCAAATGGAGATCATGTGCAAAATTTATGACCCCACAAGTTGATATTCCAACTTACCCCAACGGGGTCCACAAGCTTTTGGCACTTCATCTCTTAGGGTTAGGTTTTTGGATGTTTACGGTTTCTCATTATTTCTCAATGATATAAAGGCCACTAAGCCTCATTGTAACACAGTTCAGAGGCATGTAACCACCACATCTCTTCTCAGATATAATCTACCATCACCCAGGCTAGTTTATTTCCATTCTGTATCTAACAATATTTCAGTTCTTTGATATTATTGAAATGAAGTTTTGTTTCTACTGCATCTCAATGTTTATGTTTGTATTTGTATTCTATTGCGTTCTTGTATAAGTCTGGATCAATGGTATCAAAGTAGTATGCTTTTTCTTTGTTTTTTTCTTTGCATGTCCCCAACGATGTTAGGGTAAAAGAGGTTAGGGCTCGAAATAGTTGAACCTTTGCAAGGTCAGCCTCACAAACCCTGATGGCCTCCCTTGGAAAATTAAAAGCAAGATGAGGGAGTAGGAGATCATTTCAAAATATTTCTTGAGGAAGCCCTCAAGTGACAGAGGAACGTGATGATGGATAAATTTTCCCAAATCCTTCAGCGGCTACCTGTAGGCAACGCATATTCATCTAGCAGCCACTCTGGAGGCGCCACTCCATTTAAGGTACAAGTCAACTTTGACATTCTCATATTTGAAGGTCAGATAGATGTAGATGCCATATATAGATGGTTAAATCTGTTGGAAGGATATTTTTCAGTTCATGACTTTTCTAATCGGGAAAAGATTACTTTTTCACTCCTCAAAGCTGCCCCACATGTCAAGGACTGGTGGGAAATCTATTGTGAACAAAAGGATGGGAGGGAATCCTCACTAATTTTAGCCGCAACCACTTAGAATTATTTCTAAGAAGCCATCAAGGAACAATATTACCCTGTCAGGAGCTATGAAGAGAAATACACAAATTGGACCACACTACGGCGGGGTAGGGACCAAGACATTTTGGTGTTCACACATGTTTTTCATACCCTTCGCACAAAGTTGGGTATCAAGGATTCTGGGTGTAATTTAGTACTCAAGTACCGCAAATGTCTACACAAGTACATGCAAGACGAGATGGAGTTCCTAGAAATCTCATCGCTTGGAACCTCCTATTGATACACTATTAGATCGAGCAGAAAATTAAACAAAAGAAGTGAGACTTTTGATCTGTGAATCCAAAGCAAGGGAAAGGTGAACCCAAACTAGAGAACAAAGGACAAATCCAAGGTGGGGCAACTGTCGAAGTCGCAAAAAAAGAACAACACCACGAAGACAAAGAAGGACACAGGGAAATGGTGTGAGTTCCATAAGAGTCCCACTCACAACACAAGTGAGTGTCAATCCAAGCAAGCACTAGTGGTCGACCTGAAAGCTTCCAAATCACATGCATGTTTTGACTTTGAGTTAGAACCCAACAAGGGGAATGAAAAAGGGAAGCATATTATTGATGTAGAGACCAGTGATATTGTTTCCACCACTAAGCTCCAAAATATTGGGCCTGAAGATCTAGAGGAGGTGGAGTGAATCTTCCACTCATAGATGTGGGTGAAGGGTTCTCCGCTACAGTTCATTTTTTATAGCAGAATCCAAAAGAATCTCATTTCAGGAGAGGCCGTGAAGCAGTTGGGCCTACTGACCACACCACAACCACAATCGTATGTCATCAGGTGGCTTCAACAAGGACGAGATCTCTACGTCAACTAGCAGTGTCGCCTTCCCTATAGCATCAAGTCCTTCATAGGTGAGGTACCATGTGATGTTGATCCTCTTGAAGCTTGTGATGTACTATTAGGAAAACCCTACTTGTGAAGCTTCATGCTGTGTGTGAGTCTAGGCCTTGCAACTGTTATTATTTATTTGGGAGATAAGTTATACATGATACCATAGGTAGCACCACCTACTGCCATCTCTTTGATCTCTATGAAGCAATGTAGTAAGATCATTGCCCAGATTAGGAAATTTGTATTCCTTATTTTTCACCCTCAGGGAAAGAAGAAGGTTGTGGCCACATTTGCAACCTCTAGACATGGCTCCTCTACACGACAACAACAAATGGACAAGGTCATGGAGGAGTACATAGATATCCTCACCTCACCCATAAGGTTACCCCTACACTATCAGATGTGGCACTCCATCGATCTGACCCCGGGTGTGCTAATACCAAATGGGCTAATATATTAATGCTCTATTATGGAGAACAATGAAATCAAGAGGAAGATTTAGGATCTATTGTAGAAAGGTCATATTAGGCCAAGTTCATCACCCTATGGTAGCCTGATCATGTTGGTACAAAAGAAAGAAGAGACTTGGAGACTCTATATTTACTATCACGCACTGAGTAAGATCACTATTTTGAATAGGTATCCAATCCCATATATTTATGACCTTCTGGACCAACTCAAGGGGACCAAATATTTCAACAAGATTGGCTTGAAGTCTAGTTATCACAAGGTACCAATTGAACCCTTTGATGTGTGGAAGACTGCCTTCAAATCCAAGGAGGGCATTTTCGAATAGTTGGTCATGCCTTTTAGGTTAACGAATGCCCCCGTAACCTTAATGAGACTAATGTATGGCATCTTGTAGCCTTTCACCAACTCATTCGTGGTAGTGTATTTGGATGACATCCTAATCTTTAGCCAAAGTTGCGAAGAGAACCTCCACCATATTCGACATGTCCCCCAAATCTCGCGACAACACAAATTGTGTGCCAATTTGGAGAAATGCGCTTTTGGTATGACCCAGGAAATGAGCTTGTATTGACCATGGTAAATCTGTTATCATGGTGAATAATAGTTATATTAGGATCATGTTCATTCATTCATAACATGTACCATTTGATGTTGAATAGAACCAATTGAAAGGAATTAAAGTCACACTAAAGTATGTCATCCAAATATCCATAGTATCGATTTTTAGAGACTTGTGGATGTGTGTCACTTCTATAGGATTTCTTTCAATGACAACCATCTACAAATTATACAAGAAAATAACATGTTTCAAAAAAACATAATATATTACATTACAAGTAAAACACATGTCATTAAGTTGAACAAAAAATTGAAAAAAAACTTTTCATATAAATTGATACTTACCTCATGTATTTCCCAACATCATATATAATTTGTTTGACATTCTTGGAGTCAAATTTGTCTAGGAGAGATAGAGGTAGAACACTCTAACAATAAAAATGAATCACTATTGTTTATCCCAAAGTAGACAAAAAAAAACTATCAAGATGTATACCAAAACTGAAATATATATAACAAAATAATTACCTTAATGAAGGTATGCCAATCATGTGTTTTTACCCCACCAAATTCACCTTTATTTGTTAAGATATTTTTTGTATTTGAAGAAAAATCTGTGGAAAATTTAATTCTTCAAATGGCCTCTTTTACAGCATTTCTTTGCTTCTCTGTTAATAACATGGAAGGCTATTTCGATATCCATCACTACTTGATCAGATCACACTTTACATTGCATAATTGGTTTCCTGGACGTCACTACAAATTTTGACGATTCTTTCTTTATCCCTCCTACCATCTATGATTTTCTATAACATTTCCATCACATTTTTCTCAATATGCATTGCATCCAACAAATGAATTATTCTTAGGTCCTCATAGTAGGGCAACCTCATGAATTAAGTGGGATAACTTTTCATTTTGCGTGGAAGACCATTATTAATACATTCACGACCTTCATGATGAAGCATAGAAAAAATCACACCAACAATTATCGAATATGATCAAATAAAGAATATAAAAATAAAAATTCAAAACATTACACATATGATACATAAACAAATTGCATACCTTGACGATTTCTGTTGTATTCCAACTTCCATAGGTGAGGTGTCATTCTTTATGGTTTTAATCTAGTCTCTTCTTTCCCGTTGAAAAAATGTTTTTTCAGTAGTGTGATACCTATGGTTCTTAGAGAGGAAGTCTTATACTCATCAAACACCTCTTTTCCTAAAATTATTGAGCAACAAGATTCCATCTTAGGACCAAAAACTAGACATGCAAATTTACCCTCTGTTTGAAGACCTGCATTAAGAGATGGATTAATGTCAATTATACAAAGGGATTATTTATAAAACATGCATGATATATTCAAATAATTATACTTTAGTAACTTGTCGATAAGACGCTGAATATATACATTCATATCTTTAACTGGCACTTACCTATTAGTTTTTTGAAATTACACATAATTACTACCATGATATGTATGTATATAAGTAAATAAACAAATATAAAATATTATACAACAAACAAGACAAATGAAAATGTTACATTCGAAAAATTAATGTAAACAAATACTTGGAACAATCATTGTCAACATTATGTGCTCCCTCTTTATTGACATCCAAGGAGGAAGGTTATTGTTGATAACAAAAATTGGCCACACTGAGTAAATAGCTAAGCTCTCCAAATGAATTAACACCATTAGTTTCCAAAGAAAGCCTAACATTACAAGGTTCATCTTTAAAATGCAGCCATTTTTCCTCAATTTCCCTAAATGCATAACCATATGCAAGCATTTGAAGAACATCATCTCCACTTCTCTTTTGTGCATGGTAATCCATAATTCTATCATCCCTAAGAAATCACTGCAAATGTGGAATTATGGGAATATGACGAAGAACCTTTTGAGGCACCTTTTTTGTTATTTGATCGGTTCGATATCTACTTCTCTAACATTGTGGACACTTTGTTTTCAATGAATTTTGTCCATAATATATAATATGATCATTAGGAATTGCAACTACAAGGAAAAGACCCTCGAGCGGAGGTTATAACGGAGGTTTTTAGTGTTATAAAATTAACAAAAACTGTAAAAAAAAATCCAATAAAACATCCATTTGTGAAAGAAGATGTTTCAGTGAAGGTATTAATGGAACTTTATCACAATTGAAAAAATCTAGGCAGTCGAAGGTTTTAGCGAATGCTTTTTTTGCGATGCACTTAATGGAACAAGTAGCACTAGTTCCCTACATATATAGAAGCACTAGGTAGCATACATAACTAAAAGCACCGAGATGTTGAATGCAAATAACACCAATGAATATTGTATACCACACCGATGCTAACAAATAAAAAATCCCCAGGGCATTCTTGTAAGGAACAACACTAAGGCATCCAAAAACTAATTGTTGTGTCAGTGCTTTTTTTAAAACTTGCAGCGCCACGATGTGTTCATTATACAAAGGATGGTGCTATTAGTTTTCATAATGGACCAAGATGGAATAATATTTTGTAGGACCAATGTTTTAATTCTTTGAAAGCATTGGTGCATTAAGAATTACAATGCATCAAGGAGTTACTCTCAAAAAATACCGATGCTTTAAGTGCTAAATGCATCGGTACTGTCATTTTCTGAAAAGGCACCAGTCATACAAAAATATGACATCATGATGCTTTTATATAACATAATGCACTAGTGTGTTTTTATGTTATAGATGCACTAGTTTTTTATATGACATTTTTTATTTTGTGGAAACATCAATCTGTGACAGTGCAAATATTGTAATTTTTAAAATCCGTTATTCATCGAAAAATCGACATATATCTTATAACAATGTTCATATAAATTAAAATTTGATTAGTGCATTTATATATGATGTTTAGATTAGTTTTTTATATTATCAGACTTTTCATATCTTCATTATAACATTTAATCAATGGTGCAACATTTCATAACGACATTGGATAACAAAATAGAATAAATTAAAATGTATTTTATTATACATCAATAAGAGGCCCTTTGTCATACAAAATGGGATTGTTATTGGTAATCCATTGCCTTTCAATTGGGACACTATGTCCATTACATGAAACAAATGTCTAATTTTCACAGACAATTATTTCAAAAAATATAATATGTTTCATTGATACCCAAATAGATCATCATCATTTATTGGCATTGTTTTTAGTTCTTGAGCTACTTCCATAACTTGGGTTATTTGGAGGAATGTTTTGTTGATTGCATCAATTATTTTCGTCTTCTTGATCTTGTTCCATCTGCAAACATAAAAAAAAAAGTGTAACGAGTGTATCTACATTGGTGAGAATAATGAAAATTGAAATAAATAATATACATCAATGTAAATCGAGCAATAATGTACTATAACAATAAGTGACTCATAAAATGTGAACATAGTTTCAAAACTAAGTCTCATGCCTTGTTGCAACAAGTCTTCTGCTCGCATAGTTCCATACTTTGCTTCTCGCATGTTTTAAACCCCATTATAAATCATAGAATTAATATAAAGGATTTTTTTGTTCTATTAATTATAAAATCATAGAAGTAAAACAACATAGATACTTACAAATTCCACAATTAATTTTTTATATGCCAACATATACTCACAACCCTTATTTAACCCATTGTCAATCAATTCTTCTAATGGATCTTCTTTGTATGTTAGCACCTATTTCAAGATATTCAAGGATGTTTGCTGTAAAAAAACTTAAAATATACAAAAATGAAACCTTCAATTGTTATAAGGAAATATTAACAGTTACTCCCAAACTTTCAAATCAACCCTTTTCTTCATTTTCATCCTGTTTTATGTGCTAAATGAGTTCCATCTTGTTTTCTTTTATGCAAGAAACTACTTGAAAATTAATATTTAATGTAAATTATTTTTTATATGTACAAAGTCAATCATGATTACATACATTTGATGCAATTATGTCCATTTCTTTGACCATCTCCTAATACACTTTTTTGGAATTCCTACTTTGCATATTAGCCCGTTGATCATTTGGGATTTTTATAATCTTTCTGAAAAAAGTAATAAACTATTTTATAATGATATATGAAAGCTAAATATAACAAAATTGATATTAATAAATGAAGGGTTTGTAGTAATATATACATATAATTCTAGAAAATCATTTAATATAATTAGGAATATTACTTTTTGAATGATTCTTTTTTGTTGTTGTATGTTTTTGCTATTGCAAGTTTGACATGTCTCATTAACCATTGCTCTAGAACCACTTCTTGTAGTTTAGATATAATTTGGTTCTTAGAATTATTGGATTCATTTTTGTATTGTAAGTGAAAAGTACGTCTGTACTTTCATTCCACTAGATCCCTCATAATTCTGTAAAAAAAATTCTCCCTTTCATTAACCTCTAGCATCACTCTAGATGAACTAAGGACCAATTCATCATCATTTACATGTTTTATAATTTTACTTTTCTTAGAATGACATTGATCTTTTCCTTCGTTGGTTCTCCCTATAGAACATTAAACATATATGAATTAATATATTGTTTGAAACATGTTATCTAATATTCTTAAATACATTATTAATGAAAATTTGAAAAAAAACTCATTTTGAATAGTATTTTTTCATTCACTTTATTTATCATTTTGTAACAAGATTTTACACTCTTATGCACTTAGATTAGAAATAATCTTGTTGAACTTGTTCATTTTGTGGCTCTACATGAAACGCACTAACCATTAATACATATTAGTGAAACTTACATGTACTTCAAACATATTAATTTTGTAACGAATTTACAAAGAACTTGCCTTCTCTTATTTTTTTGATGTGCTATCATTGTGTCGATCAATATTTTTGTTACTTGAGACCTTTTGAAACATTTTTTTATTAATATACAACATGTACCATTCAATACAGAAAGCATTAAATATATTTGATAAATAAATCAAATAATTTTTAGCTAAAAAAGCTCTTGTAATCGGTGTGTTTATCTGAATCAACACACCGCTGCATTTAGAACATTAAACACACCAGGCATTTAATTGTTTAACACCATCATGAAAAATTAATTTTAAATTATTATGGTGCTTTTTGTAAGGATAAACGTACCAAAGTGATTTAAAATGTTATTTGGAAGAGGCGCGTCGATGTGTTTTATTACACCGAGAGAAATGACTAACAAACTAAACAAAATAGAGAGTGTTATAATATATTGGTGCATTGTATTATACAAGGATCACTGATGTGTTATATTACAAAGGGCGTATTACGAAACATATAACTATATTTAAAAAAAAATGGAGAGGGTCAACAAGGTTTGGATCTAATTCAATAATTGATTTCCCTACTTTACATGTCAAACACCCTACATATAGTAAGTACAAAAATCCATTAAATCTAAAATATCAAAATTGAAAAATCCTAATTGTGAAGTGATAGAGGAAGTTAAACTATAAGGCGAAATTTTGTAGGAAGAAACATGGGTTTAAAGTTAGTATTGATTTTTTTTTTAATTTTTTTTTGTCTAAATTTTAATTAAATTGAAATAGGAAAGAAGATCGTAAAAAAGTTACTAGTAAAATCTATAGTAATTTTTTTACTATACATGTCTTTATTTATTTATTTTTCTAAATTGTGAACAAATCTAACAAAAATTGTAAAATATTTATTAGTAAAAATTAAGATTTTTTCTATCTAGGGTTTTGAATGAATCACCATACCTTTCAACTTATGATCTTTTAGCGAATCCAAAATATTTTGCGGCTCCACAGTGCTCCCAGTATGTCTCTCTTGCAAATGATCTCTCTTTTAATTAAATCCTAATAGAAATTGTAAATATTTTTATTAGTAAGATAAATAATAAAATTTCAATTTTTTACGTGCAAGTTTTTAAGTGAATCACTATACCTTTCAACATATGATCTTTTGAATAGTTTTGCTACTCCAAAGTATTATGTTCT
Source organism: Pinus tabuliformis (assembly GCA_031772625.1). NCBI lineage: Eukaryota > Viridiplantae > Streptophyta > Pinopsida > Pinales > Pinaceae > Pinus > Pinus tabuliformis. The sequence continues at coordinate 271,479,271 of CM062804.1, forward strand.
TACAAAGTGCTCCTGGTATGCCTCTCTTGTAAATCACTCACTTGAAATTTTGGGTAAAATAATGAAATGGTGAGTACATTTTTACTATTTAAAAGACTTTATGAAATTTGTTTTTAAAATTCAATTGCCACTAGTTTTTGAATTTTAAAAAAGAAAAAAAAATTCTTCAAATTTTCTATGCATCAGTGTGCACTGATATTGCCAAGGTGCCATATTTTTTCAATGCATCGACATTATACATTTTTTTTTTGAAATCCTGAAATGTTGCGATTAATTTTTTTAACACAATGGTGTCATTTGTGTTTAAAAGCATCAATGCTTTAATTTTTATAAGAGAACCGAGTTGGTTGAATTGATTTTTATTTTTTTTAATTGGGAAACAGTTGCGTAACGCTGCTGCTTTGTTTTTAAATGCATCGATGTGTTTTGGTAGAAGAGCACCGATATGATAACATAAATTTATTTATTTGTTTATGTATTTATTTATTTATTTATTTTTTTATGGAATTCCAGAAACTAGTGTGGGTATTATTTGAATGCCTGTCCCATTGCTATTAATTTTTTAAGCGCATCGGTACACTTTATTCTGATAAGCGCATTGGTTGGGTTTAAAAGTTATCTGAAATTTTAATTTCACATAAAATGGCATATTAATATCAAATTATCCTTTAGGATGCATCCACATGAATTACAGTAATTCATAGTATACATTTTCTACTTAAAGTCGCCTTATTCTTGAAAAATGGTTTGAAATTGAGATTGTGGTTATATGGTTGTCAAGATTAATTTTAGATATGCAAACAAATTTGTATTTCTGATTTTTCTCAAATGTAGTGACAAAATCTAAATAATATCAAATGACCAATTCTTCAAATTCCAACTCATTCCATATTGTTAATCAAAGTCCTTCACAAAGTTCTCTCTTTCCATTTCCAGTAAGTTCAAATTTTATTTATATTTATTTTATCTAATTGAATTTTTTTTAATCCATGTCAATTTGAATAAAAATGTATCCAAATTTGAAGGAACCTGATTCATAATCGAGTTTAGACGCAGAAAATATTCCAACATTTAAAAAACGTCAAAAGCTCTTATCAAGAGCACCATATTGCAAACAATTGGTAGATGAAAATGAGCAACCTCTTCACCCTTCAAATTGGAACATGGCATCTTCCAGCTGAAATCCTGGATCAACTATGGTAATCATTCTTGGTATAATGTAATTTCAACAAACCAATTGCATTGAGGTGCTTACTAATATCATTGATATTGTACTAATGTTGTTCAATATTTGTTGAAATTAGGATTCTATTGATGATGAGCGACCCACCTACCATCTTCCAGAGCACCCCACTATAATGTGAACTCGAGAGAAGGTTGCATTAAGAGAAAGAATCAGAGAGGAATCATACAAAGAATGGTTGAATCAACCACCTATTCAATTCCCACTATGTCTAGATTCACCAATTAGGAATGACTACAACAATAGTAGTTCTTCATCACAAGTTGGTAATGGAGGCAATCAAATGGAGGTTCGTATGGATGATTGCTTATGGGATAAAAGTGCCATGGAGATAATGTTGTTAGATTCATTATAGAACGATGAGCTAGGGGATGATGCTAATATCGTTGATATCTTATTTGAAATCCTGAAATCTGCTCCCAACACCCCTCTCTTTGGAGCTGGTGGAAAGTCAAAGTCTACTCAGTTGGGGACAATGATGTTGTTGTACAATGTGAAAGAAAATTTTGGCATGTCGAATGCATGTTTCTCAGCAATATCGAGGTAATTGAACTGCATGAATGATCAAGTTCCTTATATTTTATTGAGAAGGTTTTCGGCAATAATCACATCAAAATTCATTTGTCGATGCATTTTGAACCAACAAGTGTAGTTCATCGTCAGGACGAGATGAAGAATCAGATCTATGAAGAATCTTTATATTTTGTCACACAATCAAAATTAAAAATGGTTGATTTAATGAATGTTAAATAGTGAAATTGTACAATTATATTCCCCACCAATTGCAAGATATTCAAAGATAAGGTTCTTCCGAGTGATAATGTCTTTCTAGGTAGCTACAAAGAGGCTTATAAATTTTTTAAAATGTTGGGTGTTGTGTACATATCATATCATGCATGCCTAAATGATTGTATTCTATATAGAGGAGAATATGCAGACAAAGAGATATGTCTGAAATGTGGGCATGAAAGGTACCATAATTAAAAAAGGGGTAAATCACATGGTCCTATTCCACTTGGACCCCACCATTTTTTTTTTTAGTTTTATTTATTATAGCACAACTTACTATTTTTGGTAGTTTTTTAGGTCCTAACCTTCTAGAGCTGTTTTGAGGGACTAAAAGATGTTTTTTAGGGAAAAAAGAGAGACCAAAAGAGTACTAAATAGGTTGAGGGGTTTGATTTCAGCCTCCTCTTTGAAGTCTTCAAAAAAAGGTATTATGATAGCCAAACAGAGATCGTATGCCAAAGTTTTGACCCTGGGAAGTTGACGTCCCAACGCTTCATCTCTTAGGGCTAGGTTTTGGATGTTTAAGGTTTCTCATTGTTTTTGAATGATAAAAAGGCCACCAAGCCTCATTGTAACATAGTTTAGAGGCATGTAGTCACCACATCTCTTCTCAGACATAAGCTACCATAACCCGAGCTAGTTTATTTTTATTTTATATGTAAGCATATTTTAGTTCTTTGATATTAATGAGATGAAGTTTTGTTTCTGTTGCATCTCAGTGTTTATGTTTGTATCTGTGTTCTGTTGTGTTCTTGTATAAGTCCAAACCAGTGGTATCAAAGCGGTTTTCTCTTTCTCTATTTTTCTCTTTGCATGTCCCCAACGAGGTCAGGGTATAAGGAGTCAGGGTTCGAACAGGATGAAACTTTAAAAAACTAGCCTCATAAACCCTGATGACCTCCCATGGTGGAAGAAAAGAAAGACAATGGAGCAGAAGATCCTTTCAAAATATTTATTGAGGAATCCCTCAAGCAACAGAGGAACACAATGATGGATAGCTTTGTCCATATCCTTAGGCGGCTACCCACAGGCGACACATTTTCATCTAGTAGCCACTCCGGAGGTGCCACTCCCTTCAAGTACAATTCAACCTTGACATTCCCATATTTGAAGCCTAGTTAGATGCATATGTCGTAGATAGATGGTTAAACTTATTGGAAGGATATTTTTTGGTCCATGACTTTTCCAATCAAGAAAAAATTACTTTTTCACTCCTCAAAGCCACCCCACATGTCAAGGACTACTATGAACAAAAGGACAGGAGGGAATTGTCACTTTTTTTCAGCCGCAGCCACCTAAAATTCTTTCTAAGATGCCATTAAGGAACAACATTACCTTGTTGGGAGTTGTGAATATAAATACATAAAGTGGACCATTCTGTGGCAAGGAAGGAACCAAGATGTGCCGGAGATCCCAAATATTTTTCATACCCTTCGCATGAAGTTGGTTATTAAGGATTTTGAGCCGAATTTCGTACTTAAGTACCACGAATGTCTCCACAAGTAAATCTAGGTCGAGATGGATTTGTTGGGCATCTCCTCACTTGGCGCCACCTATCAATATGATGTCAAGATCGAGCAAAAATTTAAACAATAGAAGTGAGACTTTGGATATGCGAATCCGATGTAAGAGAAAGGCGCCCCCAAGTCGTAGAACAAAGGACAAATCCAAGGTAGGGTGACCTAGGACAACCGGCCGAAGCCATAAGAAAGGAACAACACCATGGAGAAAAACAAGGAGACAGGGAAATGGTGCGAGTTCCATAAGAGCCTCACTCACAACACAAGTGAGTGTTGAGCCAAGCAGTCATTGGTGGTTGATCTAAAAGTTTCTGAATCGAATACTTGTTCTGACTATAAGTCAGAACCTGAAAAGAGGAATGAAAAAGGGAAGTAGATTATTGATGTGAAGCCCAGTGCCACCATTGCTACCACTAAGCTCTAGAATATTGTGCTTGAATTTCTAGAGGAGGGGGAGCAGATCTTCCACTCGTAGACGTGGGTGAAAGGTTTTCCTCTACACTTCATTGTCGATAGAGGAAGACAAAAGAAATTCATTTTAGAAGAGGTCATGAAGTGGTTTGGCCTACTGACCACACCACACCTGCAACCGTACACCATCGAGTCACTTCACCCAAGATGATATCTCTGTGTTAGTCAACAGTGCCACCTTCCCTACAACATCAAGCCCTTCACAAATGAGGTACTGTGTGATGTTTCTCCTCTTGAAGTTTGTGATGTACTACTAGGCCAACCATACTTTTGTAAGCATCATGCTATGTATGAGTCTATGCCTTGCACTATTATTATTTCTTTGGGTAATAAGTTATACAAAATACCGGAGGTAACATTGTCTACTTCCATCTCTTTGATCTCTATGAAGCAATGCAGTAAGATCATTTACCAGACTGGGAAATTTTTCTTCCTTATGATTCGCCCTCAGGGAAAGAAGAAGGTTGTATCCAGATTAGCATCCTCCAGAAAGGGCTCCTCTGTACAATAACTACAGATGGATAAGGTCATGGAGGAGTACAGGGATACCTTCACTTCACCCATAGGGGTACCCCTACACTGTCAGGTCAAGCACTCCATCAATCTGATCCTGGGCACACCGCTACCCAACGAGTTGATCTATCAACACTCTGTTTTGGAGAACGATGAAATCCATAGGCATATTCAGGAGCTATTGTAGAAAGGGAACATCAGGCCAAGTTCATCACCTTGTGGGAGACTGATCATGTTGTTACAGAAGAAGGATGAGACTTGGAGACTCTGTATTGACTATCGGGAATTGAATATTATTACTGTTAAGAATAAGTGTCATTTCCCATAGGTTGATGACCTTCTGGACCAGCTCAAGGGGCCCATATATTTTAACAAGATTGACTTGAAGTACAGTTATCACCAAGTAGCAATCGAACCATCTGACGTATGGAATACTTCCTTCAAATCTAAGGAGGGCATTTTTGAATGGTTGGTCATGCTTTTCGAGTTGACAAATGCCCCAACAACCTTCATGAAGCTGATAGATGACATCATGTAACCCTTCACCAACTCATTCGTGGTAGTGTATTTGGAGAAAATCCTGATCTTCAGCAAAATTTGTGAAGAGCATCTCCACCATATTCAATAGGTCCTCCAAACCCTGGATAACACAAATTTTGTTAATTTGGAGAAATGAACTTTTGGTATGACTTAGGTTCAATATCTAGGGTACATCATTGATGAACAAGGTGTGGATGTGGACCCAACCAAGATACAAGTTATTTAGGATTGGCAAACCCTAACCACTCTAATAGATCTCCACAACTTTCTGGGTCTTTCCAATTTCTACCACAAGTTCATGTTGGGGTTCTCTCATATCACTTGGCGTTTGAGTCAAGTTACCAAGGGTGGAGTGAAAGAAAAATTATTTTGGTCTGAATACCAATTGAAGGTGTTTGTTGAGTTGAAGCATCGTCTCTGCTCTGCACTAGTGCTCACATTACTAAAATTGCAACAACTGTTTGAGATTGAGATAGATGCCTCCGACTATGTTATTAGTGTAGTTCTTACTCAAGAGGAGAATCTAGTGGAAAATCACAATGAGCCACTTTCAGACACAGTCTGAAAGTATCCCACCTATGACAAAGAAATGCATTCCATTGTGCAGGCCTACCAATAATGGAAACATTACATTATGGGGAAGGAAATGGTCATCCACATAGACCACCGATCCCTCTAGTTCATATAGACACAAGGAAAGTTGCAGAATGATCACCATCAAAAATGGTCCACATACCTACAACAGTTCCTTTTGAAAATTAAGTACAAGAAGGGAAGCACCAATAATGTTGCATAGTTCCTCAGTCGATTGTCAGTCATGGTGCTGACCATTATGCTCGACTCATGTGGAAAAGAGACTTCGGGGTGGCCGCATCTTTATAAGAGTGATCCAGAAACACATACCATATGCTCCTGGAAGGAAATCAAGTTCCTGATTTTGACCTCTAGGGTGCACTATTATGCCACCTGGGAAACCTCTGCATTTCTTCAAGCAAGCATTCCAAGATGATTTGGGAGGCACACTATAGTCTGGACATTGTACATTTCAGAGTAGATAAAATAGTGGTAGTGCTGTAGAAGTATTTTTATTGGTTGAACCTTTAATAAGATGTTGGGAAGTACATCAAAACCTGCACTGACTGTGCCATTTCAAAACCGGCCACCAAGAAGCAAGGCCTATATACTCATTTTCCTACTCCTATTTGGCCTTGGGAATCCATCTCCCGTGATTACATGTCAGACCTTCCTTCTACTAAGCATGGAAGTGACTGAGTTTTTGTGGTCATCAAAAAATTCTCTATGATGGAAATTCTAGCGGCCTACAAGAAAATTATTACAATAGTAACCATTGCTAAGCTCTTATTTGAACAAGTGTGGGTACACTTTGGTATCCCATGGTCCATTATCTCAAATTGGGATAGCAAGTTCCTGAGTACATTTTGGTCAATCCTCTGATCGATCCTAGATACCATGCTCACTAAGTCCACGACCTTCCACCCCCAAACTGATGGTCAAACAGAGCTCGTCAATAGGATGATCATGGACATTCTATGCATGTACAACTCGAAGCATCCACAAACATGGGATGAAAGTCTCCCCTATGTCTAACACAATTACAATAAAGATATCCATAGCTCAATTTACCACAACCCCTTTCAGGTGGGATTGGGATTCCAGCCACTATGTCCCATTGATGTGGCCATACCATTTGCATCTCCTCAGGTAGATTGGGCTCATGTCCATGCCGAAGATAACAGGGATAACAACTTTATTGAGTGCATTCAGCACATCTGCAAGAAGGTCCATGACATAATGGACAAAGCCAATGCTAAGTACAAGCAATGTCATGATCAACATTGGGTGCCACACAAGTTCTAGGTGGGTGATAAAGTTTGGTTACATTTGAAGAAGGAGTGTCTCGTTGGGGCCCACCGCAAGATTTTCCCGCTCTGATATGGGACTTACACCATCACTAAGGCTATGGGAGACAATTATTTTGAGGTAAAAATTCCCCCATTCCTTGGCCATCACCCATTGTTCCATGTGGACCACCTTCGGCCATACTTTCCACCATTACTGGACACACCAAACATTATTGAATATTTCACACCAATAGAGCTAAATCCATACTGCATGGAACAGACCACAATGATCAGATCATGGTCATGCAGATCAAGAACACTGTCCATCAGAATATCCAATTGTATCAGGTTGTCAAAGATGGCTAATTGCCACACCAAGGGAAGTGGATCACTAGGGACCAAGTTCAAAAGAAGTTTCCCCATCTCATGGAGGCACTCAATGCAATGGGGACCATTTCTTCCTAAGGGGGGAGGACTGATCCAGGTGGATATTGGTGGAAAACCACCTATTCCACTTGGAACCCCATGATTGTTTCTTTTAAGTTTTGTTAATTTTAGCACAAATTATTATTTTTGGCATTTTTTGGGTCCTAAACTTTTGGAGTCGTTTTGAGGGATTAAAAGACCTTTTTAGGGAAAAAAAGAGAGACTATAAAAGTGCAACTTAATTATTTTCAACGTCCTCTTTGAGATATTCGAAACAAGGTATTATGATAGCCAAATGAAGATCATATGAAAAAGTTACAACCCCAATAAGTTGTCATTCCAACTTACCCCAATGGGGTTCACAAGCTTTTGGCACTTCATCTCTTAGGGTTAGGTTTTTGGATGTTTAGGGTTTCTTATTGTTTCTCAATGATAAAAAGGCTACTGAGCCTCATTGTAACACAGTTCAGAGGCATGTAACTGCCACATCTCTTATCAGATATAAGCTACCATTTCCCAAGCTAATTTATTTCCATTATGTATCTAACAATATTTCAGTTCTTTGACATTTTAATCAAATGAAATTTTGTTTCTATTGCATCTCAATGTTTATGTTTTTATCTGTATTTTGTTGCTTTCTCGCATAATTATGGATTAGTAGTATCAGAGTTGTATGCTCTTTCTTTGTTTTTTTCTTTGCATGTCCCCAACGAGGTCAGGGTATAAGAAGTTAGGGCTCGAAATGGTTGAAAATTTGCAAGGTTAGCCTCACAAACTCTGATGCTCTCCCATGGAAAAAGAAAAGAAAGATTAGGGAGAAGGAGATCCTTTCAAAATATTTCTCAAGGAAGCCCTCAAGTGACAAAGGAACACGATGATGGATAAATTTTTCCAGATCCTTCAGCAGCTACCCACAGGCGACACATCTTCATCCAACAGCCACTCTAGAGGCGCCACTCCCTTTAAGGTACAAGTCAACTTTGAAATTCCCATATTTGAAGGCCAAATAGATGCAAATGTCATAGATAGATGGTTAAATATATTGGAAGAATATTTTTCAGTTCATGACTTTTCCATCCAATAAACTCTATAAAGTTTAAGAAAATAAACTCTATTATTTGCCCTATAGAGTTTATAGAGTTTATAATATACAATTTTTAAGAAAATAAATATGATTTTAGAGTTCCCTTTTTTCTTTTTCTTTTTCTTTTTTTTTTTGGGTGGAGGGTGGCGGGGGGGTGCTGTGTTAAATTTAACAAGATTTTAGTTTTGAAAGGTATATATTTTGTACATTGGAAGGAATGTTTTTAAACTCTATCGTTCAGTTTATTCTTGAATCTTTTCCAAAGGCACTTTATAAGATGTTCCATAATTTCAACCTCCACACACAGGGTTTGGTTTACATCCCCTACACTCAGATATAGGCCTAACTATAAATAGATGCCTAATTGGAGGGAAAGTGTTTTATCTCCAAAGGTTGATTTCCCTTTATGTTTTCTAAAAGGATTGTAACATGTCCTATAAATTTATCTTCCATAATAAGACTTTGGTTTACAAACCCTTAATGGTCATATATAACCATTAAACGCCCACTTTGAGTTCCATTACTTGTGTAACCATATTCCAATCAAGAAATCAATATAAACAAGGGAAACTAAAAATGGCAACAAATACCTACCAAATATGATAAAAAGAAAGTTTCTTTGGGCCTTAAATAGAAGATTAAAAGAAAAATAAGAATTAAAAAGAAATGAAAAAGGTTAGGGATTAACTCATGTTACACTAAATTTTGTCACCATGACTATTTGCAGTTAGTATGGCTCCATCAACTGTCATACTATCCTCCTTGGCAAGCCTCATACCTCTGCTCTCCATGTCAAACTCCAAGAAAGAGAGAAAGTCATTAAAAATCTATATATCTCTGGGTACGCAATTTCTCTTAGCCTTACCTGCGTGTACGCACCCCAAGTTCATAGTACCTGCGTACTTGTACGCTCTGTAAATAAAGCAATGGGTGCGTACTCCTGTAAAGGTCAAAAGGCGCAAGTTTCACTCCCAAAAAGTTACTTGTGGTCATTTCTAGAGCATTCTAGAAGCTTGTTTGACGTGTATGAAGCGCCTCCAGATGGTTCATGTATCCCTACCAAAGAGGAACTTATCCCATCAAGAGGGGAGCTATCCCATCCAAAGAGGGGCTTATCCCATTGATGGTGGACCTGAATAACTTCCTCTAGAGCACATAAATACAGGCATTGGGCCAAAGGGAGGGGAGGTTGAAAGCTGAACATTCCTAAGGGTAGATGCTGCTGGAATTAGGACTTCCTTGTAGAAGCTTGTGAGGAGAGATTACCATCTTTGCTTGTTTCATTTGGAAGTGGGTGAACTGATCAGAGTAAAGGATAACTCTTGTGGACCCTGGGAGGGACTTGCACAACACCAAGGCTCAGGTTGTAATGGTTCCTTTTGTTACCTTTTAATACAAATTAGTCCATTCTTCTCAACAATTTGTTATTTATGAGTTGTTTCATATACTCCTTGGTCTATATGTTAAATATGTTTTATTTTATGTGATATTCAGGTGCTATTTAATCGTTTGATTGTTAGTGAATGCAGGTTTCGAAGGGAAGGAGGAGCTCATTCGGATCAACGAAGCTGGACTACTACAACAGCATTGGGTTACAGGTAGGATCTAAACACTTGATTTCTCATATTGTAAAGGCATATTTAGTGAATGATTGCTCTTATTTGTCTTGTTTGTCACTAGAAAGTCTTAGGCTTCTAGGGAGGTCGGTTGTGTCCGCACTAACGACTCTTTCCGCATGACAAAATGGCCACTCCACTGGGGAATCCATTGATGTGAATGATTTTTCCTTTGTATGAAATTTTGATCTGAGAAAAGTCGTTTGTTTTCTGGTTTTTGGCTGTCTGATTGTGTTTTTGGGTGGGCTAGCTTAGGGTTAGATTATATTTTAGTTTTTCTTTGTTTTTCTAGAGGTACGCAGCCTCTGCGTTGAGCACAGTGCGTACCTGTACGCACTGCAGCTTTGTGCACAGAGCGTACCCGCACCTGTGCTAACAGGTCGCCTGCGTACCCTGTCAAAATTAAGAAAATTTCAATTTTCTCCTTTTTGCCTCTTAGATTTTGTTGTTAATTTGTTTTTACTGCCCAGATCCACTGGTTACCTGCCATAAATCTTCACCTAAGCTTGTTTCATTAGCATTCCTGCTTTAAGCTTTCATCAATTGGGTGTTTTGAGTTTCTTTTTGAGAAATTATTAATTTGATTTCCTTTGGTCATTACTTGGAGGTTTCTCTCAGTACTTTCACAATTTTACATCTTTTTGCTTTCGTTTTTGCAAAAAAAAATCCCCCCTCATTCGCCGAGGGGGGCTAAATTGTGTATGAGTGTTAATCGCCTTTGAGTGTTTTTATGTTTTGATCTTTGGAACTCTCACCCAATTTTCTCGACTTGCACTTGATTGGTTCTTAGATTACATTAGAATCATCTTGTGTTTGAGAATTCTCTTGCATAGATCACATTTGCATAATTAGAATTCTCATTTTCAGAATATGAATGAAAAATGTGCATAGATTACATTTGCATACTTTTCGAGTGAATTGTGCATAGATTACAATTGCATAGTTTACATTCTGGAAAATCAATCGTAGATTTAGATCAGTTTTCTTTGATTTGAATTTACACAAAAATAAAAATAAAAAATGGTTTGGAATTGATTTGCATTAGTTTTTCTTGATAAAATTAGTGCATTAGAGAATTTGTTATATTTTCTCTTAGTGATCAATTTTTTGCATTGTTGGAAGTGAATGGAAACTCTCTCCTTACTTTAGTTAGGATTCATCGAATTGAAAAGATTACATTATCATATTCGATTGCATTCAGTTGAGTCGGGTCATAACACCATTGGTTTCGTATCCATTTACCCATTTGAGTAATAACAGCCTTAATAACACAGCGCTTAATTAAAATTCATCTAGTAATTTTTACATTTCTAGGGCTCTGAAACACCAACATAGATCAGGCTAGTGTCTTGGAGTAGGAGAGTAATTAACTCTCCAAGACAGCAAAACCAAACAAGTAGCTCATCTTGTGGTAGGATAAATCCAACTGTTACATTTATGCTCTGGGAAAGCTCCTCTTAAAGGAGAAGCACGAGACCGTGTCCGAACCAGTGAGGGGATCAATCCTCCTTCATTGGGAAAGACGCCAGATACGCATGTACTACAAACGGTAAACCTCGGATTATTGTCGAGGAGCCTGGGTTCACTTGTCGGTAAACCTTGGATTATTGTCAAGGAGCCGGCAAGGGGATTGAGCTTGTTACTCTGCCCTTGCGTGCTATCGGGTCGTAGACTGTTCCCCCAGGTGTATTTGTTGCTGTTGGTGACCTTAGTGACCATTATCTTTAGGGTTCTACCCGAGGTGACGGTGGAGGGAAGATCCCACTGTACCTAGAGCAGACGTCGGCTAGACTCACTTGGATTTTCTAGGGGGTTCACTTCACTCGAGACGGTTAAAGTGGAGGAACTTGGTCCAGTCTATTCATTAAGCAAGTTGCCGGGGTAACTGTTCCACCCGCCACTTCTGTACTGAATTCTGCGATGTTGGATTTCATCCCCAACTAGTGTTTTCAGTCCGGAAGGTTACTGTTTGTGTATGGTTTGACTCCTAGATTTGATAGCGCGTGTTAATTTGTTTGTTTTTACTTTTAGAGACCATAGGTGTGAATTGTGAATTTTAATTGTTAGGTGTGAATTGTGAATTGTTAATTTTAGTTTTAAATTGTTAATAAAATTCACTGAAGTTGAATATAATGGCAAACGTTCCGGAATTTACCAACCTAGGAACCCCTCCTAGCGAGAATCCTAGTACTTTTCCTTACTTTGGAAATGTTGGTCCTCCTTATATGGCTACTTTTTCATTACCTGGATTTACAATAGGATTACCGATATGGTTATTTTCAACTTCGTTGGCCCAAAATACTCCAATTGTTCCATCTCAACCGGATGCTTCACCTCAACAGAGTTTACCATCTCAACATCACCAACCTTCTGTTGACCCTTTACCTTCTTCGCCTAATTTTTCTTCCTCCATTTCTTCCTCTTCGCCTGGTAAAAGCCTTGATGCTAGTAACCAGGAGGCTAAGAAGAAGAAGAAAGGGAAGAAGAAGAAGAAGAAGAAGAAGCAAGATAAGAAAGAAGTCAACCAACCAACCACGACTGTAAGTGTTAGTTGTGTTGAGGAAAACTCCGACATGCATCGTAAACCCAAATACCCTTGCAGGCTTTGTAAGGGTGACCACTTCCTTGTCAATTGTCCTGGTATTCCAAAGGTCTTGGAAGTATGGTCAGAAAAATCACATCAACTTTCCATTGATTCATCAACCAGTGATAGTCAGGTTCCTGGGAAAAAGGGTAAAGTTAGGTTTCCCTGTAAGTTATGCAAAGGGAGTCATCAAACTCACATTTGCCCTCACATGGATGAAGCCTCAACATTGTTGGAAAACCTTACTGGTCCACAACAAGAATTTCCAACTGGTTACCGTAAACTTTCTCCCAACCTACCGTCAACTGACGGAGTGGTCGATTCAATTTCACATTCGGTCAATCACACTCTTCCATTGGAGAGTGAAACTCATGTCACTAAGGTTGATGATCCATTAGTTGATCAAGTGGTCGATTCAATTTCACATTCGGTCGATCCCACTTTCCCTTTAGAGAGTGAACTTCATACCGCTCAGGTTCTTCTTGTTACATCAGATTCTTCTATGCCGGGGGGCACTTCACCTGTTTCTACAGAACCCCCTCCAAGCACTGAGGTCTTTTCCTTTGATTGGAATAGACTAATAGAACCTCGTCTTCCTTCCTCCATCCCTTTCCAAATCATTGTCAAGGCTGGTGGTAGGGACATACATCGTACTCAGGTAGATGAAGGTGCTTCTGTTAGTATTTTATCCTCAACTGTTTGGAAAGCTTTGGGTTCCCCTTAGCTTGCGCCTATTACGCAGAATCTGAAAGCTTTTAACAAAACCATTAGTGAACCTTTAGGGATCCTTCCTAATTTTTCAATTACTTTGGAAGGTAAAATTGTCTGTATTGATCTTATGGTAGTTCGAGGTCCCTTGGATTTCAATTTACTCCTTGGGTGAGACTATGTTTATGCAATGAAAGCTGTCGTATCGACACTCTTTCGCGTGATGTCTTTCCCTCACAATGGCAGTATTGTGACTGTAGACCAGCTTTCGTTCCCTAGTCTTTTCTCAACTACCAATAATATGACACCCCTAAATGTTCCTGATTCTAAAGTGGTATCTACCCAGCCACGGGTTAATTATGTGGCAACCGGTCCCATGTTTTCAGTTACTGATGTAAGTGAGCCTCTCACTGTTTGCTCATCTTCCTTTGATTTAGATCCGGTAATTGACATGGAAAATTCTATGGGATTACTTGAACACGATGTTCTTATCCCTTTTGAGTCCCTTGACATGTGTTCCTTCCAGAGAAGTATTCTTCCTTCTGATGAAGACCTTTTGGAAGCCATGATCAAGGTGTGTCCATTGACATGTCTTTCTTCCAGTTGGAAGCCATGATCAATGAAAATGAGGAAAGTTCGTTTTACTGTGTCGACCTCGTTAAAAAATGAATCAGTGGTGACGAGGAAAGTTCCTTTTACTGTGTCGACCTCGTTAAAAAATGAATCAGTGGTGACGAGGAAAGTTCCTTTTACTGTGTCGACCTCGTTAAAAAATGAATTAGTGTGTACGAGGAAAGTTCCTTTTACTGTGTCAACCTCGTTAAAAAATGAATCAGTGTGTACGAGGATAGTTTTTTCCTGTATCAACCTCGTTAAAAAATGAAACAGGCTACCATGAGGATAATTCTTTTACTGAGTTAACCTCATTAAAAAATGAATCAGGTAGATTTTAGGATATGTAGGTAGATTGTAGAAAGTAGGGTTTTGAGGATAGTTCCTGTTACTGAGTCAACCTCGTTAAAAAATGAATCAGGTATGAGGATAGTTCTTTTCTTGTGTCAACCTCCTTAAAAATGAAACAACTCCCTTTTCAAGTTAAATATTGAAAGTAAACCTTCATTCCATCCATCTGGTTGAATGCAATGAAGCCTGGGGGGGCATGTACCTCGCTTTGCATCATTATCCTGGGGGCATGCGAACTTCTTGAGCGTAGTTCCTTGTCTTGTGTCAAGCTCGTTAAAAAATGAAACAAGGGTAGGTTAAGTAGGTAGATTGTAGAGCGTAGTCATGAGCATAGTTCCTCGTCTTGTGTCAAGCTCGTTAAAAAATGAATCAAGGTTTTTATGAGCATAGTTCCTTGTCTTGTGTCAAGCTCGTTAAAAAATGAATCAAGGTTTTTAGAGTAGAGATTTTTGTTAGGTAGATTGTAGAGAGTAGTTATGAGCATAGTTCCTTGTCTTGTGTCAAGCTCGTTAAAAAATGAAACAACTCCCTTTTCAAGTCGAATCTTTACAAGATCTTGAAAGTAAAGCTTCATTCCATCCACCTGGTTGAATACAATGAAGCTTGGGGGGCATGTACCTCGTTTTGCGTCAGTATGCTGGGGGCATGTGAACTTATAACAAGCATAGTTTTTCGTTTCAAGCTTGCGTAAACATGAAACCGAATCCGAGCATAGTTCTTTTCCTGTGTCAAGCTCGTTAAAAAATGAAACAAATCCTCCTCTACTTGAGTCGAGAGATTGACTAGATCTCATAAATGTTAAGTATTTAGGTTAGTTATTTCAGTTTTTTGCGTAATTTTCTTACAGTTTTAGGTTGAGTCTTTCAAACGATCTCGTTCATGAACCTTCATTCCATCCAGCTTGTACTTAGTTGAATGAAATGAAGCTGGGGGGCATGCGCTCTAGCAGTTATGCTTAGGGGGCATCAAGCACAGTTTTCTCTCTGTTTCAAGCTTGTGTAAAAATGAAACTACTTTGAAGCATAGTTTTTCTCTGTTTCAAGCTTTTGTAAAAATGAAACCTATCTTGAGTCAATTTCAGTTATTTTCAAGACTCGTTAAACTCATGAAAATACTGAGATTATTTTGCTATCTTTCATTCTCGTAAAACAAATGAAAATACCAAGTTATTTCCGTCGTTTCCTGCTCGTAAATTAAATTGAAAGTCGGCCATATGAGTACATTTTTATCATTTTTTCGAACTCATTAAAACTTACGAAAAAGTGAAAACCATGAGTACATTTTTATCATTTTTTCGAACTCATTAAAACTTACGAAAAAGTGAAAACCATGAGTATATTTTTATCATTTTTTCGAACTCGTTAAAACTTACGAAAAAGTGAAACCTTGGAGTTCTCTTTTAAGCCCTTTTCTGACTCCTAAAACATGAAAAGATTGCCAAGCATTTCTTTTACACTCGTTAAAACGGAATTAAAAGACGGTCCCCTTATAGCCCTTTTCTGACCGTAAAAACAGGAAAAGATTGCCGGATTTTTGTCGTTTCAAATTCGATACTGGAAATAAAACGACGTGTCCTTGATCGCTTTTTACTTTTCAGGTCAAAGACACTAATCATGAAAGTACTCCTTGGTCGCAAGACTAAGCGGTTCTCTCAAGTATTATTTTATACTTTTTCGGGCTTGGGAGACACAACTTTACGAAAAAGTTCAACCTGGAGTCTTCTTAAGTTTTTTCAGACTCTCTAAAAATGAAAAACGCCAAGTTTCTCCTATACTGGACTCGTTAAAATTTCACAGTAAAGGACCTGTTCGATTACAAACAGGAACGGACCGCTCCTTCTTAGGGTTCGAATCAAAACTAAGTTGGACTCATCCGAAGGATGAGCTTATAATCAAGCATATGTTATCCTCCTCAAGCTTGTAAAAAATAAAGAGGTACTTGCCAGAAATGGTGGGGGAAAAGAGAGAAAAATGAGCCCATTTGTTATCCTTTGTCTCAGAAGAAGCCTTATTACCACTCTTGAACACGACACTTTTCATGCACCTGGGTTGGGAAATCCTTTGCCTCACAGTTGATCAAACCACATTGAAAGTCTTTAGCCGGGTATTAAATTTGGGTCAAATGTCACCAAGCCATCTGTCGTGTCGTTATGTGTTCAAGAGGTCTCTGCAATAAACATTCAGCTGCAAAATACTTGTCATCCATTTTGGCCATCCCTGAGTCAGTCCTTACAGCTACATTTCTTCAACTTGATCTATGATTTCGTGTTGTGGGCTTGCCTGCAATGGGTCGCTTTCTATCTACATAAGCACATTATCTAGAAAGATGACCTAGGAATCGTCAGTACCTTGAAGTCTGCATGCATCAATGGCAGGTTTCTCACCTTTGACGACAGTTTACAGCATTGACTTTCGATCGAAGGATTCCGTGAAATGTTCGACATCAACTCATTCATTCACATCTCATGGATTGTACTGGGTACTTTGAGAACCATTGACATCACTGGTGGTCTCTCTCACGCTTGTTAACAATTTACATCATTGACTGGTAATCAAGTGGTTTCTACCACGTTCGACATCAACTCATTTATTCGCATGGATAGAAT
Source organism: Pinus tabuliformis (assembly GCA_031772625.1). Classification (NCBI taxonomy): domain Eukaryota; kingdom Viridiplantae; phylum Streptophyta; class Pinopsida; order Pinales; family Pinaceae; genus Pinus; species Pinus tabuliformis. Next base: position 271,496,195 of record CM062804.1, read on the forward strand.
CGTACCTGTTCGGGAAGTAGAAATGAAGACCCTGGATCTAGTTTCCACCATCCAGGCTGCGAGGAGTTTTGTATTCATTATACAGTAGACTAATCATAAACAGATGGCTGCGTCCATACTGTGTCTACAAAAGTCTATGATTATGATGTACTGCAGAATGATTCCTGTATCAGAGCAGTAGATAGTCAATTAGTTAAATTTTTCAATCTGAGTATGGGAATGCCTACCTCAGCGATGATATGATCATATATATGTATTTTGTGTTGAATACTTGCAGGTTCCGACTGGGCTCTCCACAAGATAATCATTGAAATGACAAAGTACTTCACCCTTCCTAGATGATATGAAACCCTTATCTACTACAGGCTTCGCACTTTAGGGGGCAATCTGTTACACTAAAATTTGTCACCATGACTATTTGCAGTTAGTATGGCTCCATCAACTGTCATACTATCCTCCTTGGCAAGCCTCATACCTCTGCTCTCCATGTCAAACTCCAAGAAAGAGAGAAAGTCATTAAAAATCTATATATCTCTGGGTACGCAGTTTCTCTTAGCCTTACCTGCGTGTACGCACCCCAAGTTCATAGTACCTGCGTACTTGTACGCTCTGTCTATAAAAATGGGTGCGTACTCCTGTAAAGGTCAAAAGGCGCAAGTTTCACTCCCAAAAAGTTACTTGTGGTCATTTCTAGAGCATTCTAGAAGCTTGTTTGACGTGTATGAAGCGCCTCCAAATGGTTCATGTATCCCTACCAAAGAGGAACTTATCCCATCAAGAGGGGAGCTATCCCATCCAAAGAGGGGCTTATCCCATTGATGATGGACCTGAATAACTTCCTCTAGAGCACTTAAATACAGGCATTGGGCCAAAGGGAGGGGAGGTTGAAAGCTGAACATTCCTAAGGGTAGATGCTGCTGGAATTAGGACTTCCTTGTAGAAGCTTGTGAGGGGAGATTACCATCTTTGCTTGTTTCATTTGGAAGTGGGTGAACTGATCAGAGTAAAGGAGAACCCTTGTGGACCCTGGGAGGGACTTGCACAACACCAAGGCTCAAGTTGTAATGGTTCCTTTTGTTACCTTTTAATACAAATTAGTCCATTCTTCTCAACAATTTGTTATTTATGAGTTGTTTCATATACTCCTTGGTCTATATGTTAAATATGTTTTATTTTATGTGATATTCAGGTGCTATTTAATCATTTGATTGTTAGTGAATGCAGGTTTCGAAGGGAAGGAGGAGCTCATTCGGATCAACGAAGCTGGACTACTACAACAGCGTTGGGTTACAGGTAGGATCTAAACACTTGATTTCTCATATTGTAAAGGCATATTTAGTGAAGGATTGCTCTTATTTGTCTTGTTTGTCACTAGAAAGTCTTAGGCTTTTAGGGAGGTCAGTTGTGTCCGCACTAACGACTCTTTCCGCATGACACTCAAAAGTGGATAAAATACTAAGGGAAACCTTTAACACAAGCCACATTATATGGATGGCCCTACTCGACACCCATTATAGAGTGGGGAGTACTAAAATGATGCCTCCAATTCAAGTGAGTTTTGTTAGGAGATAGTGTGCCAGGGCTTGTACGCTTAGCTTGTTTGGCCTTGCCAAAAGTCAAATTTAGAAGGGTTGGTGGTGGATGTCTTCTTGACACTTAGGGGTCTCCTCCTATTCCATAACCAATCCACTTTTATCTAATTTCACAATTCCCTATGTGCATAATTCTAGGTGTTCCTTGGGTCGAGTATAGGGCCTGGGAGATTGAGTGAGTAGGGATTAGCTCAATCCCCAAAATGTAATGTAGAATTATTTATAGGTAATATTCCTAGTGGCTAAATATCTCTCATTTCATATAAGCAAGCCTTCCTATCATCTTTAGGTAGCACACTTGGAGATACTTGAGGAAGATGGCCCATTTGGTTAAGCATGCCTGAAAGAAACTTAGGATGGCCCAAACGATGTCTAAAGCCAATAGTGAGGGATATTATCAATATCCAAGCATTGTTACTTTGGATAATTACCAAGATTAAGCTTTGGACCAATGCATAGACCATGAGGAATAAAACCACAACATGTCTACATCCTCGGAAGATAGAAATTAGCATGCATATCAATGCACCATCAACCTTTTCATAAATTATTTGTCAAAGTGGCATGACCATCTATACAAGGATTTCTAGTCATTGTGATGTGAGTGAAGCGGCAATCTACAAGTCATGGTACTCTACCATTTTTTCTAGTGTATTTATGCATATATGTAATGTCCCCATCCGCTTAGGATACATAAGGAGAAGATTATGCTAGCCTAATTAAGTTCTTGTAGGCTAGGACGTGTTGAAATTTGGCAGCTCAAGGAGAAATTCCCTCCTAGGGGAAACCCTTCTCACCCTCTAGAGACCCTACTAGCCCTTGGAAGATTTTAATTTGCACATGGGAAAATATTATTTTTAGTGTGGAACCATGACAACACAAAAAGTTCAAGTTGTCCTGGAAGAGGAAATTCAACCTCCAAACACACATATAAATTGACCAAGGTTGATCTCATTTGGAGACATCACATCGCACACCATTTCATCTTCTCCTGGTTCAATCTAGCCTGAAATTGCAAGGTTTGAGCTCACACGTGTGAAGAGGAGAGAGATATATATGTTGACTGAGTTTGACTTCTGATTTGGGATTGGTTTGACTTGCTTTGACTTTGGTTGACTTGGGTTACTTTGACCAATTTCTTATATGTTCCTGGGAGACCAAATTCAGGAGGTTGTTTACCAAAAAAATTAGGCATGCATTGACCATCTTTGCCTATTATTCTAAAGCTAGGGTTTTCGCAAGTCAACTCTGACTTTGACCAAATTTGAAGGTTGTTTTGAGCACTGTTTTGACTAAGGTTGACTGGTCAAAAGAGGTTAAATTCTTTGTTTCCTTGGCTAAATTTTTCTAGGCACTTTGACTGTTAATTGTTGATTGGTAAGGGCAATGTTGACTGTTGTTGACTTTGACAAGAAATTGTAGAATTTAGTTTGACCATATTTGACTTTTGCGCTCATATTTGATTGGATATTGGATTATTATTTGGGATAGTCAAGGCTTTGACCTTTAATCGATTATGCACACACTTGGACTATGTAACTCTCTGTTGAAAATTTGATGACAATCTAATAGAAGAAGAATTTGGAAATGGTTCCCCCCTTGTGGGGCTTTTCCCTAGTCTTTGACCAAATATTTGTTTCTCTATTGTTCTTGGTTGCCTTCTATAATTGTGTATATGGTTTTCTGTTATATATACAATTGCTTATTGTTATTGAAAGATTCTAGATAATTGGATAAAGTGATTACTATTGGAAGAAGTATTGTTATAAGTGATTGTTACAACATAGAACATTGAAAAAATAACATGGTATCAAAGCTGAGGTGAAGACAAGCCTAAGGAGACCAGAGAAACTACCCTTGGAAGATATATTATCCATTTTTGAAGATCACTTGACTTGGTCAGGATTTCTACCTCATACTTCAAGATTGAAGAGAAGTTGAACGACTCATCTAACTATGTTGTTTGGAGAGCTGGGGTTGATTTGATTTTGGAGGAAAATGATGTTTTGGGAAGGGTACCTAAACCTCTAGAGAATGATTTTTCTACTGTCAAGTCCAAGTACAATAAAGGTGAGGTCAAAGCTAAGAAAATTATTATTGATTCATTGAGAGATCACTTGATCACTTATGTTGCAAAGTTCAAGAAATCTAAGGAAATATATGATAATTTGGTTGGGATGTATGAGGTCAACAACTTGAGTCATATCCTTTCCTTGAAGAATCAACTCAAGGATATTAAGATGAACAATGGAGAGATTGTGCACTCATACTTCATGAGAATATCCCAACTCAAGGATCGATTTTTTTCTGCTAGAGAAATTACATCTGATAGAGAGTTGGTTCTAATTGCACTTGGAGGTCTTCCTCTGATTTGGGAGACATTCATCACAACTATTAGCAGCAGTGACAGGTTCCCTTCTTTGATGAGTTATTGGGCAAGTGTAATCAAGAAGAGACCGTGATGATATCTAGAGGGAAAATTCAAAAGCATGAAGAAGGGGAACCCATTGCATTTGTTTCTCAAGCCAAGAAGAGGAAAGAAAGAGGAGGGCCATCTAATTCAAGAAATCATGCTCTAGCATTCAAGGACTCTAATAGAATAATTAAAAGGGATGTGTCACAAATTGAATGCTACAATTGCCACAAGCTTAGTCACCTTGCCCAAGATTGTCCAAAAAAGAGAAATTCTCCAAGGTTCTACACCAACAACAGATTTAACAATAAAAGAAGAAGAGAGGCTCTTGTTTCTTGTGAATAAGGTCATCTTCCTCCCAAGAGATCAAGGAACTCAAGGTATGATAATTATGTAGGTGCCACTCAGTCTAAATACTTTCTTATTTCTCCTCTTTCTAGCTCATCTCCTCCAAATTTGTTTGATAACTGGTTAGTGGATAGTGGGGCCTTTAAACACTTCATTGGTTATCATGAAGTCCTTTCAAACCTAGTTGAGAGGAAGACAAATTTGAAGATCATTCTTGGGGACAATTCTACTTATCCTATAAAGGGGTCTGGTTCTGTATCATTTCATTTCAATTTTGGTCAAAGTATACATCTACAAGATGTTATATATTTGTCGGGATTGAAAAATAATCTAGTGTCTATATCTGCCTTGGAGGAAAAAGGAATGAATATTTCTTTTATAAATGGAAAGGTCCTTACTTAGCCAATGGAATCTCACTTGAGGTATGCCTTCACTTTGGGATCAATAATTGAAGGCCTTTATAAAGTCAATGGAAGACCAATTCAAGCATTGGTTCATGATAGTAATCATCAATGTGAGTTGCGGCATCAAAGGTTTGATCACCTTCATTATGAAGTGTTTCCTAAGGTGAGGAAGATGGTTTCTAGAATGCCTGAAGTTGGAATAAACCATGATGGATTTTTTTTAGATGTGGGCCCTAGGGAAAAATTTAAGGATGAAAATTTATTAGAATGTTTAGAAACCTTAGCGAATCTCACTAATCCATGATATGCAATCTATATAATGTTTGCAAAATTTTTGTAAAAATATTCAAATTTCTAATAATTTTATATAATCTCTATATAAAATTTTGGCTATTTTTAAGGTAAAATAATTTTATACTATAAAATATGGGCGAATCATTTTTATAAAAAATGGAAATTACCAATTTTTTTTTTGAAAAAACATGGAAAATTAGCCCACCCGCGAATATTAGCCCCTAAAATTTTCCCTATGTGCAAGTGGAAAGAAGACAAAGGGATCATTCCCTTAAAGAAGAAGCAATACCAATGGAATACTTCAACTAAGTCATTTTGATCTGTGTGTTGGAAAATGTAACTAGGTTCGATCTTCATAATATTCTATGTACTATTGATTTTATGTATTTGTTGTAAAAGAGAATATATATATATATAAATATATATATATATATATATATATATATATATATATATATATATATATATATATATATATATATATATATATATATATATATATATATATATATATATATATATATATATATATATATTATTTTATTAGCATGTGTTTCATGCTCTAGGTCAATTTTATTTTAGGTCAAGCACCCATTGTGTGCTTCAAGGGTTTTTCATAGAGTCAAGAAGTCAAACGATTCATTGTCACATGTATTAGACACTATGGTCATCTTGTATCAAGTCAGAAGAACTGATTTTAAGCCAGATGTGTCAATATAACACTCCAAGATCAAGTTGGCCTACAAGAGCTTAAGTTGGCCTCATTAGGTTTGTTCTAGCTTCATAAAAGTGTATATATACAATAGCATTCAACCTCATTTGGTGCGCATCCAAGAAATTTTGATCTAAGGAAGAAAAGTGAAGAAGATAAAAGAACAAAACGAATACTACAAGACTACAAGAAGAACTAAAATCTAATTTTTTTCTCTACCCATCTCACTCACACGTGTGAAGAACTAGGGCATCATTTATTGCAGCAAAGTCAAGATTGCAATCGTTTTAAAAGGCCGAATTTTGGTGACAAAAGGATCAAGTTTGCAAGCTTCATCACCTAGAAGAAGTGAGCAAGTCCAGTGAAGGAAGAAGGAGAAATATTTTTCCACATTACTCCCACACATGCGAAGATGCAGCTACTGCAGGAAGGCCAAAAATTGTAGGTCTGAAGAAGGAAGTGAAAATGTGTTGCAGGGGTCAAAGTTGAGGATTTAGATAAGTTTGACTAGAATTGACTTTGTTGAAGCTAAATCACATTTAAAGGAAGGTTGACTTGATCTTGAAGGGGTATTTGTCTTGGGTCTAAGGTCTTGGAATTCATCATTTGAATATTCTATAAGAAGAGAAGAACTACTTGTGGGTTTTCCTCTCTAGGAGAGGTTTTGACCCTGGCTAGCAACCTATATCTTATGTCCATTTGTTCTATTGATCCTCATAGTTTGGTAGTTGTTTGATGATAATAACACTATAATAATCAAGTGAATAATAATTTAATTACAAGTACATCAAGTTTAAGTAAAAGAACATCACAAGCAGTTATCATAGTAAAGAGAAATCACCCTAATCTAGCTGCCATAGATTTCTCAACATGGTATCAGAGTTAAGGTGACATGAAGAGGCAACTTGAATATCACTCAAGTGAATAAGGATACATAAGGGCCAAATACATGAAGAAGAGCATCAAGGAGGACTAGTCAACACTTCATGAAGACTATCATTTTGAAGGAAGAACTCTTGAAAGAAGAACAAGACCTCAAGGACCCTACCTCCATTCAAAGAAAGAAGGACTCTACACACTTGAATTATTCTTGGAAGCCTCCACATTCTATATTATCAACCAAAGGAAGAAATAAGAGCAATTCATCATCATCTAAAGTACAAATTAATCTCCCTCATATTGAAGGAAAGAACATATCTAAAACATATTTTAAGGAAGAAGAACATTTGTCCCTATAGTGAAGAAGAAGCATTGTCATTCTTGGAGAAGGAAGATCATCATCAAGAAATGCATCGAGTAGAAGACGATATCGATGAAGCATCCTCATTTGTCAAGTAAGTACTTTATATTTATGTTTCATCCTACAAACCAAATGACTACTTTCTGCAAGGAGAACAATAAACTGTTGATACATCAAACTACCTTGCATGGAAGAAGAGAATAGATTTTATTATCATGGAAAATGAATATTTTGAGTATGTCAAGGGCTCCATCACTAAGCCTCCTCAATAAAAATCTAAATAATCGTCAAAGTATATGAAAGGATAAATAAGAGCTCAAATAATCCTCATTGAATCTATCAAGGATTCTCGCATTCCCTATGTAGCAAAATTGAAGACACAAAAAGAGATCTAAGACAAGTTGGTAGAATTGTTCTTTGTAAGTATTGCAGGAGAAATAATATCTTTAAGAATGAAATTATACAAGATGAAAGTATCAAGATAAGAAGGGGAAGCCTCATAGCTTATGAAGGTATCTCAAGTAAGAGAACAACTGCAAGATCTAGGAGAAATAATGTCATATCCAAAAATGACTACGCTTGTACTCAATGCACTATCAGATGAATGAGGAAACTTTGTATCAAGCATCTATGGAAAGAAGGAAGTTACTTCATTCAATGATCTATGTTCATTATGTAAGATTTAAGAAACCATATTAAAAGCAAAGAATGACGTTGGTTCAAATGAGCAAACACAAACATTCGCAGTTGTGACAAGGAAGAAAGGAAAGTTTGGAAAATTTGAGCTTCGAAAGAAGTTTCAAAAGAAAATTGACATGTCTAAGATTCAACGTTATGAATGTAATCAATATGGGCACTTCAAAAGGAATTATCCTAAACTCAAGAAGGGCAACAAGCCTAGAAAGGAAAGAAGTGAATCCCATGTGACCGAACAAGTAGAAGAACTAGAAGAGAAGAAAACAAAGAAGGAAGAAGTGAAAGACCTCTACTACTAAAGGTTTCTCATACTTTAAGTTTATTTTCAAGTCAACAGTCATGATAGAATTATTATACGTATGGTAATATGCATTGTAGTAGTGATAATATGTTGGGTCCCTATAATACTAGTGATTACCCCATTACTATTGTAGTTATACCCCTTATTAATATTGTTGTGCCCCTATTTCCCCCATATTGTTATTACTATGCCCCATAGAATCCCTCTATTGCTATTTTTGTGGCTTTATATTATTATTGTTAGGTCGGCTGGATTATATTGTGACTCCTTAGACTCCTATATATAGAAAGGAGGTTTTGTCATTTGAATCATCCAATAATTGTTCATTTATGTAATGTAAAGGAGGTTGCCCCCTCAAAGAGGCTGAATTCTAAGGCGTTGATCTATATTTTCTATCTTTTCTTGAGCTGGTTTCATAACATTTGGTATCAGAGCTTTGGATTCTAGGGCTTCGCTGCTCCAAACAGGTCATAGTGGAATTTTCGCTATAACTTTTTTTCTGCGACGTTTCAGAAGTTGCAAAAAAAACTCATTTGAGAAGAAATCGCGCTGAATCTCAGATCCGAATTTTAGAGCTTTTCTCTCGACATTTGCGGAGATATGATCTGAGGAAGTTGGTCTTTTTGCAGACTCCTGAATTACATTCCAAATAGGTGACCTGGGGAAAATCGTGATAAATTTCTCTCTGGGGATCAGATTGAAATTTAGTAAGAAGGTACAGAAAGAGGACGGACTGTAGTTTCTTTTATGCATTTTTCAGTTCCAAAGGTCGAAACAGTGACTCGTGGCATGTCGTACAAGTTCGCTCTACTGAACTAGTCTATAATCAAGTCACTGTGGGAGATTTCGCATAACTCTTCCTTGGAGAATCTAATTTGGGTCAGACTTGTGGCATTGGAAAGAGGACATAGAAAGCTACTACAGGTCGCAATTTTAGAATTGGAGGATCTGAATTTACAGAGATACATCAGATTCAATATCAGGCTTCTACAAAGTGAAAAAAGGTGTGTAGTTTTTTTTTAAATTTTTACGTAAGCTTGGTTTGAAGGAATTCAAAGGGCATAGTAAAGCATTATTATAGGTAACTGATGCCCTGAGGAAAGAAAATGCAAACACCTAGTAAGGAACCTGAAAGCTCTAGCATGACTCATGAAGAAGAGGAAGAAATTCTACATGATATATCAAAATTACAAGAACAAGTGCAACAAATGTCACGCTCACAAAAGCTAACAGAAGCTAAGATAAATGGCGTGGAATCTAAGATAAATGGCGTGGAATCTAAGATAAAGGGCATGGAAGCTAAGATGGATGATTCGAAGACATATTTGAAGAGAGACATGGCAGATTTGAAGACAGACATGGCAGATTTGAAGACAGATTTGACAAATTTTCTACAAGAAATACTTACTAATGGTGAAAAGGTTGTAAAGGAAACTCATGATGTGAACAAAAGAAATGTTAATCATGATTCCATAGACTCTAATGTTGGATCGAAGACCCACCATATTCCAAAAATCGATATGAGGAAGTTTGATGGCAAGGATCCCGCCACATGGATATTACAGATGGAGCAATTCTTCGATCTCAATAATGTGCAAAACACACAAAAGGTACGTATGGCAACTTTATATTTGGAACCAAATCAGTTTGTATGGTATCAATGGCTTTGCTCTCGTAAACAATTTATCACTTGGGCAATTTTTACGGAAGAATTGATAGCACATTATGAGGATACAAAAAGCAACACTTTTTTTAGCCAATTGATAAGTCTCAAACAAAAGGGTTCAATAATGGAGCACATTGAGGAATTCCAAAAATTGAACATAAGGGTAAAAGATATTCCAGAGGAGCATAGGATTGATGTGTTCATAGGGTCTTTAAAGGATAATATCCAACATGATGTTCGCCTTTGGGAACCTGATTCATTAGAGAAGGCATTCAGGTTAGCAAGAAAAATGGAAAGCAAAATTATGGCAACCAGGAAGCATACCACTCACAACTATAAAGACGGAAGTGTTGTTGCCCCTAGTCTTCCACAACCTATAAAGTTGACACCACAACAATTGGAAGAAAAAAGAGCAAAAGGGCTTTGTTACAGTTGTGATAGCAAATACACTAAAGGTCATAAGTGTGCTGAGAAGAAATTTTTCTACATAGATTGTGAAGAGGAAGAAGAAAAGGAGCAAGAAAGGTCAAAAGAAGAGGATATACTCCAGGAACAAAGCCTAGATGAAGAAAAATAAATCCGACCATATCTTGTAATGCATTGGCGGGAATTACCACTCCTCAAACCATCAAGATAGAAGGACAAATCAAGAAGAAAAAGGTAATAGTGTTGATTGATTCAGGAAGCACCCACAATTTTATTCATTGTAAGGTAGCAAAAGAATTGAATTGCTTCCTATATCCAGCACCAGAGTGTCAAGTGATGATTGCAAATGGAGGAACAATAAATTTCTCTGGAAAGTGCCATAATATCAAGCTATCCATGGGAGAATATGTATTGACTAGCCCAATGCTTTCCATTCCAATGGGAGGTGCTGATGTTGTACTAGGAGTCCAATGGCTACAATCCTTGGGTACAATAGCTTTTAATTTTCAAGAAATTTTCATCAAATTTTCTACGGAAGGAAAGGAAGTTGAATTAAGGGGTATTGCAGGGAAACCAGGAAAGATAATCAGCTCTAATGGTATGACAAAGCTTCTAAAAAAGGAGCAAAGAGGTGTAATTGCACAATTATGTTCGCTAGATGTTTCCACATCGGAATCATCTATTTCTCCAGATCTCCAAAAAGTCCTGGACAATCATTCCAAGGTATTTGAGACTCCCAAAGGTCTCCCACCTATGCGTGATCATGATCATGCTATTCATCTAATTCCAGGAAGTGTTCCTCCAAACATCAGGCCGTACAGATATCCCTATGCCCAAAAGAGTGAAATTGAACGTATGGTTGCAGAAATGCTAGAGGCTGGTATAATTCAACCGAGTCAAAGTTCTTTCTCTGCTCCAGTAGTATTGGTGCACAAGAAGGATGGATCATGGCGCATGTGTCCGGATTATAGGGAGCTCAACAAGCTCACTATTAAAGATAAGTTCCCCATTCCTGTCATTGATGAATTACTGGATGAATTGCATGGATCAATTTACTTCACCAAGTTGGATCTTCGTTCAGGATATCATCAAATCAGAATGAAGACTGAAGACATTCCGAAAACAGCATTTAGAACTCATGAGGGTCATTATGAATTTTTGGTCATGCCTTTTGGCCTTACCAATGCACCTTCAACATTTCAAGGTTTGATGAATTCAATTTTCAAACCATTCCTTAGAAAATTTGTGTTAGTATTTTTTGATGATATACTAATCTACAGCAAGTCTTGGAAGGATCATGTTGAACATGTTGACAGGGTGCTACAACTATTGGAAGAGAAACAATTATATGCAAAAAGATCCAAATGTTTCTTTGGAGTCCAGGAGGTGGAATATCTGGGTCATATTGTATCTCATGAAGGAGTTAAGGTAGACCCTAGCAAAATTAAAGCCATTAAGGAATGGAAAATCCCCACATCCATAAAGCATCTGCGAGGATTTCTCGGGTTGACAGGGTATTATCGCAAGTTTGTTAAGAATTATGGGAGAATAGCAGCACCTCTAACAACATTATTGAAGAAAGATGCATTTTCATGGACTCCGGAAGCAACAAAGGCCTTTGAACATCTTAAAGAGGCAATGTGCCAAGCACCGGTCTTAGCTACACCGAACTTCACAAAACCTTTATTGTGGAATGTGATGCTTCAGGAAATGGAATTGGTGCTGTTCTAATGCAAGATGAAAGACCCATTGCTTTTGAAAGTCGTCCAATCAAGGGAAAGTTTTTAAGCAAAGCTATTTATGAGAAGGAAATGTTGGCAATACTCCATGCACTTAAGAAATGGCGACCCTACCTAATGGGAAGACACTTCAAGGTAAAAATAGATCATGATAGCCTTAAATACTTTTTAGAACAAAGATTATCCTCTGAAGAGCAACAAAAGTGGGTCACAAAGATGTTGGGTTATGACTTTGAAATCATCTACAAAAAAGGGAAGCAAAATGTGGTGGCAGATGCACTCTCAAGAAAGGATGAGGATGTGGAAGCATTGTTGTGCGACATTTCTATTATCCAACCAGATTGGATAAACGAAGCAAGGGAGGAATGGAAGAATGACGAAGAAGTGTGGGCACTTATTCGAAAGTTACAACAAGATTCCAGTACGTCTGATACATTTAGCTATTCGTTATGGTACAAAGATTGCTTATACCTCTGTAAGAATTCCCAGCTAAAACAAAAGATTCTTATGGAATTGCACACTTCTCCCTTAGGAGGGCACTCAGGATTTTTAAAAACTTACCACAGGGTTAAGAAGGAATTTTTTTGGGATGGCCTTAAATCAGATATTCAAAAGTTTGTGGCGGAATGTTTGGTTTGCCAAAAAAATAAAGTTGAAACAATTAAGACACCGGGTCTATTACAACCTTTATCCATTCCAAGCCAACGTTGGGAGGAGGTTTCAATGGATTTTATCACAGGTTTACCCAAGTCTGAGGGAAAGAGTGTCATCATGGTGGTAGTTGACAGACTTACCAAGTATGCACACTTTTGTGCATTATCACATCCATTTAAAGCCAGTACAGTTTCTACTGCATTTATGGAAACAATTCAAAAGCTACATGGAAACCCAAAGATTATTGTAAGTGACAGAGATCCCATTTTCACGGGAAATTTTTGGACAGAATTATTTTCTTGTCTTGGTACTCAGTTAGCTCATAGCTCATCTTATCATCCTCAATCTGATGGGCAAACTGAGATAGTAAACAAATGTTTGGAAGGATATCTTCGTTGCTTTGTATCTGATAAACAGACACAATGGGTCAAATGGTTGCCTCTGGCTGAATGGTGGTATAACACTTCCTTCCATACAGCAACAAAAATGACCCCATTTATGGCACTTTATGGGTATCAACCACCATCCATCACATCATATTTAAGAGAAAATTCTAAGGTTCAGGCAGTGGAACATCACATCGAACATCAACAACAAGTCCTCCAACTCTTAAAGGATAACCTCGTGTTGGCACAGAATAGAATGAAACAACAGGCAGATCAACATCGCAGTGAAAGAAGTTTTGATGTAGGTGATTGGGTATTCCTACGGCTACAACCATATAAGCAAATGTCCCTCAAGCAAGCTAAGAAGGATAATAAATTATCACCAAAGTATTATGGTCCGTACAAGGTGTTGCAAAAGATTGGTACTATGGCATACAAATTGGAGCTTCCTGCAGCTTCTCGATTGCACCCAGTTTTCCATGTTTCATGTTTAAAGAAGGTTATAGGTGACAAGCTCCCAGTTCAAACAATATTGCCAGAACTTGACAAGGAAGGAAAAATTATATTGGAACCGGAAGCAGTCACAGAAACAAGAACTCGACAACTACGAAATCGATCAATTTCAGAGTATCTTATCAAGTGGAAGAACTTATCCGCTGAAGATTCCACATGGGAGGATGAGAATTTTATGCAGAAGTATCCAGAACTACTCAAGCGTTGAGGACAACACTTTTTTGAAGGAGAGGGGCATGTTGGGTCCCTATAATACTAGTGATTACCCCATTACTATTGTAGTTATACCCCTTATTAATATTGTTGTGCCCCTATTGCCCCCATATTGTTATTACTGTGCCCCATAGAATCCCTCTATTGTTATTTTTGTGGCTTTATATTATTATTGTTAGGTAGGCTGGATTATATTGTGACTCCTTAGACTCCTATATATAGAAAGGAGGTTTTGTCATTTGAATCATCCAAGAATTGTTCATTTATGTAATGTAAAGGAGGTTGCCCCCTCGAAGAGGCTGAATTCTAAGGCGTTGATCTATCTTTTCTATCTTTTCTTGAGCTGGTTTCATAACATAATATGGAATCATTATTAGAAGCATGAAAGGGTAGAAAAAACAACATTTACATGGTTGAAGCAAGTCGTCTAGCAAGATAAAGAGATCATGAAACCTCGTCATCACTAGAAATAAGAAATATTTGTAGAAAAAATATCATCAAGATCCTCCATTGGAATCTTTGTTGAAAAGGTTTACCTCCACTTAGACTCAAGCAAGTGTTACATAGATAATCTACATTCCACCTAGCATGGGATCCACAGTTTGGAAGGATGAAGGTAAGATGAGAGAAATGTGTAGCATGATAATTTTGTTGAAGTACTTCTCCATCTTCAAGCAGGGGAAAGGAAGTCTAGATGACCACATGAAGGAAGAGGTATGCATATATCTGGTAATTTTTAATAGATAAGTAGAGTCATGTCATTACTTAGTTGCAGATAAAATAGTTGGAATACTCTATCTCATGAACATGATTGAAGAAGGAACTCTTCCTTATGAATGACACATGAAGGCATAAAACAATATGCCTTGAACTCTTCTACATTATGACATGACATAATCAACATCATATGACCTCATATGAGGTGGTGAACAACAATTGTCTCTATGCAAGAAGATCTATGTATAGAGATCCCGAGGAAGTAGTATGTGAAGAACGTGAAAGAAGAGTTCGTGAAGATGTGTCTACAACTACTTAATCAACATCTAATATTAAAAGGATTGACTATAACATCTCCACAAAGAAGTTATGAATACCTTTTGTAGAATATAAGGAGGTGGGCCATAAGGTTTCTAATAAGAAGGAACTATGTACAGAAATACTGAAGAAAGAAGTTATGAAGACCATGATGATTACGATGAAGAAGGATAACCTCAGTAATGGAAGCCTTGGAGATGGATTCGTAAAGAAAATATCTTGATGTTGCAAAGATAGATGGCATGACAAAGGGCCATCATGAAGAGGTAATTTTATATTTGATGTTCATTTTTTTATTTTTTGAAAGCATCCGGTTGGATTAGAACAGGGCTACCAAAAAAAGGTTATAGAAATTCACCTGCAACTAGTACACATAAGATTAAATGCATAAATTTGGAAGGAACATGACTTGGAAGAGGTAGCAATATGAAGGACAACCAGATGATGGAAGAAGGTCACTTCCTGGTTCAACACTATGAAGAGGAAAGGGAAAGTGATGTAGAAGATAGCCAATTCACTATGAAGAAGTTGGCTCCATGATGAAGAAGTTGAAGTTCATTGATGACATGATGATGCAAAAAGGAGGAGCCCTAGAAGCAACTAATAGTTCTATGATATCCACCAAAGTGTAGATAGATGTTGTTGAAAACAAGTCCTAGTTAAGAGGGATATTGGGGCATATTCCTTTTGTATAAAGGGAATGAGCATATCCTCCCTAGTTGAGAGGGAGAGATAGACACATCATTCTTGTCTTCATATCATGAAGAAAGAATGGAGGATTAAGTAAGCATCTAAGACTGATATCGATACTCTTTGAGGATGAGGTAGAGCATCCAATAGATAAGAGTAGTCGAAGAGGAGATTCCTTGAGGATGTGTAAATCCAAAACAGGAATGGTCCTAAAAGGACATGCCTTGTGAACATCTAGATGGGGTATGTGCCTTGAGAGACAATGATGGTGTCTATAAGTCATTATCTCCCCAACATTGTGCTCCAATCTAGTGGAGAGATAGAGTTGTTAGTCAAGGCCTTGCTATATGACAATGTTGGTTCATATGATGAGATTCATTGATATAAGCTGAAAAGATAGCTTATGAGATGGTTTACCAATCTGACTCTTTTTATGAGAATTCTTCAGTATGAGAATTTCCTTGTACCATTGTTATTATGAATACCTCCCTAGTTAAGAGGGAGTCTTGGAAAATGTAAGTAGGTCAAGTCTTCACAATATTATATGTACTATTGATTTTATGTATTTGATGTAGAAGAGAAGGAGAAATTTATTATTATTATTTTATTAGCATGGGTTTCATGCTCTAGGTCAAATTGATTTTAGGTCAAGCACCCATTGTGTGCTTCTAGGGTTTGTCATAGAGTCAAGAAATCAAAGAGTCATTGTCATGTGTATTAGACCATATTAGGCATCTTGTATCAAGTCAAAATAATTAATTTTAAGTCATATGTGTCAATATACCCCTCCAAGATCAAGTTGGCCTCATTAGGGTTGTTTGAGCTTCATAAAAGTGTATATATATACAATAGCATTGACCTCATTTTGTGTGCATCCAAGGAAGTTCGATCTAAGTAAGGAAGAAGAGTGAAGAAGAGAAAAGAACAAAACAAAGACTAGAAGAGTACAAGAAGAACCGAAATCTAAAGTTTTCTCTACCCATCTCACTCACATGTGCGAAGAACTAGGGCATTGTTTATTGTGGCAAATTCAAAATTGCAATCATCTTAAAAGGTGAAAGTTTGGTGACAAAAGGATCAAGTTTGCAAACCTCATAACCTAGAAGAAGTGAGCAATTCCAGTGAAGGAAGGAAGGAGACCTATTTTTCCACATTACTCCCACACGTGCGAAGTTGTGGTTGTTGCATGAAGGCCAAAAATTGCAAGTCTGAATAAGGAAGCGAAAAAATGTTGCAAAGGTCAAAGTTGAGGATTTAGAGAAGTGTTAATAGAGTTGACTTTGTTGAAGTTGAAGTACATTGAAAGGAAGGTTGACTTGATCTTGGAGAGGTCTATGTCTTGAGTATAAGGTATTGGAATTCATTACTAGAATATTCTATAAGAAGAGAAAAATTACTTGTGGGTTTTCCTCTCTTAGAGAGGTTTTGGCCCTTGGTAGCATATCTCATGTCCATTTCTTCTATTGATCTTCATAATTTGGTAGTTGTTTGATGATAAAAACACTATAATAATCAAGTGAAAAAAAGCTAATTACAAGTACATCAAGTTCAAGTAAAATAACATCACAAGTATTTATCAAAGTAAAGAGAAATCACCCTAATATAATTTCCATAGATTTCTCAATGATGTGGACCCATGCCAATGACTTCTCTTGGTGGCTACCTGTACTGCATAATCTTTGTGGATGACTTCTCTCGCAAGTAAAAGGTTTTCTTATTGAATCACAAGGATTAAGCATTTGATATGTTCAAGGACTTGAAGGCCTTGATAGAAAATCAAACAGGGAAGAGAATCGAAATCTTCAAGTCTGATAATGGAGGATAATTCATTTCAAATGAGTTCATTGACTTTTGCAAGAAATTTGGAATCAAGAAAGAGACCATCAAACTTTATAACCCCGAGCAAAATGGGGTAGCTGAAATGAAGAACAACATTAGCATGGAAGCTACCTGAGCCATGTTGCATGATCAAAATTTGTTGAAGTTTCTATGGGGTGAAGCTTCTAACACAACAGTCTACATTAAAAATAGGACTCATCATCAAGCCTTGAGTGACAAGACTCTCGAAGAAGTTTTCAAATGTATAAAGCTTGATGTTGGATATTTGAGGATCTTTGATTTCCCTATTTATTTCCATGTGCCGAAGGACAAGAGGAACATGTTGGAAGCTTCAAGAAAGAAAGGTACGTTGTTGGCTATTGTGAAAATTCTAAACCTTATAGAATATATGTACATGTTCAAAGGAATATAGAGTTTAGCGGGGATCTGACATTTGATGAAGGTGTTTCCCTTGGGAAAACAAGGGATACTCCATCCCATGCTAATGTCGAAAGAAAGGATGATGCCATGGATACAAAAGAAGAGACTCATATGCATGTGCCAGAGCCTAATATTGTTGATGAACATATGGAACCCATGGACCACTTGGATCCCCATTCATGTAATACTCTTGGTAGGAAGAGACAATTATGGCTTCTTGATACTTTATAGGATGCTAAAAGACATGATGTTGTAAGAGGAACCTTCACGAAAAACAAGAAGCCATGTTGATATCATGGATCTATTGTAGCAATGAGAAACATGATACAAACTAAATCACGCACTATTAAAGGAGTGAAAGAACAAGTATGGAAGGATGTTATGACCGAAGAATATGAGTCCATTATGAAGAACGATGTGTAGGAAGTGATTCTGAGACCCAAAGGAAAAAAAATTGTGACTTCTAAATGGTTGTACAAAATTAAACATAATGCAGATGGAAGTATCGAGAAATACAAGGCAAGATTTGTGGCTATAGGTTGCTCCCAAAAATAGGGAGAGGACTATGCTGACATATTTGCACCGGTTTCCCTCTACACTACTATTTTATCTATCGTTTCTCTTGCTACTAGTCAGGGATGGGCACTTCAATAGTTGGATGTGAAGACTCGTGTTTTTACATGGCATTCTCAAGGAAGAAGTATATGTTGATAAACCACAGGGATTTGAGGAGCATGATATGAAGACTCGTGTATGAAGGTTGAAGAAAACTCTTTATGGATTGAAGCAAGACCTTAGGTCTTGGTATGCCCGCATTGATAACTACCTAATGAAGATTGAATTTATGAGAAGCAATGTTAACCCGAACCTCTACTTCAAATTTGTCCAAGGTATGCCCCTAATTTTGGTATTATATGTTGATGATTTATTCTTGATAGATGGAGAGCCTCTTATTCTCAAGTGTAAGAGGGAGTTGGCCTCTGAATTTGAGGTGAAAGACCTTGGTTTGGTGCACTACTTCCTAGGCTAAAGGGTATGGCAAAGCCCTGGTGAGATTTTCCTTTCGTAAGGGAAATATGTTGTGAAGATATTGGAAAGATTTGGTATGGTATATTGCAAGTCCATGGCTACACTAATGAAGATGAACTTCAAGAAGTTATATGGATAAATTGTGGGACCTGATTTGGAAAATCCCTCTGAGTATCGACAATTGATTGGGGCACTGATGTTCTTAGTGAACACTTGGCTAGACATCTTTTGTTTTCAATACTCTGAGTCAATTTATGAATAAGCCCCTACATGCATACTGAGTTGTTGTTTAACATGTGTTGAGATATCTACATGGGACTGTTAATCTTGGACTGAGATATATTGACCAAGACGTGAGACTACACAGATACACTGATGTTGATTGGGATGGAAATATTGTTTACAGGAAGAGCACATCAGGGAGTTATTTGAGCCTAACATCTACCACGACATCTTGGTTGAGCAGGAAGCAGAAGTTTGTTGCTCTTAGCACAGCCGAATTTGAGTACATTGTTATTAGCATGACTAGTTGTAGGGAAGTATGGTTGAGGAAGCTCTTTGAAGAGTTATTTGAACATGTATTGGATATGAGCGTGATATATTGTGACAACAAAGTGGGATCCAACTTTTAGAGAATCTTGTATTCCATGAAAAGTCCAAACATAGTGAGATTAGATATCACTATATCCGAGATATGGTGTAGAGAGAAATTGTAAGACTCCATCACATTTCGACTAATGAGAAAGTGGGATCCAACTTTTAGAGAATATTGTATTCCATGAAAAGTCCAAACATATTGAGATTAGATATCACTATATCCGAGATATGGTGTAGAGAGAAATTGTAAGACTCCATCACATTTTGAATAATGAGAAAATAGCATATATTCTTACCAAGCCTTTGCTGAAAGGTAAGTTCTTGGTCTTCAAAGAGCAGCTTCGATTGGTAGAAGTGACCCTCCTAGGAAAGGGTCACGGTTGATCGAGAACACTAAGTTAGGCTCTTCCCCCCTGTTTGAGCTCCCAGCGTGGGAATGGAGTTGTAGAGCTCCTGGGGTTGAGGGAAATCTGGACAATAGGTGTGTGTGATCCTTACCCCTTGCGGTAAGTTATATCTATCATATTGTTAATATAGGGTATGTGTGATCCTTTTTATTTATAAAAAGTTGTATCTCTCCCTATCAGGTCTAGACTTGATAGAGTATACCCCAATATGCATCCTACCCACAAGTTGGACTCGTAGGGATTACCACCCATCTTGCCAATGGGTGACGAGATTTGAGTGTGTGTGATCCTTACCATTTTGGTAAGTTGTAATTCTCCCAAGTGATAGGACGAATGTGTTCTACCACCTGAATCTTGAGGGTCAAGGTGGGAAGATCAGTAGATAATAGGCATGTGTGATCCTTACCCTTCATGGTAAGTTGTATCTCTCATATTTGTTGGAAATTGTAACTAGGTTCAGTCTATATTTGATGTATTTGAATCATCATAAAATGTACTTGTCAAAAGAATAAAGAAAAGAATTTTTATTATTGTAACAATGACTCATTAAAGCATGCGTTTCATGCTTGGGTTATCATTATATTAGTCAAAGTCCCCATTGTGGAATCCTAAGATTAATATTGAGTTTATAGAGTCACTGTACATTCAAAGAGACCCTTCTTGGGCTTTTGAATCATGTAGAAAGGTTAAATATTAAGTCAAATATGATTTATGTATCCTCCACACCAAGTTGGCCTAGAAGAGATCAAGTCGGACTAAGGACACTTATTTGACCCACAAGAAGCCTAGAAATACAAGCTAGTCGAAGTCATTTGGAGCATCACATCTCAAGGTGGTTCGATATGATTCTCAATAGTAGTTTGGGAAGTGTGAATTCTGATGTCGGGAAAACAAAGGAAGTGTGAGTTTGGGGAAGTCTAAGGAGAAGAAGAAAATCGAACTTTTGGTGCCTCTATCTACCTGTTTCATTCCTAGATTGGGAGATCGAAGTCTTCCAAGTTTCACTGGTGGCAGAAGCTACCTGATGCCAAAAGTTGCCGCCTAGTCGAAGTTGCTGGAAGGAATTTGAAGATCTGAGAGGTTGACTTGGTGTGGAGGGAAGGTTTGGTCTTTGTCTAGGGTGAAGAGTCTCAAAGAATACTATTTAAAGGAATAATTTTTTTGACTTTGTTTTTCCCTCGAGGGGGATTTTTCTTTGGCATAGTGCCTACATCTTGTGTCTCTTGTTTTTTGATCTTCATACACACATAATATGGTAATTTCTTGATGAAAGATAAGATAATAAAGAAGTAAAAGAATCCAACACGCTCACAAGTAATTATCAAGAAAGGAGAATCAAACCCTAATATAACTTCTTTGATTTTCCAACATGGTATCATAGTTAAGGTCAGGAAGAGTCAAAGCTCACTTTGTTGGCATGGATTCTCCCTCTTTTATGAACTACATGAGAATATCAACATTGCTGGAAGCTAGATCAACAAGGTCATCTACTACCTATTCAACAAGGTCAAAAGTCAAGGATTCTTGGCTACTCTTACATGTTCTCTTAATGATGACAACGCATGGATCATTGATAGTAGAGCATCAAGACAAATGACAAGAGAAAGTAAACAACTTCATACACTATCAAAGGAGCGATCTTCTCATGTAGTGGAATTGCGTAACAACAAAAGATATGTTTTTAGAGGCATGGGATCAACATCATTGAAGTTGGATAATGGATCGAAGTTGCACCTCAACAAGATTCTATATGTTCCAGGTTTGAAAAATAATATTCTTTCTATTTCTTGTTTAGAAGATAAAGGGGAAAGAATAGATTTTGTTGATGGAAAAGCATTGTTTGGGGAGAAGACTCTAGCATTGATAAAGATAGGATTATTGGAGTTCGTGAAGGAAGTCTTTATAGGGTCATTACACCACATCCTCAAGCTTTGGTTCATATGGAAATAAGTCCCATTGTGTTGTGGCATAGGAGGTATGGTAATCTACAATATAAGGTCATCCCTACTCTTAGTCAACTGGTTCATGGTATTCCTAATATGAAGTTAGATCATGAAGGTGTGTGCAAGGGATGCTCTTTGGGAAAACATACAAGAAAGCCATTTCATAATAATGAAACTAGGTCTACAGAAATATTACCTCATCCATTTCGATGTGTGTGGGCCCATGTTTGACAAATCACTTGGAGGTCATCTCTACTATGTGACATTAGTTGATGATCATTCTATAAATACATGGCTCTACATCCTCAAAAAAAAAAATGAATTATTTGATAAATTCAAGGAGTTTAGGGTTGAAGTGGAAACCCTAACCGGAAGAAAGATAAAAACTTGGAGGTCTGACAATGGTGGGGAATACACTTATAAGGAATTGATTGCATATTGTAAGGAAGTAGGTATTAAGAGGGAGCTCATTTTTCCCTATTATCCCGAACAAAATGGATTGGCCAAAAGGAAGAATAGGTCAATTGAAGAAGGCATTCGAACTATTCTCTTTGATCAAGACCTACTAAAGTTCTTATGAGGAGAAGCAGTGATGACAGTTGTATACATTCAAAATAGAAGTCCTCATAAGAGTCTTGATAATACAACACCCAAATAAGTATTCATAGGAAATAAGTCGAGTGGGGATCACCTTTGAATCTTTGGAAGACCAACATATATCCATGTTCCAAAAGACAAGCGAAAGAAGTAGGACTCTACAAGTATCAAGGGAATATTTGATGGATATAGTCTCTCTTCAAAAGCATACAGAATCTACATCAAGGAAGGAAGATATATTGAAGTAAGAAGGGATGTCATATTTGATGAAAATCAAGCATACAAGAAGTCAAAGGATATTCCTATGGATTATGATGACGAAGAAGTTCCCATATTTGAAAAAGAAGTTCATCATGAAAACTCTACTACAAATCTCAAAGAAGAAGGACCAAGCGAGCCTATTTAATCGGTGGTCATCCCAACCACAAGGAAGAGGCCAAATTGGTTGAAATCTACATTGGAAGATGTTGAAGGACATGAAGCCATGAAATGAACCTTCAAGGAAAGAAAGAGACCGAAAATATATTCTGGTTATGTTGCATATATGACAAAATTGGTTGAAGTCGAACCATCTACATTCAAGGAAGCTGCACATAAGAGGTATGGAAGAAAGCAATGTAGGAAGAATAGCAATCCATCATGAAGAATGGGGTTTGGGAAATCGTTCTTAGACCTAGTGACAAATCGGTTGTCACATCTAAATGGATCTATAAGATCAAACATGCAGTTTGGAAGTATAGATGAGTATAAAGCAAGATTCGTTGCAAGGGGTTTCTCTCAAAAGGAAGGCATTGATTATGAAGAAATCTTTGCACCTGCAGCAAGGTACACCACCATTAGATTGTTGGTTTCATTGGTTGTTACAATGGGGTGGAATATCCATCAAATGGATGTGAAGACAACATTTCTGAATGGGACCATTGATGAGGAAGTGTACATCGAACAACCTAAAGGCTTTGAAGTTAATAGCAAGGACTCTTATGTTTGCAGACTTATGAAGGCCTTATATGGTTTGAATCAAGCACCTAGGGCATGCTATGAAAGGATGGATGCATATCTACTTAGAATTGGGTTCATGAAAAGTTTTGTTGCTCTGAATCTCTAAATCAAGGTCATGAATGATGAGCTATCATTATTCTATGATATGTGTATGACCTATTCATCACAAGTGTGGAGCGAAGAATTCAAGAATGTAAGAAGATGTTGGCAGCTGAATTTGAAATGGATCAAGCACTGATGCACTGTTTTCTAGGTCTAGAAGTATGGTAGAGGCATAGGGAGATATATTTGGGGCAAGGAAAGTACATCATCAAGTTGTTGCAGAAATTTGGGATCATGGATTCCAAGTCGATGACTACTCCTATGATCACCAATCTCAAGAAGTTGAGGGACTCTGACTCTAGTATCGTGGATCCTACCTCCTATTGACAGTTGGTTGGTTCCCTAATGTATCTGGTAAATATTAGGCATGATATATGTTTGGCAGTGAACATTCTTAGTCAGTTTCAGTTGGAGCCCACGTCATGATCACTAGATAGCCGCTAAACATATACTGAGGTATCTTCGTGGCACTATATATCACCGCCTAAAGTATGATAGTAAGGAAGTCAAGCTAATTGGCTTCACAGACTTTGATTGGGGTGGAAGTGAGACCGATGGAAGGAGCACTGTCGGAGGATGTTTTAGTCTAGAAGCTGTTATGATCTCATGGATGAGTATGAAGTAAGATCTCATTGCGTTAATTAGTGCCGAGGTAGAATATGTGGTTGCATGTGAAGTAGGAAAGGAGGTTGTTTGGTTAAAGAAACTTCTGACAGATTTGTTGGAGAAGTCTCTGGGTCCTATTGTGATTAATTGTGACAATCAAAGTTGCGTCAAGATGTTTGGAGATCCTGTGTTTCATTCGAGAACGAAGCATATCAATAGTAAGTTCCACTTTATTAGGAACCTATTGTAGGATGGGATCGTGAAGTTGGAGTATGTCTCAACGGATGAACAGGTAGTAGACATACTAACAAAGGCTCTTCTGAATAAGAAGTTTGAATATATGAGAAACCCGATGGGTTTGGTAAACATCGCTGATTGTATTGATGATAAGGAAATGGAAGAGAATTGTTGAGGTTTGTGAGTGAAGCATTTCCTGGGAGGACATCTAGCTGGCACTTTGTGTTGATGCCTAGGTCCCAAAGTAGGGAAGGGTGGCATGGATCATAGAGCTCTGACCAAGGATACACACCTAGGTCCCTAGGTTGGTGGTTAGCAAGCAAGCCTGATAGTACCTAGAGAGGTTGAAAGCTTGAGTCCACCATATTCCCACTTGGATAGATTTCCCTAGTCAGGAATCTAGTCCATGGCATTGTGGTGCCTAAAGTTCTTCATTATTTATATAGTTTGAGATCTTCTATTGTATTTGTATATGATGAAAATCTCCCTAGTTAAAAGGGAGTGTTGGTAATTGTAACTAGGTTCTGTCTTCATTTGATGAATTTGAGTCATCATGAAATGTACTTGTCAAAAGAATAAAGAAAAGAATTTTTATTATTGTAACAATGACTTATTAAAGCATGGTTTTCATGCTTGGGTCATCATTATATTATTCAAAATCCCCATTTTGGACTCTTAGGACTAATATTGAGTTTATAGAGTCATTGTACATTCAAAGAGACCCTTCTTGGGATTTTGAATCATGTAAAAAGGTTAAATATTAAGTCAAATATAATTTATGTATCCTCCACACCAAGTCAGCCTAGAAGAGATTAAGTCAACCTAAGGACACTTATTCGACCCACAAGAAGCCTATAAATACAAGCTAGTCGAAGCCATTTGGAGCATCACATCTCAAGCTAGTTCGATATCTCAAGAGTAGTTGGGGAAGTGCGAAGTTTAATGCCGAGAAGCCAAAGGAAGTGTGAGTTTGGGGAAGTATAAGGAGAAGAATAAAATCAAACTTTTGGTGCCTCTCTCTCTGTTTTTTTCCTTAGATTGGGAGATCGAAGTCTTCCAAGTTTCACTAATGTTGGAACTTGCCTGATGCCGGCTATTGCCTAGTCAAAGTTGCTGGAAGGAAGTCGAAGATCTGGGAGGTTGACTTGGTGTGGAGGGAAGGTTTATTCTTTGTCTAGCGTGAAGAGTCTTAAAAAATACTATTGAAAAGAAGAATTTTCTTGACTAGGTTTTCCCCTTGAGGCAGGTTTTGCCCTGTTATAGTGCCTACATCTTGTGTCTCTTGTTTTGTGATCTTCATACACACATAATATGGTAATTTCTTGATGAAAGATAAGATAATAAAGAAGTAAAAGAAACCAACACACTCACAAGTAATTATCAAGAAAGGAGAATCAAAGCCAAATATAACTGCTTTGACTTTCCAACAATATTATCATTAGGTATATGGTGGTAGATTGAGTTCCCCTATGATGATTCTTCTTCTTTAGATAGAGTGTTCAGAAATGAGTAGAGACGAGATATGATATGACACAACAATCATGATGTCGAGACATCTAAGAAGAGACTTATGATGTGGTCGGTAATTCCTCTCTAGCTAGAGAGGAATTACCGACCACATCATAAGAGTGTTGAAATTTGGCATCTCAAGGAGAAATTGCCTCCTTGGGAAATCCCTTCTCACCCTCTAGGGACCCTATTAGCCCTTAGAAGAATTTAATTTGCATGTGGGAAAATATTGTTTTTAATGTGGAACCATGACAACACAAAAAGTTCAAGTTAGCGTGGAAGAGGAAATTCAACCTTGAAAGACACATAAATTGACCAAGGTTGACCTCAATTGGAGACATCACATCACACATCATTTCAACTTCTCTTGGATCGATCTAGTCTGAAATTGCAGAGTTTGAGCTCACATGTGCCTCTGAAAATTTGGAAGACCCAAATTTCTACTGTAACAACTGATTAAGTTTCTTTTATTTGTTAAATTTACTGAATAAATTATTTACTGTGTTCTACGTAAATATCGAAACCAATACACTACAACCTCCACTAATGAAATTATATGTGGAAATAAGCACTGAGCAAGAAGGAAATAGCACACATAAGTGACACCGTTGTTTTTGAACAAATGTCCCCAGAAAAACCCAATGGGGGAAAACCGGTGCAACAACTGAGGGTTTGTATTATTATGCAGTAGTTTTTGAATACAATCTCTGGAGTCCTCACTGGATATCCGATACAGAGAATCTGACTGGCAGAAGATAAGTGAGAAATACCTCACACTATCACTGGCAATCCAACACTGATCTAGGCCTCGGATGGCTAGCCCCACGCTGGCTCTGCGCAACTACTACGTCAGCCTATGCAGTTCTACATCAACCTCTTTGGGGATCTACGTCACCTCTACCCGAATCTCCTACTGTCTCGAGATTCGAACTTCAGGCCTTTCGGTCTCACACCTCTGCTTCTTGCACTGAAACTTTTCTCTCCTGTCTAGAATTCAAACTCCCTCTGAAGCTTTGTGCTACCTCTGCTTGGCCTTACGCTGCCCAACGTGGCCTCTGCAATGCCTCTTCTGGATCTCTCTCTTCCTCCTCTGCGATGTATTCTCGGATCAGGAAACTCTCTAACCAGAACTATCCCTGCCCCTTAATGCAAGAAATCACTTCGATCTTCTCACTAGCAACGATTGCACTGCCCTCTCTGAGAAATTCGATCTCTTGATCTCTCTCTGATGATGTTTTCCAAATGTCCATCAAAGTCCTTATAATCCTCTAGTTGAGTAATCAACGACCCATATTAGATTCTAATCAATGGCTCAGATCATTTGGACTAGATTTTCGTCTTCTTCTAGAATTTTCACCCTCAGTTTGATTAATACCCTTTAATTATTTTAATTTTCTAAGTTTAGACTTAGGCCTCCATTAAAAATAATTAATTGTTTTACTAAAACTACCTCCGAGTGGAATTTCTCAAAACAATTTCTTGGTATTGTGGAATACATGTGTCATATCCTCCCTTTAAATATTGAGGCTTAGAGCACATCCGATGCTACCAGAAATCAACACTCCCTCTTAGCGAGGAATGTGCTCTAGTAATGAAACAACTCAAGATTAAATATGCAACTAATTACATCAATTTATGCGATAAATAATCAACACACGACTATTCAACCAATTAGCATAGAATTTCGAAAAATATGAGCAGAGACAACTTATCTATAGCGATGGTATTTCTTACTTGTGATTTCAAGGTTGAACATTATTTAAATCATGCTAAGTGCAACAAAGTTTTGGGGATGACTCTCCACCCAACTTTAGGCTCAGTTGCACATAATATTTCTACAGTTGGTCACCCCCGAGCCCTCAATCAACGTACTGCTGCCAAGGAATCATTAGTCCCACAACACTTTTCTCCTAAGAGAATGGATGAAGGAATGATGAATCTCATATTCCTCATCGTATATTAAATAGACTAAAAAATAGAAATAGGACCGCATGCACACATTCCATGTGTCAACATGCAAATTTTATTTCTTTATCTTAAGTTTTACTTAATTTAATATTTCTCTTAATTTAATTATTTCTTATATTATTCATTTTTACTTTTTGTTAACTTTACTTATTTTTACTATTCTGATAATTTACTTTTATATTTATTTATTTAAAACTCTAGTTTATTATTTACTATTTTATTCGTTCATTATTATTATATTCTCTTCATTATTTATTTACTATTATTATCTTTTCTTTATTATTTATTATTTATTTATTATTATTATTATATTTTCTTTATTTATTTTTACTATTTATTTATCATTATTATATTTTCTTTATTGTTTATTATTTATTTACTTATACTTTAATATTATATTATTTTATTTATTTTTTATTATTTTTATTGTTATTAGGAGACATTACATACTTCCCCTCTTTAAGAGACTTCGTCTTGAAGTTAAGTTGAATCATTTAACATTTTATTTATTTTGTTATTTATTACTTTATGTTTGCCCTATGCCCTCTGATGAACTAGTATAACTAGTAGGCATCGAAAGTTTCCACAACAACTGGGAATCTCAAGGAATCTTTGTCATTTTCCCACTTTCGGAACCATGCATAAGCCTCATTGGTCTGTACCATAGCCCAAGACTGGCCCCAAGGCTCGCGCCCGACTCAGACCTCATCTGCCCCAAGGAAGACACCCAGCTCATTACTCCATGCAGTAGTACTGCAGGCATGTCGAAAGGCTAGCCCACTCCCTCCACACTCACTAAGGTGCACAGCCCCAGGAATCGAAGTCCTTACACCCCCACCAAAATTTGGCATCCCAATCCAATATCAGGCACTTGGCTTCCAATATCAGGCACTTATCCTCCTTAGAGTTGTCAACCAAGAGCTATACAAGACAAAAAAACCACTGGCATATGGAGTGTTGATTGACTTTGTCCCCAGCCCAAATGGTGTTACGTATTCTCCCTCGCAGGTATGGGCTCTTACGAGATCATCAAATTAACCGACCCTCTAGGCCCATTTGTGGATTTCTTGTCAATCACCACATCTCAACAAACATCCAATGCATTAGCTATAACATCATAGTATCATTAAAAATAATCCACATGCCAAGTCTTGCATGCCATCATGAGAACATAACATCATTGTTATCACAAAATTTTGCATGTCAAAAATTACGTACAATTACCACATGCTTTACATCATAATATCCTCCTAATTTATAACATCAACATTCAACATCAAAGACGTATCATCACATAATAAATGAACCAAATGCCATCATAACTCAACATAACATCATATCATTAAACCTCAATCATAGTGTATGATTTAGATGTATCAAAAAAATTTAAACAACAAGACATGATTTAGACACTCCACAAAGGTATCTTATCTAAGCTAAGTTATGTAATCTTATCTACTTCACGACACAATTTAATCAAATATATAAGGAAAGTCATGAAAATTAACTTTTACATCTTCCCAGGTCGCTATCCTTGCGCTATATTGGTCTCACTGGGCCTTGACTTGCTCAAACTCGCGATTCCTAAGTTAACGAACCCAACGGCCCAGTATACAAAGTGGTTCCACTGGAAGGACTCCCTCCTTGGAAATTTGCAGACTCCAAAACAGTGGCTTGGTGCTCATCCCGGTGATGGTTTACAATGGCATGATTTTGATGTTGGGTATGTGGTTTTTCTCCTTTTTCTTGGCATCTTTGTTGTCTCATCTGAAATTCATACTTCGGATAATCCATTCAATAATAACATAGTTACGGATGAAACAAGAACTATTACCTCAAAACGAGTACTCGAGCTCAAAAACCCAAAAAAACATGAAAAAACAACCCAAAAATGAAAATTGTTTATTCCAGAACAATGTTTTTTTTTAGGGTAAATTTTCAATATTTTTTTTAAATGGAAGTAAAAACCATTTTTTTTTTAATGGATGAAAAAAACACCCTTAAAAATATGTTTATTCTAGAATAACAAAAAAAAATCGAGTTACAATTTTGACATTTTTTAGCAATGGAATTAAAGAGAAAATATCCAAACTTTGAAAAACTGTAAAATTCCAACAATTTTCGGACATGATGTTAAAGATAAAATATCATGTCTCGAATTTTGACCATTTCCATCCATGTTGTTAGAGATAAAATATCTTGACTCTAAAAAACCTTGAAACTGTAATTGTTTTCGACCATAGCATTAAAGATAAAATATCATGACTTAGAAAACAATAAAATCTTGACAATTTTTCAACCATGCAATTAAAACCAAAGATTATGACTACAAAAAAATCTCAAGTTTTCAAAATATTTCAAGCATGACATTATGAAAAAAATTATAATAAAAAACTTTAAAAACGAACACTCAAGAGTAATTTATTTTTTAAATGCAAAATATATAGTGATTTTAAAATATTAGCCTAAGACAACTTGATACATTGCAAAAAAAAATAATAAATAAACTATCAAATTGACACACGGTGTAGGTGAACTCGACCTGTTGTAATGAAAACTTAAAGACCAACCATGAAATTGATAGGTTGTGCAGGCAAACTCGATTCATTATAACGAAAATGTTAAAATCAACAATCAAATTGATCACAATGAGATTGGGTTGTTAGATGAGCATCGACACAGACCCTGTAGAAAAAAAATGAAAATAAAAACCAAAATTTAAAAAAAAAAAAAAAAATAATAATAATAATAATATATATATATATATATATATATATTGGAAAACAAGGTAAAAACAATAAAAAACACGCACACACAAAATACGAAAGATATATTTTTTTAATATTGATTAGAAAAAAAAACAATGAAAAAAAAACACACAAAAAATAATAATAAAAAAAAACAAATTTTAAATATTGGAAAAAATAAAAAATTAATTAATTAATTAATTAATTAAAATATAATAAAAAATTAAAAATAGTAAAAAGAACACACAAAAATAATACAAAACAAGAAAAAATCGAAAAACAAAAAAAACAATTCAAAAAAACATATTTTTTTTAAATAATAACAAAAAATAAGCATTAAAAAAAACCCTTAAAAACATAACCAAAAAATCAACTTAAAAAAAACTAGACAAAAAACTTAAAAAAAAATAAGTTAATTAATTAATTAACTTATAAATATTAAAAAATAGAATATATATATATATATATAATAAGTAAAAAAAAACACAATTTAACAAAAAAAAAAACTTAAATTATCAAAATAAAAATAAAAACATTATTTTTAAATAATTTTTTTTTTTTTAAACACATAAAACACACACATATATATATATATATTAAATTGAATTAAAAAATAATAATAATAATAAATAAAATAAAATAAATAAAACAATAAATAACTTAATTAAAAAATTTAAAAATTTAAAACGAAGGAAAAAAAAAAAACAAACAAACAAACAATTAAAAAACCAAAAAAAAAAAAATCAGCCACCCTCCTGGTGGGGTTGGCCGCGGGCACGGGCGGGGAGGCAATTGCGTGCAGACCACCTCCATGCCCATGCCCACGAACAACTCCGCCCGAGGGGTGGCGGAATTTAAATTTTTTTAATTTTTGTTTATTTAATTTTTTTTGAATTTTTTTGTTTGATTTTTTTTTTATATTTTTTGTTTTAAATATTTTTTTAACCCTTTTTTCTATTTTTTTTGGGTTTTGATTTTGATTTGCTTTGTTTTGTTTTCTAATTTAAATATTTTTATTTTATTTTTAACTTTTTGTATTTTTTATTTTCCAATTTTTTCTTTTTTTTTTGGTTTTAATTTTTATGATTATTTTTTGTCTTTTAAATTTATTTTTTTTTTAATATAATTTTTTTTTTTAATTTAAATATCTATTTTTTTTTCAATTTTTTTTTAATTATCATTATGTGGGTTGTAATTTTTTTTTAACTTAAAAAATCATTATAGATGTATTTTTTATTATTATTAATATTCAAATTTTTTCTTTAAATTTTATGTTTTTTGAAATATTTTCCTTTTTTATTTATTTTTTAATATTTTTGTTTATTTTTGTATTTTTATTTTTTGTTTAATTTTTTTTATTTTAACAATTGAAATTTATTTTATCTTTACACTTTAGTGGGTGTTTTTTTATTTTATTTTTATATATATTTTTATTATTTGAGGTTTTTTTCATGTTTTTTGTTTTAATACGAACATGAAAAATCACAAATATCTAAAAAAAATATCCACACTTAATACATTACAAAATTTGAAGCGTAAAAAATAAGCCCTCTAAACAAAAAGAGTTGATGTTGCATCAACCCTTTTCAAAATCAAGATGAAAATCACTAACATTTAAAAAATGTGTTCATACTTGCTACATAAAAAATTTAAAGTGTCAAAAATCAACCTTCTAAAAAAAAGGGGTTGATGTTGCATCAGCGCTTTTCAAAATCAGCATAAAAATCACTAACATCGAAAAAAAAATGTTCATACTTGATACATGAGAAAATTTAAAGTGCCAGAAATATGCTCAAAAAATAAAAATAAATAAAAATAAATATATAAATTAATTAATTTGGCATCACCACTTTTCACAATCAGGTGATTTTTTGCTACCTCAAAAAAAAAGGACCGGTTCACTTTCTCGTTTGATCGGTAACTATGTTTAATGTGGACCCCCACATTCCCAACATTCTAATTGACTTAGATTCTCACTTTGTCCCTGTCATTGGCCACCAAATACACTACCCCTACCATTAGTTCTTCTCAAGAAGCGTTGACCCCTACATCCTCTTGGACGCAACCCAAAAGTTGCACTAGCAATCAGGGCAATATTGTTTTCTCTTCCCCAGAATCCATATGGGTGCCCCCTTGATCTATTTACCCTCGTCGTGGGGTGTTCCTTCTCTGTATTTCCATCAGCCACCATTTGCTTTTTCAAAGTTATCAACCATATGTAACAACCCGGAATTAAATATGCAACTAATTATATCAATTTATGCGATAAATAATCACAACACAACTATTCAACTGATTAACATAGAATTTCGAAAAATATGAGCAGAGACAACTTCCCTGTAGCAATGATATTCCTAATTTGTGATTTTGGGGTTGGACGCTATTTGAATATCGCTAATGGCAACAAAGTTTTGGGGACGACTCTCCACCCAACCATAGGCTCAGCTACACATAATATTTCTACAATTGGCCACCCCCGAGCTCTCAATCAACGTACTGCTGCCAATGAATCCTTTGTTTCACAACACTTTTCTCCTAAAAAAATGGATGAAGGAATGATGAATCTCATTTTCCTCATCATCCATTAAATAGACTAAAAATGGAAAGAGGATCGCATGCATACATTCCATGTGTCAACATGCAGCTTTTATATATTTATTTTAAGTTTTACTTAATTTAATATTTCTTTTAATTTAATTATTTCTCATATTATTCATTTTTACTTTTTGTTAATTTTACTTATTTTTAATTTATATATATATATATAACTAATTCCAGTTTATTATTTACTATTTTATTTATTCATTATTATTATATTCTCCTCATTATTTATAATTTATTTACTATTATTATATTTTCTTTATTTATTTTTACTATTTATTTATCATTATTATCTTTTCTTTATTGTTTATTATTTATTTACTTATATTTTAATATTATTTTATTTTATTTATTTATTTATTTATTATTATTATTATTATAATAGGACATTACAAGTATTGCAACATGTTGAAGCATCACTCTAATTCTAAAACATCTCCCTCTACATTGTTGATGTTTGACAGTGCTACCCACCAACTACTGTGCAAATGTTGCACCAATATTGTCGCTAACCCTGCCACTGCCAACACTACATCTATACTGCAACCCTCGTAAATTATGCATCTGTGTTGGTGTTAGCCCTGCCACTTCCAACACTGCATCTACACTGCAACCTTCTCCAATTACTATTGCTACTGCATCAACAATGGAAAAGCATCCAAAATTATTGAACAGGCGTTATCATGATGCATCTGTTGCTGGAGTTCTGACTGTTGCTAATCTATGTGCTGACTCTCTGAAGCCTTTGCGCTACTACTGACTCTGCATTGTGCCAACTACATTGTTGCCAACACTAGCTCTGTGTTGCTCAGACTCTAGCACTCCTAGCTACTGCAATTGTCACTCTGCCACTCCTCTGCACCAACTGACACTGGTCCATCCTACTACTTTTGATATGGGCTCCTGTAGTAAGGGATTTATCCAAGAGGTGGACTCCTCAAGGATCTTTCCCATCTGCAGTTCTTTTGAACTACAATTCTATATCACCCCACCTCTTCGCTAGAGGTATCTGAGCAACCATGGCAAACTCCTCCTCGATCTATGCGGATGCAGCCTTCAGATCATGCTTCTCGTACTAGCCCTTCTTCTTGAAAGGACATTGTATAGAGTAGTGAACAAATTCACCACACCGGAAGCACTTGATTTTCGAGACGCCCTTCTTTCTTTATTGCTCATGTTTCCCCTTTGACGTAAGGGTTGCATGTTCTTCCTCCTCCTTGGGCTTCGTCCCACTATTGCTGCTGCTATCAAGTTTTCACTTGACTAAGTTTCTCCTCATCTCTTCCTATTGAAGAGCGGCCCACATTCCTTTCCAATCTGGCAATCTCTCTTTGCCCAAGATACATTAGAGAAATACTTGCCATTCTTCTAAAACTGAATTCAGGGCCAGCGTCACCATCTCAGTACGCTGAGGTGTTGACCCCACAGCTGCCAACGAGTCTCGGATTACCTGAAGATTCGTTAGGAACGGATCAATGTGTTCCCCCTTCTGCATGTGCGTGGATCTCATCTTTTTCTCCAAGTACATCTTCCGTTACGCGGAAGATCCTTCGTATAGCGTGGCCAATGCTTCCCACATCTGCCAAGCAGTATCCTTGCCAACAATGTGACATACTACGTGATCATTCACTCCATCGAGGATCAATCATTTCGCCTTCGTCATTTCAACATTGTACTTTTTGAGCCGATCTGGATCCGTAGGTACAACTACCACACTATCAACATAAGTTTTAAGATCGTACTCATCTAGAAGACATGAAATCCTTGCCCTCTAGATCACATAGTTGGATGCACCATCCAACCAATCCTGATCTCTTAACCCACTAGCTGCCATCTCTGCCAACAAAATGTCGAACTGCCTCATCTCTCCTCTACGCAGCACTAGGCTAGCCTCCACACTCCCTATTAAAGTCATTAGATCTGCTCCTCTCTGTTGTTGTTCAACTATAGAGATCGAATTCCCTGGCTAGGAATTCTCTGAGGAAGGAATTCCCTCAAACAGTGTCTCCATCTTCCTTCTGACGCTTTTCTGCCCCGGCAACTGCTGCAGAAAACTACTTTGCGTTGATGCTTCTGCGCTACTCCCTCTAACACTGCAAAATTAGATTTGGAAATCTCTCTTTTTCGACTCACTCAGAGAGAGATTTTCCCACAAAGTTTTTTTCCTCCTGGCCTAGACAGCGCAATCCCTTTGGGGATTCGATTTGATGCCTATGCAGCACTTCGACTTCCCTCCTTCTCTTCAGCATTGGGCTCTTCCGACTCTACTCTCTTGCTTCACCTGCAACTCTGATACCATGTGAAAATTTGGAAGACCCAAATTTCTACTGCAACAACTGATTAAGTTTTTTCTATTTGTTAAATTTACTAAACAAATTGTTTACTGTGTTCTACGGTAAATATGAAACCAATACACTACAACCTCCACTAATTAAATTATATGCGGAAACAAGTATTGAGCAAGAAATAAATAGCACACACAAGTGACATTGTTGTTTTTGGACAAATGTCCCCACAAAAACCCAACGCAGGAAAATCGATGCAGCAACTGAGGGTTTGTATTATTATGCAATGGTTTTTGGATACAATCTTTGGATGCCTTACTAGTTATCTGATACAAAGAATCTGACTAGCAGAAGATAAGTGAGAAATACCTCACACTATCATTGGCGATCTGACATTGATCCAGGCCCTAGATGGTTGCCCCCACGTTGGCTTTATGCAACTACTACGTCAGCGTACACAGTTTTGCGTCAACCTCTCTAGGGATTTGCATCACCTCTTCCCGGATCTCCTGTTGTATGGAGATTTGAACTTCAAGCCTTCTGGTCTCACACTCCAACTTCCTACACTGAAACTCATCTCTCTTGGCTAGAATTCGAACTCCCTCTGAAGCTTTGGGTTGCCTATGATTGGCCTTACGTTTCCTAGCATGGCCTTTGCGCTGCCTCTTCTGGATCTCTCTCTACCTCCTCTGTGATTTATTCATGGATCGTGAAATTCTCCAACTGGAATTATCCCTGCCCCTCACTGCAAGAAATCACTTCGATCTTCTCTCTAGCGATTGTTGCACTTCCCTCTCTGAGAAATTCGATCTCTTGATCTTTCTCCGATGATGTTTTCCAAATGCCCATCGTAGTCCTTATAATCCTCTAGTTGAGTAATCAACGGCCCCGATTAGATTCTAATGAATGGCTCAGATCATTTGGACTCGAACTACGTCTTCTTCTAGAAGTTTCACCCTCAGTTTGATTAATGCCCTTTAATTATTTTAATTTCCTAAGTTTAGACTTAGGCCTCCATTAAAAATAATTAATTATTTTAATAAAACTATCTCCGGGTGGAATTTCCCAAAACAATTTCTGGGTATTGTGGAATACATGTGCCCTAGCCTCCCTGCAAATATTGAGTTTAGAGCACATCCAGTGCTACCAGAAATCAACAGTGCCGAGAGGAGAGAGATATATGTTGACCAAGTTTGACTTCTGATTTGACACTCATTTGACTTGCTTTGACTTTGGTTGACTTGGGCTACTTTGACCAATTTTTAATCTGATCTTAGGACACCGAATTCACGAGCCCATTGACCAAAAATTATGGGCATGCATTGACCATTATTTATTGTTGTTCTGAAGTCAGGCTTTCCACAAGTCAATTCTTTGACTTTCACTGAATTTGACGATTGTTTTGAGGACGGTTTTGACTAAGGTTCACTGAGAAGAAGTGGTTGTATTATTTGCTACGTTGACCGAATTTTTCTAGGCACTTTGACGTTAATTGTTGGTTGGTTAGGGCAACATTGACTATTGTTGACTTTGATAAGAAATTGTAGAATTCAAGTTTGACCATATTTGACTTTTGAGCTCATATTTGATTATGCATGTACTTGGACTATGTATCTCTCTGTTGAACATTTGATGATAATCTAATAGAAGAAGAATTTGGAAAGGGTTTCCCCCCTTGTGGGGTTTTTCCCTGATCTTTGACCAAATCTTTGTGTCTCTATTGTTCTTGGATGGCTTTTATTGTGCATATGGTTTTATGTTCTAACTACAATTGCTTACTATTATTGAA
The DNA here is from genome assembly GCA_031772625.1 of Pinus tabuliformis. NCBI lineage: Eukaryota > Viridiplantae > Streptophyta > Pinopsida > Pinales > Pinaceae > Pinus > Pinus tabuliformis. The sequence continues at coordinate 271,533,192 of CM062804.1, forward strand.
AGATTGAAGATAATTGGATAAAGTTATTTCTATTGGAGGAAGAATTGTTATAAGCGATTGTTACAACATGGAATATTAAAAAATTAACAAGACAAGGAAAATTAATCAAGTGGACATAATTTGCCTAAGAGAACACTTTATAAAAACTTAAGTGGAGAAAGGGGGACGTGGATCATAGGCTAATGAAAACTTACTTTTAAATTATAACGTTAGAAAACCCACTAAAGTGACTTTATTAAAATAAAAAATAAAAAGATGGCAAAAGAGTCAAGTGAGTTATGAAAAAAAAAAGAAATGAGGAATCTCTTTTCATTCTTGCATTTGTTCACTTGAAAGAACAGATTTTTGCAGAGCTCTAAAGAAAGAGACTAGGGTTTTTGGACACCTTCATTTTGATTGTTGGTTTCGGTGTTGAAACTATACACTTTAACTAGTGTTGAAGTGAAAGCACTCAAATTCCGGCATCATGCTTCATTGTTGACGGGGAAGAAAACATTGGCAGAAAGACAGTAAGTTTTAAGGTCTTATCAATTGATTTTATATTCTACCTTTAGTATTCTTTACTCTTCTTTACAGGTTGGTTGTTGAGTTACATTGATAGTCGATTTGCCACTGTTTAGCCAAAGTATTGGGCCGAGTTTTCTCTCTTATCAAACCGAAGGCTGTTGGTTGAGTTTACTAGAAAAGAGGCATTGTTCAGTGGAGCTAAGTTCTGCCACAAAACTAAAGGTTGAATTCTGATATAAAGGGGTCGAGCTTTGTCATTTTAAAGAGGGTTGAGTTCCATATCTTCTAAGCGTCGACTATGTCATAAAAGGGGTTAAGATTACAGCTCTTAAAGAGGTTGAGAGCCTCATTCTATTGTTGGTCGAGTTCACTATTCCATTAAACTTTTGTTGGACGGGTTTTGTCTCATTCTTGTGGACCGTGGTGCATATCTCGTGGGTTTTATTTCTGCATTATTGGACAGAGGTCGAGTTGTTGTTCAAAGGGAATATTGGTTGCGTTTAGTCATTGTTTAGATGTTGGATTCCATTGTTAATGAGGTTGAGTTTATTGTCATCAAATGTTGAGTTTCATATTGATCCCTTGGGTGTTATTTCACCTCACTGTTAGTGTACAATCTGTTGTCTTTTATCATCATATTCTCTCTAATATTGTTGTGGCTAGCGCTATCAATGGTATGTACCTTTTTTGGAATTAATATTAATTATTTGTTGTTGTTTTGGAAGTGTTTTGTGGTGTTTAATTGGTATAGGGCACATTTATTTATATAAAAAAATAAAGGAATACATCTACAACCATACGCATGCAAACTATTGACGAAACACCTCAGTGACAAGCTTAAACAACTCAAAAAAATTTAGTGGGAATTTCAAAATATTCCTAAGAGGGTATCTCACAACATATTCTTATGCAGTCATATATTTTGATGCAATCTGCCTTTTGAAATGCATCTTGTACGTTTGTCTATTTTCATTTACATTGACATTTTCAAATGGACGTTGCAATTGTCTATTGGCATTCCCTTGAGGTTGTCATCGCCTCATGGGCATACCTAGGTAGGTCAAGGATTTGTAACAACCATCATTTTGAAAATTTGTGGTCTGCTTGCCATGGTTTTGGGTGCTTGGAGGCATAGGGTTTACAAGACAGTGGAGAATGTGCTCATGGTTCATATTCATTTCAAGAACCAGATCAATATGAAGCAGTGTAAAGAGCTAAGGTAACATCACAAATTTCACTCATGCCAATACTAGTAGTTGATTAAACCAATTATTTGGCCATTGATAATTGTTGATGGAGCATCGTTTAAATATTATAGAAGAATAAATTGGTTCTATTGTTTATGATCTTTCATCTCATATAAAAGTTGATCCATTTACTTAGTAGTTTACCTGGAACAAGGTGGTAAATATCTAGATCAAGATCTAATCTTCAATGATTATTAATTCTTTGTGAGTGGGAGTTCACGGGATCAAGCTAAGGTTTATGTTTTTAGAGATCCAATTATCTTGGGTTGAGGTTTTGAATAGTTGAGGTGGTTTTTCATTGAATCGCTAGTGTAGTGCACCTTGGTCGACCCAAAGCTCTCTCTGTCCATGTAAGGTCCCTTCGCTCACTGTATGGACCATCTTTATTGTGTTACACTTGATAAGGAATTCCACCTATTATTGAAGTGGAGGGTGATATAATTATACTTAGCTCATTAGTGAAGTGTAACATAAAGAAACGGATATTGTTGTGCTTTTACTCACTACCTTAAGACCCGCAGGGTGCTCCTCATTGAAGGAAGGCAAGCCCCCTCTTGAAGATAGTTTGGGGAAGAGATTACTTATTTCTTTTATAGACCATGTTCACCAAGCTAGTGTGTCTCCCAGCGATCTGTTTAGGATTTCTACCTATGAAGCAAATCAATGATGCTTCTTGTGCCATTTATTTGTGTCCCTTCTACTACGTTAAATCTGAGTTGAAAATAATGCAAAAAACTACCTCATTTCCGACGTTGACTAAAATTTTGTGCCCTAGGTCTCGATAAAAACACTACAATAGACAAATGTTAGTCAAAAAATGCATTGTCTAACGAGGCAACAATTTTGCCTAGATTGCAAATTTCTTGTCGAAATCTGGCGATTTTTTTTTAAGAAAATTGACCGCGAGTGTTTGAATCATCTTTTTTTATGGTGGAAATGGATTCAACATCATCAAGAACCCCGGGGCACCCAAAATTCTGAATTTGGACAGTTGTAACCCGGATTTCCAAAAATTTCCACCGGATTTCGTCAGAATCATGCCAGATTTTCCATTTTTTTTTGGGACGAAATCATCAACTCCTTGGACTACGCAATGAAAAGATATGTGCAGCATGCAGTCTCAAAATATGCCTTCAATTTTTTTTTTGTACAACCTCCAAATATACATTACATACCTATACATGTGCCTCAAGAATTGTGTCACAAGTTTGTTTTTTATTTCTCATCTTCAAGATTTGCTTCAAGTCTATTACAAACCTCAAAATTCATGTTTTCTATACAACATCAAAGATCATGCAATCCTAATGTCGAGGTCAACATACCCTCTTTTATCAAATTTGTGTTAACAATTCCTTGGTCTGTCACTAATTAATGCAGTCCCCAGGCCTTCACCTACTTTCTCCGCAGCCCTTCATTACCATGCTTCTTATACAAAGACCATAGACCACTTCTTATGTATTTCCAATAATTATGTAAGAGTTTGTTTCTTCAAAATATAATTATGATCTTAATACATCTCAAAGTCCCATATGAGTTGGAAGATCAATGATCTCCTTGAAGATGAAACGACGTGTCACATGAACTTATCCATATCTTAATCTAATGGTATCTGCCATGTACAATAACCATTAAATTTTAATTTAAAATAAATAAATAAATAATCATCAACATCTATAACAAATATAATAATATTATTAAAGTTGATTTATAATTATTTAGAATTTTTTGATATCAAATGTTTTCATCCTTGAATTGCACAAAGTAAACTTGGCTCTACTTGTAGAAATAAAATTGCAAAGAGTTCTATAAAAACTTAATTAGGCCTGAGAATTTATATTACTCCTATTGGAAATGTTTCATGTTTCTCGTTACTTACCACATAGACACACAATGTGCTGCATAAACTGGCTGCTTCACATTCTCATGGAAAAGAGCAAGAACAGATGAACTACTTGAAAACAAGGCCTACAATTATGAACTCGACAAGCATGAAAAGGTATGGAAATCCATTGGCTCCTTGTGGAAAATAATTATATCTTGAAAATAGACAAAACTGAGACATCATAAGATACCAAAAAACGTGTTTATCGCCATGATTAACAATTTCAAGGACTAGAACGAATCAATTTCCGACATGCTTCCCAGTGTCGATCATTTGAAGTGTTAGCTATGTCTGATATGTTAAAGTTCTTTTTTTCTGCAAAAATATTGAGCATCAAATTTAGAATTTTTCTCAACATATCTTCATGAGATTATCGCTCTCATACTCTTGGACATGTACTGTCACAACTTCATTTTCAGCTAAATCTTTTGTGAGTCTTCCTTGATATACAGATATGAAACCCCATAGCTATGTGCATACATAATCTGTAATTGACGATGATGAAAATTACCATCGGCTAACAGCAACTTTGGTCTATCGTACCTATAAAGTAAAACTAATGAATTTGATTTATCATTTTGTTGCTATGAACAAATAACCTGGAAATAAAAAAATTGAGATCTTTCGAACTCTCATACATTAACAAGTTATGGAGAATGGCATTATTACAAATGTTACAAAAAATGAATCTAATATCTATTTATGTTTGGCATTCAATCTAATATATATGTATCTTGGGCATTCCACGAGAAAGCAAAGTTCATCCTCTACATTATTCATCTCACAAATTTTACAAGGTCTTTCATGCCAAGGTTTTTTTTAGGTCTTCTCCACCACCTTGTTTCACTATGAAGCTCATTAGAGTTGGTTCTCATCTTTGCAATGTTTATTTTTCTTCTCTGAGCTAGCAACAATAGAGAGAGACTTTTGGTTTTCACACTTGGTGTTGAGTTCCTTTTAGTATATCAACTCCCCTATTCTCAGTCTCTGTATCAATCCATAACTTCTCTTCAAACTATTTATGATGGACCTTTTAATAGTACCAATATTTTGAAGGGCAACCTCCTCTACTTCCAATGATTTAGCCAAGGAACTGCATCTCTAGTCCACCCTCTTTTGAATGTTTAAGATTTTTGCTAATGTTTAAAAAAGTGACAAGAAGCTTCTCATTCTTCATGTTAAACTTATTCTTGTATATCAAGTACCCTACCCTAACCTTACATCAAGTACCTTATCATAATATTACTCTCAATGGGGGAAAGTCCTGCAATTTAACTAGAAGATTAGATAAGGTGTATGCTGAATAAATTTCCTTTATTGAAATTACTGCCCATATCTTACAAGCCAAATAAATTTCCCATGCTCTAACAATCCCTTGTTTATGATAAGTAGGATTTAATCAACAAATCAAAGACCAGTTGTTGCTTCTAAATAATCTTTCAAAACATGGTTTTCCAAGAAACATATTTTTGAAAGCCAGTTAACACTAGCAAAATAATAATCTCTAGTGATGTTACCTATCCTTGTTTTCAAAAGGCATACAATTCTCCCAGAAATTCCATCTCTGGACTAGAAATCATGATATTGCATTGAAAATTTTGACAATTCATATTCCATCTACTAAAAACGTTTTTCCAAAAATCCCTCCGAGAGGCCTAACATGTTAGTTATTATTCAGGAAGAAATATTGCAACAGACAATTGAGAAACTTGTGCTATAGCCAAAAGAAATTAGTAAGAAATGTATGCTTTTCAAATTCGAATTCTTACGTTGCATATCAAAAGTTGATTGTACATTTTATCACATGAAAGACTGGAAAATATACTGTAAACCGCTTTTATATTCTATGTTGCAGATGCACTAACATCAACTGGTGTGTCAGATTGTGCTCCCCATTCTGTCCAAGAGCCATCATAGACGGCAACGTCACACTTACCAAGGCGATGAAGACCCTGCAAATAAAGTTGAAATTAGGCATTTATAAATTGCTTAACTGCAAGACTTTGAGGAAAAAGACCTTACCAGTGCAAGAATACATGCAGTAACTCCAGTCCCACAAGACGCAACTACTGGATAATCCAGTGAAATACCTGCATATGCAGATATGCCCAATTACATATATATTTCATGGAGACAATCAGAACCGCACAACATGAAACGTCCTTAACTATACATATTACATACTATAGAGTTTAACTGGGTTAATAAATATCGGATTAAAAAATTGAAGTTGCATATTTGTTACGGTGGAATGCTTTCCTATTAATCCGTCATATTTGCAAGACATAACTTCAAGTATGTACTTCAAAATGATTTTCTGATTTATCTTAGGTTTTGCACATACAAATCATGATGTGCATTGAGTGTAAAGTTTCTTGGTAGTATGAAATAGTGTTGATAACACCAGCAAAAAATCGTGATTTTCACTTCTGAAAAAATCACGATTTTTTTGAAAAAGTAAAATCATGCCATGACCATAAAAGTCCCCAGCAAGGCGTGGCCACAAGGTTTGAAAGCAAGTTTTTTGTTTTTATTTGTCATTTTGTTTTTTTGGCTGTTGTAGAAGGAGAAAAGCTTGTGGTGACTTTCAAGGAGGGATTGAGAGCCAAACAGCCATTATCATTACCATGGAAGATCTTTTTGTGGATCAATGTTCAAGATCATTTGCCAAATCAACCAGACAGACTTCTCTTCTTCCATTCACAGGTATGTTCTTAAATACCCCCATGTTAATGATTTTTCCATACATTTTAAGCATATGCTTGCTTGCCTCTTTGTCTACCAACGTTTTCCTTCTTTTTTCTTCATTTGCTATGATTTTCATGCCCATGAACCAATGCAAGGGTTTTCCATATTTCGACAGAAAATTTGATTTTTGTTTTTAACTTTTTTATGCACCCTTATTGTCATTTTTCATTGCAAATAATCTAATTTAAATTCCTAAAAATTTGACTTTTTAAATGAGGCACTTATATTTTTGTGTAGTGGGGGTTAATACCATTTTTTTGTGTTTTTGGTGCCCTAGGATTGAATTTTGAAGCTGTCCATTAAACATTTTCACTGCAAATATGCCAAAGCCCTTGGACCCATTTTGGCAGTATGGGAAACCTGAAGGTTGGACAAACTAGCAAAACACTGAATTGCAAATTGTGTTGGCTGCATATGACAGGAGGGATTTTCCAATTGAAATACCATCTGGCTAAAATCCTCAGACATGATGTTGGGTTTTGTCTTAAAACTAGCTCGGAGGTTATGAGAGCTGCACATGATGCAATTTATGCAAAGGGAAAAAACAGAGAAGAGGCAGCTGCAAACAAGGCTGAACATGCAGGAAGATCTCCAGGGCTATGTACCTCTGAGACTAACCCTGAGGGTAGTGGGAGGGGTTCCACAGCTTCACCCACTGAGAGGTCATCACTTTTTGCTCCACAAACATCACTTTTTGTTCCACAAACTAGAGTTGGAGCACAACCTTCAATCAAGTCAGTGATATAAAAAAGGGAGAAGCAAGAAGTAGACAGGGATATCGGGAGGTGTCTTTTCTGATGTGACATACCTCTCAGCATCACCAAAAACAATCTATTGTGGCAGCCAATGTGTGATGCTACTGTTGTTGCGGGCTCAAGGTACAAAAGTGATACATATGAGTTGTGGGGGCCAATCCATCAAGCAAAAAAGGAGGACATCAACTCTAGATTGGCAAAGTTGAAGCAGTCATGGAAGGTCTCTGGATGCACAATCATGTTTGATGGTTGGACAGATAGGAAGGGTAGGACCCTAGTAAATTTCTTGGTACATCGTCCTAGAGGTAACATATTTATTAAATCAGTAGATGCATCAGCATTTATATGTGAGTTGTTAGATGGCTTCGTCCAGGGGATTGTTTTGCATAATGTGGTGCAAATCATGACAGATAATGCAGCTAATAATGTGGTTGTTGATAGAATGCTTATGGACAAGCATCACTCACTGTTTTAGACTCCATGCACTGCACATTGTATCAATTTGATGCTTGAGGATATGGGGAAACTCTCATTCATGGAGGTGATTGATATGGCTACGAGCATCCCCAAGTTCATATATAGCCATGCTTTTGTTATTAGCCTCATGAGAAGATGCACCAGAAATAGAGAGTTGCGGTGTCTTGCAATCACATGTTTTGCCACCAACTTCATTACTCTTCAATCTTTGCTTCAATTTCAGTTTGAGTTGAAGCAAATCTCGGTTTGTGATGAGTAGCGTGATTGTAGATACAACAAAAGACAGGATTGGAGAGCCATTGCTAAATTGGTGTACACTAACTCCTCTTGGCAAGGAGTAGAAGAAGTGTGCTTAATTAGTGAACCTAGCAAGGAGTAGAAGAAGTGTGCTTAATTAGTGAACCTGTAGTAAAAGTTCTAAGATTGGTAGATAGCAATAAGCCTACAACGGATTATTTGTACGAGGCCATGGATAGAGCCAAACAAACTATTCCAGCTTATTATGTGGACAAGGGTTTTGTTGGGTTTAATAAACGGAGTTGTCTTTAATGTGACTTTTTGGACTTTCCAGTGCTAGAATCCGGGAGAAAAATTTGAGGTGAAATCTTGATTTGTGTTATTTAAACTGGTTTTTTGATTGTATATATGGATTGAGCACCCTAATTAAACCCTATGGCACTTCAATTGTGCAGGGTTACCCATCAAGCTTGTGATTTCAATAAATTCTTGCCATATTTTAGAGAAATTAGACTGGAAAAACCCACTGAAAAAGCTTCCCAAAAGTCGCACTAAAGACAACTCCTTAATAAACACATGATATTATGGGATGTGATTGATAGTCGGTGGACAAGGATGCTTCATCAACCCCTTCATGCAACAACACTTTCTCAATCCCACATTTTACTACAAATGCAATTTTGATTTTGATAGTGAGGTGATGGAAGGGCTCCATACTTGTCTTCAAAGAATGGTACCTAATCTCGAGCTTCATAGCAAAATGAATCACGAGATAGAGATGTATCAGGATAATATTAAACTATTTGGCTTTGATGATGCTATTCATGAAAGGACCACCTTCATGCCACATACATGACGAGTCATGACTCATTAGAATTTACTAATTTAAAATTATGGATGTTTTAAATTCAATTATGTTTTATTTGAAAGTTTAATTATGTTTTAACTTTTCTTTATTTTGTTGTAGATGTTTGGTGGTGAAACTATGGTGCAAAGGCACCAAAGCTACAGAAATTCGCCATCAAAATCCTCAATCAGAACTGTAGCGCTTCAGAGCGTGAATGCAATTGGAGTGTATTTGACAAAATACACTCAAAGAAGCATAACAGGTTATAACTTATAACTTTGAACTTCAAGTGAGCAATTACATTTATTGTAATTTATGCCCCTTAAGAGTCAAGACTCATTAATTTTTTTATGATATTCTTACAGGTTGGAGTTCTCATGCCTTAATGACTTGGTGTATGTCCATTACAATCTTTGAATATGGATGAAGCAAATGGAGAGAACATCAGATGTAGATGTCATTTCCTTAGGCAATATTGATGTATTGTCTAAGTGGAGGGTGGAGTCTAAGCTTCCCATCATGGAGGAGTCACTTGCATGGTCAAAGGAGGAACCAATAGTAGGAGGATGAGGAGGAGAATGTGGCAACATCAACACCACCTTCTATAGATATAAGAGAGCAAGGTTATATAACCATCAGTGATCGTCGGACATTTGGTGTAGGGCCAAGGCCTTCTACTGTTAGGGGAAAGCATGGCAAATAGTTCATCATCTTTCTCGTACAAGGGGGAGGCAGTGCTAATCTCTGATAGCTAGCTATTAGTTTTGTTTCTTTTTCCCTTGTACATATAACTCATGATGATGAGATACATTTATATATGTGATGTTATTTTGTATTGATTCTCCACATTTGAGTCCTTGATTGGACAATTATCAAGGATCAACAGGATTTAGTATCACCTTTGATGTATCATTTTTATTTGACATCCATTATATCATATATATCAGTGTTTTCTTCATATTTACGTGCCAATGTGTTTGTTTGATGTTGATGTTGCTTTATATGTTTAAAAAAATTATAAATATATATATATATATATATATATATATATATATATATATATATATATATATATTGCATTTGTTAATGTTTTCCACTGTTTTCTGATTTTTCTCAATTCGTTGGCCGATTTTTCCGAAACGATGTTTTCAAGACCCTCACTGATTTTTTTGCTAACGTTAACTTTATCAACACTAGTATGAACTAAGAAAGGTGAGAATATGAAAATCTACTTACTTCCACCAACGAAAGAAGCACGTGTTCAAGAGAATTGCGAAAACATACAGTATAAGCACTTCCATTGTATAAGCATTGGCAATGGAGGACAACATGTCCATGCATGTGAATTTGATATAACAAGAGGAAAACTATGAAACAGTACACTTGTTTGGATAATATTTCTGTGGATTTTTTTAGCATTAAAGGGATGTTCAGAATTCATTCCACATTTTCAAATTTATGGACAATTAATAAAATGGCAGGGAATGATGTTGCGACTTGACAAATGAGTTAAAACTCTGATTCCATATTCTACCAGAAGCAAAAAAAGCATGTTGGTTTGTGGAAATTCAATACTAGGTACAACCATGTTTAGGAATGACCATTTTTTTTCCAACATTCTTTTTAGTTCATTTATTTCATCTTTTTGCCCTAGATTTTAAGTTTAGCATTACCTTGCAAATATGTCAAAGGCTATGGTCCTTCATGACATACTTTATGTCTACTTCATTCTCTGACTATGGGTGATGCAATTTGAGAGAACCAATTAGGTGGAAATTCCTTGGCAAATAATGACACCATGTCTAAGTGGAGGGTGGAGTCTCAAAGGCCCATTATGGAGGAAGAACTAGCAGAGGCATATCAGGGGTTGAGTCAGGGGAGGAAGAACCACAATTGTTTGGGGGTAGGAGAGTATGATTGAGAACGCAAAGGATAAGCCAACCACAACACTACCCTGTACACAAATTGATGCTCATACACCCACTAATGCTTTTCAAATGACCTAGTAACAAACAAGTCATTACCTTTCCTGTTAAAGGGGCAAGGTGAATCAATAACTAGGTCATCAATAACTCATGGCTTTGTCATCTTCTCTTGCATTAGGGATAGTTTTTATATAATTTCTATCTCTACTACATTGTTTCTAAAACTAGGGAAATATTGCATTTTCTTACCTTTTATTAATGTCGTTGCAAAAGTTTCGGATTATTGATATCTTCACCTAGAATACCTTCACTTAAAGGACCCAAAGGTATCTAGATCCTCCCTAGGGATACAACGAGGGGCCAAAGGACCCATTAGAGTAACAATATTGGTGGTCATTCAATGTAAGGTGGATCGGGTCGATTATGTTTATTAAACAATGTTGAAAATCGGCAACTCAAGGAATGAATTTCCTTAAATAAAATATCATTTCTGACAATTCATGTCTAACATCTCAAGTGTGACTTTCCAAAAATAGTAAATCACCTTGCATCAATTGGTAATCAAGTATAGTTGAAGGAAAATCACTTAACTTATCATTAATCAATCCTAATAGTTCAATCTCGACTTAATCATCAATATTATTAATATTATTATTGCTATTATCCTTTATGATACTATGATATTATTATTAAAAGGAATTACAAGTCACCTTACCTTCATCACCTCAATCACTTCGCAACTCTCTTCTTGATGACTCACATGGCACTATGTAACTCTCTCTCTTTCTCTTAATGATACAATACACTCTCTCTTACGTACTCATTAAAGGCATGAAATATTCTTCTTACACACATTAAAGGCAAGTCATAAAAGATTCCTCTTACGCTCTCTTTAATGCATATTTTACACTCTCCTTAACTACAACATGTGTAACTCTCTTAATGGCATAAGTTACTAAGGCATGCATTTCTCTCCTTAATGGCATGAGTAACAGTCCCCTAAATGGAGTATGTTACTCTTCCTCAAGGCATGTGTATCGCTCCTCCTTTATGATAAGAATTGGTTGCTCCTATATATGTATCTCATGTCTTCACACCTAACTTCTACTACTTGTGCATTGTGAAAGAAGAATTCAAACTTGAGAGAGAGAGTTGGAGAGACTTGAAGAAGATTGTGAGAGAGAGAGAGACTTGCAGAGTAAGAGCAGAACTTGGTGAGCCAAGGTTGATTCAGTGCTTTAGTGTTGATTTAGTTGAAGGGAAGGTTGATTCGGTGTTTGCATCTGTCGCTGCTACCAATGATCTTCATGCTACAGTGTTAAATTTGGCAACTAGGGCCAAACTCCACCTTGGATAGCTCATATGATGAAGCTGATATTTTTATTAGATTCCTCTTTCCAACAGGTGTAGGATTGATCTAGAGATCATCTCATTCTGACAAGTATAAATGGAATTATGAATTTATTTCTTCAATGGACAAATTGCCAAGGTCAGCGAGCAAACTAATGTAGGCTCAGAAGCCCAAAAGTTATGTCTTTCATCTTCAACATTGCATATAAATAGAAGGAGCATCTACCTCATTTGGACACTCATCATCACTCACACATCTCTCTCCTCATCCGATTGGGTGTACGTATTTATGGGCAGCCTCTCTCCTCCACACGTGTGAAGAACAGTTTGTGATTTTCTATTTTATGCATTGACCAAATTGTAGAAGGGTTGACCAGCGTTGACCAAACAACAGTTGACCTTGTTTGAATGTGATTTTCCTTGGAGAAATTCTGTTTGGGAGGTTGCATTTCTGGTCACAAAAATCGAGGCATTCTGAGTTGTCTGACCAACATTGACTGCAGAGAATCTGACCGCAGGTTTGACACTGCATTGACCAAGGTGACTGATATTTTCGAGACTGTTTGGGCTAATTCGGACTTTTCTTGGAGGCCGAGTTGACTGGGTTTGACCGAGCTGATATGGAGGAAGATTTCTGCTAAGTTGACCAGCATTGACTTTCTGGTTAGGGCATCCTATTGACTGCAGTTTGACTAGACAGATTTGATTGTGTTTGAGCAAGTGAATTTTGTATATTGTACTCTCTCTGTGTTGAACTTTTGAAGAATAATAAGAAGACTTAATCAAAGGGTTTACCCACATTGGGGTTTTTCCCTGGCATCCACCAAATATTGTGTCCTCTTGTCTTTTTCTTTTTATTTATGTTCTATTTGCATTTACTATCATGTTAATGTGATTGCTAATCTGGAAATTGATATAGGGCAAATATGAAAAATTGAAGTAAATTTCTCTTAAACATAGAACATACCATTGTTATCTAAATTGACATGGTATCGGAGCTGAGGTGAAGACAAAGCCCAAGCAAAAGTGAAAAGAGCAATCACTGAAACCATGAAACAAGACAACCACCTAGATAGAATGTTGCTCCACTGGTACTCTTACGATCATCAACACTTCTTGCCCAATCTGCATTTGTATAAGCTTGGATAACCAGATCATTTCATTTGGGATACCATAGACCATATTTCGTTGTGCCTTTACGATATCAAAGAATTCTTTTGACGGCAATAATATGAGATTCTTTGGTGCTGCTTGGAATCTTGCTACTTGTCCAACTGCCTGCATCACATCAGGTCGGGAGACTATCACATATAGGAGACTACCAATCATGGATCTATACAACCTTTGGTCCACATCCTCTGACGAATCTTCTAATCTTAACTTGCAACTTGTTATCATGGGGGTAAGGACTGGTTTGCAATCTTCCATCAGGAATTTTTTGAGCATTTCCTTGATGTACTTAGTTTGATATATGAATATTCCTTTATCCTGTTGAGGAATCTGAAGCCCCAAAAAGTATGTCAGCTCGCCAAGCATAGACATTTCAAACTCACTTTGCATTTTTGTGGCAAAGTTGATTATATCATCCACATATACCTCGATAATCATTAGCTTATCTTGATCCACTTTCACATAAAGATTGTTGTCAACGCTTCCTTTCTTAAATCCTTGTTGATGTAGATACCTATCAAGACGAGCATACCAAGCCCTAGGAGCTTGCTTGAGACCATATAGAGCCTTCTTTAATCTGCAAATGTAGTCTTCTTTGTCAGAGAGCAGAAAACCTTCGGGTTGTTCAATGTAAACTTCTTCCTCCAATTCACCATTTAGAAAAGCTAACTTAACATCCATTTGGTAGACCTTGATTTTTCTTGAGCAAGCATAAGCGAGAAACATCCTGATAGCTTCCATTTTGGCAATGGGAGCAAATGTTTCTTCAAAATCGATTCCTTCAACCTGTGCATATCCTTTGCAGACTAATCTTGCCTTGTTCCTGGTAACCTGTAATCCTTCAACTGTTTTGCTCCCCCTGAACCTGTAATGAAACTGCCATCTTGTTCAAACTACCTTCCTGTCAATCATAGACTTGTGCCATATACTGCTGCATAGACTCCTCCTCTACAAACATTAAGGAGTCAACAAGACAGATTGTTCAAAATAGTGAATCACCTAATGGGCCATCTTGACTTGAGTCATTATCTGAAGCAACTGTTAATTCCTCATGACCTTTTGCATTTACAAATCCTGAAAGCATAACTATTGAAGCCTTGTTATCTGCTTTGTCTTCATGTCCCTGTTTCATTTTCCAAACCTTCTTATTCCTGCAATCTCAAGCCATGTGCCCATAGTTATGACACTTGAAGCATTCAATGTTGTCAATAGGTGATTCCATCTGATATCTGCAACCGCGAGCGCTATGGCCATAGTTATGGCATTTGAAACATTCAATGTTTGACCCATCTAGCATGTATTCTCTTCTAACAAAATCATCGTGGAACCTATCTCGTTATCCTACAAACTTGCTTCTAGGGTTTCGCAGATAATGATTGTACCTGTCAAAAACTTCACAATCCCTAGCCATATGTCCATTGTTAGCACATAAAAAGAAATAACCATTAAATAAATGTCTGTACCTAAATGGTTCATTCAGATGCGATGGTCCTTGATAGTTGTACCTGTCAATAACTTTATAATCCTTGGCGATATGTCCAAAATTGTTACATTTGTAACATTCGACATCATCTCTCAAATGATCAAATCTGTTGATATTCTGTTGAGTTCCGGAATATCCAATTCTGAGATCTCCTGGAATTATATTCATTCCAAACATACATGCGACATTCTGCAGCTCTATGTCCAAACTTTCCACATGAATAACAATGACCATAAAAGATAGGTTGATACTTGGGTGGAAATCTTCTTCAAGGAATTGTCTTCCAAGGTTCTTCCAGCGAATCTTGAACTCTTGATCTAGCTGGGAGATCTACCTACTTGGTAGATTTTGCATATCCATCTTCTTTAGTTGTCATAAAAGGACTTGACTCCTTTTCGAATTTTTCTTTGTAACCAAGACTAGTCGTGTCGTTGCATGATCGTTGGTTGCTGATGAGTTCATCCAAAGTCTTTGAGTTGTTGGCATAGTTTTGAAGAGTTTTCCATTTTTTACTTCCTTTCGTAAAGAAATGATTTCGGCTTCCAATGCTTCTCTTTCCTTGTTGCTTTCCTTTAATTCTTTCCTGAGCGATTCTTCAATTCGTTTGTATTCTTCAACATCGATTTTATGATTTAAGACCTGCTCCCTTTCTGTCTTTAATTCGTCTTCAAGAGTGTTGACGTGCTTCTTCTCGGCCTTGAGCTCTTTGATAACCCTGATTACTTCGTTTTGAAATTCAACCTCAATCATTTCTTCTTCTTTGTCTCCTTCTTCATCAGGTGCCTCTTGCTTATTGTGCTTGGCCATAAACAATACTCTTTCGTTGAATTCTTCTTCATTATCACTGTCTTCTTCGGATGAGGAGCTATCTTCTTTGGAGAAGAAACTTTTCTTAAACCATTTCTTCTTGCCTTGCTTGTTGAACTTCCTAAGACTTTTCTTTCCTTTCGTCACAACCTCATTTTTGTGAGGACATTTGGCTGCAAAATACCCAACCTCACCATAATCAAACATATTAATGTTAGTTTACCTTTGAATTTTCCCGTACCTATTCTCATTTTCCACGTGAAGTTGGCAAACTCTTTATTTGAGAATTCTTCTTCATCTTCTTCCTTTTCCTCATCCTTACAATTGCAAGTTTTTGGTTTCGGAGTCTGTTTGTCCTTACTATTCTTCTTGGATGCGGAAATGTCGTTTCTATGTGAGATGTGCTATCCTCTTCTTTAATCCTCATTTCATATGCCGTCAGAATTCCATGCAATTCATCTATGTTGAGATTGGTCAGATTCGATCTATCTTCAAACACAGATACCTTAGGGTTAAATCTTGTTGGCAAGGTTATGAGGATCTTTCGGACAACAATTTCCGTTTCAATAGGTTCTCCCAAACCTTCCAATGTATTTGTTGTTTCATCAACACGCTGAAAGTATCGAGCAATATCTTCACCTTCCCTCATTTTGAGTTGCTCAAATTTTGCCCTGAAAATTTGAAACTTTGCTTCTTTCACCTTTGAGTCACCTGCATGTATATTTTCAAGTTTGCCACATACCTCCTTAGCAGTTTTGCAACTCATACCTTAAGATAAACAAATTTGATAAGCCCATTGATAATAATATCTTTAGCCTTTGCATCATATACCATATTTTTCTTACCTTGTTCGTCCTGGGTCGGTGTGAAGCCTTTGTCAACGATTCCCCATACTTCGTATCCTTGCGCCAACAAATGAACCTGCCTTCTTCCACTCCAAAGTGCATGGTTATTTCCATTGAACAAAGGAACTCTATTCTTAATATACTCCATGATCTTCTTCCAGTGGTTAGATTGTTATTGAAGGAACCAAGCTCTGATACCAATTGTTGGAAATACTGAGGGGGGGGTGAATCAATATTCCTTAGCAATTAGCACTTTTAAATCTTTTCAGAGCACTTCATAATCTTCAATTATTATTAATGTTTATGCAATAATAACAATAAATAAAAGAACACAGTAGACACAAGAATTTTAGGTGGAAAACCCCCTCCGGGTCAAAAACCATCGAACGCTTTTCTAATAAATTCTCTAATCTTCAGCTCCAACTGAAATGAAAGCAACAACTTACTATAATTCTAGGAAAGAATTCTTCTCCAACTCCCACTAGAAGGACGCCCTAACGCCCTGGTTTCTTAAGTAGTCAACTGAATGGATGCCCAACATCCTAGCAAGCCACAACTCGCCTTAGCACCACCCAACCACCTTTAAGTGTTCACAAGCCCCAACCTATAGGCAACTTCATACACCTACCTAGCACCACCCTACCACCCTATAAAGACAAAAATTAAATACAAAAGTGTGGACTCCTGTACCAGGGACAATGATCCACGATACAATATGATTTACAATGATTTTGACCGAACACCCAATCACACTATGACCTGCAACCCAACCGTGACATTATCCCAACAGAGACTCCTATACCTCCCAATAATACCTTTTCGACTCTAGGCAGATTAACTCTTTTACAATAATGACTCTTCCAATGATGACACTTTTACAAATGACTCTTTTAAAACTTTACAATGCTGACTCGTGGCCTTGACACTTCTTCACAATATATGGATGGCTGTCATGTCTTCAAAGGATGTCCCATTGCAATGCTTCCTTTGATTTAATGCTTTTGCTCTTGAATTCTTTCTTGAAGTTGTACTTGAATCTTCTTCTACCTGCACCATGTTACTTGGGAGCGGGAGCGGGAGCGGGGAGCGGGAGCGAAAACGGGAGCGGGAGCGACCATTTTCAGAAGCTCCCGGTTTGGGAGCGAATCCCGGAGCGATTTTTTAAAAATATATATATTTTTTATATTTTTTAATTTTTGATACATATATGTCAACAAAAACATGTAGAATGATGAATTAGATATAAAAAACATAAAAAAGCATAGATTGAACTATATAACAACAATCATCTAGAAGTTATAATCTTCATCAACCACGTCCGCAAGTTAGTAACATAGTAACATACAACATATTGAGTCTCATGATTCATCAATCTTAAAGTTTCAAGCTTTCAAAATTCAATATATAACATTTATCATCATTGATTACCAAAGTTGTACTTGTAAGCTAAGTGTAACCATGGTTCAACAAATAATATCTAACATGAAATGAAATGTTATAAAATGAAATGAAATGAAACAACTTTCAACTTTCATGAAGCATCATATTCATAATTCATTACTAATGAGTTATAATT
Source organism: Pinus tabuliformis (assembly GCA_031772625.1). Classification (NCBI taxonomy): domain Eukaryota; kingdom Viridiplantae; phylum Streptophyta; class Pinopsida; order Pinales; family Pinaceae; genus Pinus; species Pinus tabuliformis. Next base: position 271,551,048 of record CM062804.1, read on the forward strand.
GCCAACTTCAAACTTAAATTGTCATATATTGTTTAAAAAAATATCATAATAAATATGAAAGAGTCAATAGTTATAAAAGCTACTAGAAACTAGAAAAGAGAAGTAAATCTATTATCTATTTCTTATGCTTGGGCCTCTTGCCACCACGAGAAATGTCTAATTTTTTAGTCTTGTTGCAAAATCAGGATCTGTCATTAATATCACCCTCCAAGCATTAATATCCAGAGGTATCTTTGTCATTACCTTTGTATCTGTATAGGGATCTTTGTCATTAATATCACCCTCTAAGCATTAACATAAGATAGAAAATGCATAGCATGTCAAGTCAAGATTTTGTTTGAGTGATGCGTACATTTTTAGAAGAGTCATGATAGAGGAGTTCGACAACCAATGTCACTAACATCAAGGTACATAGAGGGATTGGTACTCTTGATTAAATACGAGTTCCATACCCTAATACATGACAAAATTCAATGGAAACATTGCAATCCCCCAATCCTGAAATCCTGAAAAACTGATAAGTCTGCTGGATTTTGAATGAAATCTAAAATTCTACTTTCTCCATATGAAATCCAATGAGGACGAAACCACTCTCAAACATCCTGAGTCATTTCATGGTAATGTTAAAAATTTAAGTAAAAGGATGAAAATGAAAATTAAAGAAAATGTCACTTTTACTTTAAGAATTTAACATTACCATGAATAGCATATCAATACTGGGCCTACACTTGATCATTAAGCTGCCCCACTCAAAAACTATTTGTTTCTTTCAAAAAAAATTGCATTTCAAACATTACTACAAAAAAAAAATGCAAAAAAGGCAAAACGCTCCCGAAAACGCTCCCGAAAAGGCAGGGAGCGAAATTTTTTTTAGGGAGCGCGCTCCCGACCCGCTCCCGAGTCGCTCCCGCCCGGAGCGCGGATTGGGAGCGGGAGCGGGAGGGGGGGGGCGCTCCCCCGCAACACTGTACCTGCATGCAAAATTTCCCTGGCAAAACCAATCCCACAACAAAACAAAACACCCTTCAACTTACCTATGCCTGCAAAACACATGTAAGTGCATAATAATGAATAAATACAAATTAAAATTGCAATGTGTACCTGAAGTGTGCTTGACACTTTTGTTGTTGACTTGTTGCAGCAGTAGATAAAGACTCCCACTCTTGATATAGGCCTGGACTCTATGCAAGACTATATCCAAAACTGACCTAAAGATATATACAATAAAAACTAATGACAAACCCTAGACTTGTGATGGACCAAGTTCTAAGTACACCAACAAAGACCATTCTATCAACTATGACGACAAATAACATGAACTTACAACATCATATAGATTTAGCAGACTTGGTGTAACATCAAATGTGTAGTATCAAGAATAGGACATCCGAAATGTGGTATCAAAACTAATTGTGACATATAGAGACATAGACATATAACCGAGACCCTGTATGTACTTACGTTGTGCTGCAAAAACATATGTCAGAGATGATACTCATATTTCAAATGTAAACAATAATCATACATACCTTGCTATAGGGGACTTACCCTTGATTGTTGATGTGTGGTCCTTACTACAATGATCCTTGAATGCATGCTTCTTCTTGCCTTCTAGGAGCTCGATATTGAATCTATTGTATCTATGTAATTTCGGATCTCCAAGGTCTGAAATTTCGTCTTGTGGTACCACTCTGAGTCCTCTTTCCAACCCTACAAGTCTGATCAAGGTTGGATTCTTTAAGAAAGAGTTATGCCCAATCTCCCACGATGACCTGATTATAGAATGGTTCAATAGAGCGAGCTTGTACGAAGTGCCACATGTCACTGTTGTGACCTTCGGCCCTGGAAACGCTACTCAACAAACTACAGTTTGTCCTCTTTCTATGATTATTTACGAAATTTGAATCCAAGGCTTAGAGAGAAAGTTATGACGATTTTCCCAACGTCGCCTGTTTGACATGGAATTCAAGAGCCTGCAAAAACCCTAACTTCCTCAGATCATATCTCCGAAAATATAGCGAACCAAGATCTGAAATTCAGTCACGAGGTTCATCAAGATTTCAGCTCAAATGGGTTTTAATTTTAGCTTCTGAAGCTTCGCAGAAAAAAAATTATAGCGAAAATGCCATGATGACCTGTTTGAAGCCACAAAATCCCTACTAGAGGAGGATATGAGGGTCACTATTTATATGAATGTCTTGAGTTGAGAGGGTCCTCAACAAGTGAACGTTGGAGGGATTTTAGGAAAAAAAGCATTATTAATTATTTACTATTCAATGACCACAACCAACTATGAGTGCCATGCCACAACTCCATAGGGTTTTAGCCCACTAACTGGGGTTACTAACTTCAAACACGAATATCTCTCAAATTGTGAAGAATTACATGACGTGGTTTATATCGGTGGAAACATATCGACGAGTAGAATCCATCTAGAAGATCCTTGACTCAGAATAGAGTAATTTGTCAAGTCAAAATGCCCATGCAAGATGTGGGTAGCCCCCGGTGCTTCTTGGGTTGACATCAATGACAACCACTGATCAACAACAATTACCTTGGATCTGATTCGGCAAATCAAGCCCTACATCCATCCTCTATATGGTTGATCTAGATCTCCCTTGTAGCTTTGTGCTCTTTCCTCAGACTCGGCGCAACTATGTATCTTACAACAAACCTACAACATTACTCATGTAGATCTCTTGCTTACTTGAGAGGATATCTCTCTCAATGTCTTGTGCTCCTACAAGTCTCTATGCCCTACTTGGTCCTGCTCGGCCCTTCCACAAGCCCCCTTTGCGCTCTCAGCCCTCCACAAGCCCTCTCACCCCTCTGCAGACCCTCTTGGCCACAAGATACTCTCTTGTCGACAACAACAATGAACCACTCACCCTTGTTCTTATACTTTTCCAAAGGGTGCAATACCAAGGGTCTGTAACATGGGTCTATAACATGAGTCAACAGTGTTTATGAATTTATAGATAAATGGTCTATATTAGCCCATTTGCGAACCTTTCATGTCATGGCAACCTATTCGTCAGATTGTTTGAATTCAACAATCTAGGATTGTGTGAGATTGGCATAGAAGTGAATCTAATCATAGAGGGAGAAAAGTTTTCACTTAGCTCAAAGGGCTTATAATATATTTCTCAAGGTCCATAAATGGGGCGAAACTACTTACTCTTAGGCTCAACTTTCCATAAAGTTTGGTGTGCTCGTCCAAGAGTTTGGCCTAAAAAACTTCTTCAATCTCCCTAAGGGAATTTTCTTCCCCTGAATAATCTGGACCCAAGAATTGAGGATTTCTTGTTGAGTCTTGGCCATCTACTTGAAGATGTTGATAAGTGTGAAAATTCCTAAACCAGAATGCTACTACAGCAAATGATCATATTTCTCCTATTTGTTAGATTCCTTTAAACAAATTACTTGTAGTGTCCTACGGCAAATATCGAAATATATACACTACAGCCTACACCATTTAAAATAATATGCCAAAACAAGAAACTGGACAATAGAAAGATAGAACACAAATGACAATTACTTTTGGACAAATGTCCTCGGAAAAACCTAATGTGGGAAAATCGGTGCAGCAGATCTGAGGGTTTTTATTATTAAGCAAAAGTTATTTCTGAATACAACCTTTGGATGCCTTGCTGGCAATCCAGTACAAAGAATATCACTCGGCGGAAGAAATTAGTGAGATTACCTCACTCTACATTGCAAGTCTTGGCTGATCCGGCAGCTGAACCAATGAGTCCTCGACTATTTCTACGTTGCCCCTACGCAGACACTGTGTGGGTCTACATCGCAACCTCTAAGGAACTGTGTCACCTCTTTGCTGAATCAATTTTCTCTCAGGAGCTAACTTCAGCCCTCACGGCTCGGAACGTCAAACACCCAGCAAATTTCGGACTTCTCTGTCTGGGAGGCTTTGCGCAGCTTTACGTGTCTCTCTACCTCTCTACTGAGTATTCTTGGCTCCGAAGAAGATACTCCAGCCAAAACTCTCGCTACGCCTTGTTGAAGAAAAGGGTAACTAGGTTCGGTATTTGTCAATGTAATTTTGATCTTTGTACTTGTCAAGAAAAAGAATTATTATTTTTATGAATTATATGAATGAGTTTCTTGCTCATTCTATAGGTCTAGGAAAGTCAAAGAGTCAAAATTATATTGAAGAGCTCTTCTTGAGCATTTATGTAATGAACATGAGTCAACCTAGAGTCAAGCAGCCCTCCAAGACAAGCACCATCTTTTATTCCATCATGTCGGCCTGCAAAAATATATTAAATAAAGAATGATCCATGGTATAGACCTGCAAACAAAGCAATGAAAAGAAAGCAACCCTGCAAACAAAGCAATGAAAAGACATCATGGAATAAAGGATGGTGCTTGTCTTTGTTCCCTCCAAGACAAGCACCATCCTTTATTCCATCAAGGATCATCCTCTTGGCCTTTGCCATTTCTGCCTTATACTTCTTCAACGGATCTAGATCTGCAGGCTCATCCACCATGCTGTTGACATAGGTCTTGAGACAATACTCATCTAGAAGGAACGACATCCTTGCCTTCCAAATGACATAGTTGGATGCCCCATCCAACCTGTCCTGATCTCTCAACCCACTGGTCGCCATCTCTGACACGAAAATGTCGAATTTCTCCTCTCTGTTGCTTACTGTTGCTGCTCAGCCAATAAGAAAACGGACTTCTTGCGGGAAGTCTACTGAGGAAAAATTCCCTCACTGTGCTTCTCCTCTCTCATATGATGTCTTTCAGCCCAGCAATCTTCCTCTAAAAAATTTGCATCCCACTAGCTCTTCCTCACGCTGAGGTTATTACGCTCTTCCTCTAGCATGACAAGATTTCAAACGGGAAGCCATTCCTCTATGTCAACTCACTCAAAGAGAGACTTTCCTCGAAAAAAATCATCCCTCCTGGCCTGGACTACACAATCTCTCTGGGGATTCGAACTGCTGCCTCCTACAGTTATTCGATCTCCTTCTTTGCTCAGCGCTAGGTTCTTTGGCACTGCTCTTCTTGTTTCACCTGCACTGCTCTGATACCATGTGAAAATTCCTACACCGGAATCCTACTGCAGCAACTAATGATATTTATCCTATTTGTTAGATTCATTTAAACAAATTACTTGCAGTGTCCTACAACAAATATTGAAATACATACACTGCAGCCTACACCATTTAAAATAATATGCTGAAACAAGAAACTAAACAATAGAAAGATACAACACAAAAGACAGTTTTTTTTGGACAAATATCCCCAGAAAAACCCAATGTGGGAAAACCGGTGCAGCAAATCTGAGGGTTTCTATTATTAAGCAGAAGTTATTTTTGAATAAAACCTATGGATGCCTTGTTGGCAATCTTGTACAAAGAATATCATTCGGCAGAAGAAATTAGTGAGATTACCTCACTCTACACTGCAAGCCCCACTGATCTGACAATTGAATCGAGTCCCTGGCTACTTCTGCGCTGCCCTTACGCAGTCACTGCATGGGTCTGCATCATAGCCTCTAAAGAACTATGTCACCTCTTTGCTGAATCGATTTTCTCTCCGGCGCTAACTTCAGCCCTCCCAGCTCAGAATGTCAAACCCCTAGCAAATTTCAAACTCCTCTGTGTCGGAGGCTCTGCGCCACTCTACGTGGACCTCTCCTCCCTCTGCGTCAGCCTCAATGGGCACTGCGCTGCCTCCTCTGCGTGTCTCTCAACCTCTCTGTTGAGTATTCTTGGCTCCAGAGAAGATACTCCAGCCAAAACTCTCCCTGCCCCTCTCCGCATGATCACTACAAAATCATTGTGTTGCTCTAGCATCAGCAATTTGATTTCACTGATCAACTCTTTGTGTGTCTTCCAAATGACCCTCAAGCCTCCTTAAATAATCTTCTCGTTGACATTCAACGGCTCAAATTAGAAGCTAATGAATGGCTAAGATCATTTATGCTTGATCCTTGTCTTCTTCTAGAAGTTTCACCCACAGTTAGATTAATACGCATTAATTATTTTAATTTCCCAAGTTTAGACTTGGGGTCCCATTAAAAATAATTAATTATTTTAATAAAGCAGTCTTTGGGTGGAATTTCCCAAAACACTTTCCAGGTTCTTTGGAATACATGTGCCCAAGCCTCCCTGCAAAATTTGAGATTTAGATCACATCCAGTGCTACCAGAAATCAACAACAAGGAGCAGATTTCTTCCCACATTTTCAAGATCAAAAATTACTGCATAGGGGGAATCCCTTAATGGGTAAAGAGTTTTTGGAGTTTTGGTATCACTAACTAGTTGTTCAAGATTAAATTCTCAATTTCCATTTTCGACACTCAATGGGTAAAATTATAGACCTTTGCTTGTTTGAAATTCATAATTTCCACTTGTCCCATCCTTCTTATTAATGCCTGAAATATTGCATCCAAAACTACCACCAAATATTATCTTTCTCCTATTGTTGCTACCAACTTGTGTGCTAGGTTCTTCCATAACCTATTGTCTTAGCGAAAAACAACTTTGCACCCTATGTAGGAATGGTCAAGAGGGAGGCAAAAGAGGTTGTCTAGGGTGGGGTTGCAGAGACTTGAAGAAGGGAAAGGAAAGACAAGGTAAGCTATAGGGGGGTCATGTTGAGGTATGGAGACAAAGGTGATGGGTTGTGTGTTGGGAAAGAGGGACAAGAACGAAGACACGAGGAAAGGAAGGAAGGTGTGTTGGAAGATAGGGATGTGAGAGAGGAGGAATAAGGTGTGGGTAAGGGGTCATGGAATGTTGGGACGAACAAAAATGAAGAGGAGGTCACAAGGTGGTGTGGAGATGCAGGGGGGATGAACAAGAGGAGAAGAGGGACGCAAATGAGGGTCCTACGAGTAAGGGAGTACAACAATCAAGGGAGGGCATCAGGAAGGAGAGTAGGGAAAGAAGTAAGGAGGTGGAGGATGACAATTATTGTTGGGAAATGAAGAAGGATGTATAAGATTACATTATGAGAAATGAGTAATACACCACTACAATAAGATAGTATTGTCAACATCACATAGAAACTTATTCAATCTTTAAATATTGAAAGCATGTGACCATGTGCCAAGTTTGATGATATAACCCGCAACCTATCAATGTTGAATATCTACTCTTGTACCCACAAACCACTAACGACGAATCACCAAGATGAATTGAGGAGAAATGGATTCTAAGTGATAATAGTCACCACACAACTCTCCTCATTTGTAGTCACCAATACTACTTGAAGCATATAACCCCTAATAGTATATAATGCTTTCCAACACACTAACATAATCTATAATTTTTTATCACATATATTAAGTGACTATACATGATCAAAACATCACTCTTTCTATGTTTATTACTTTTCATACAATAAAAAGGATGCAAAATGCAAAATTGATACAAGCTTTGAAGCCAACAAAATTTGAATCATGCATAGAGAGAGATCACCTCAACGTTTCCAAGAAGCACCTGATCTTTCCCACACTACCTCTTAAAGCACATTCTAGATGTGCAAGTGCAATGTGCTCTAGGCAACACACTTCAAAAATACACCCATTTTAGTAGCATTTCAAGGAGCACACTCTTGACCCTGAAAAACACTCCCTTGAGGATTTCAATTTGTATTTAAATTTTCTATTGAATTCCCTAAAGCTTATGTTTAAATTTACTTTTGTTATACGAAAAAATATCAACATGATCTTAAACTTTTTTGACATTAAAAGTTTAAAGTGTGACCTCCCATTAAGGATGTTTGGAAATAAGATAAGATAGCATAATTTTACTAATGTCCAACAAATGATCATAAATAGGTTAATGGGACTGCTAAGTACAAAAGTATCAATATATTGTAGGATTACAAGGGATATTCCTATATAAAACCAAAAACAAATCTAACATATGATCTATAATTTCAAAAAAGAAAAAAATGATGCTAGAACAACTAGAGTGATTCATCAAGAAATGGACTTAAGCCCGTACATGGAGAAAGCAGAAAGTGAAGCATTTCTGGCTTTTAATGGACACAACAGGGATTTAAACATTTCAACATTTTTTCGAACAACATAGTGCAAAACACTCTCCTACAAACTTGGGTTGGCCAAACCATGATTATGAGACTGAAACTTCAGATTTGAACTCTTGTAAAGAAGAATCAGAAAGTCAAAAAGGAAACAAATGTTGGTAGTGAATCTGGCTACATTTTTACAAAAGGTTTAATTTGATGAGTGCATTGTATGCATTGGCTAACTCAATGAATGGGCCAATATAAAAACAATATGACTTGGAAACTAATTGAACCAGTGAGGTGCATTATAGTAACTGACTAATAGCAAATTACATATTCATTTGAAATAATAATTCATTTCAAAACGCCTGCTGGGCTTTGAATTGATGGTGAATGGATGCACTGTTAAGGAACTCCTTGCAATAGGTCAACAGTTCAAATCCCCCATGGGTGTTAACCTACAAAAAAATAATTAATTTCGGAATTTCCAAATAAGTAGGACATCCACAACCACTTTGTTGGGAAATCAGATCTATAAACCTAGTTCCACAAAGCTTGTGATCACAAAATCATGAAGCAATCAAAAGGAACAAAACAAATAACCCAAAAGCCTGCCAATAAAATAGAAAAACAGCAATAAAACAGTACGTTGGAGTTGTCCATTAATGAATGCGCTAGAAGGAAAAAGGTCTAGTGCACAAATACGGAGAGAGAACCAACTAAAGAACAACAATGTGCAAACACTATACATGGTTGTCCCTAGGCTTTAACAACACTCTATATTAAAGAGCCTTCATTCAGTGACCAAAATACGATATACAACTAAAGATTGACTAGTGTATCTACATCAATCATGTAGGTAGACAACCTCCCAAGAGTGATATGGGCCCACATAAGAAATTGTTTGGGGAAAGTCCCTCAGAAGGAAGTGCTTTTCCTGTAAAGAGGGTAAAATTCATTGGAGATAGCTGAGAAACACTCAAAGTACAGCGCTTGTATAGGGATAAAACCTTGGAAGAACAGATGAGAACCCACAGCCCTGTAGGAGATAACGAAATTCAAAGAAAAAAAAACACCTTTGAGCCAAATGCAAATTTAAACCTTGAAAGAGATGATCCAAGCAAACTTTTGAATGAATGGTTGTAGTGAGCACTTATAGGTAGGATAAAAACCTAGGAAACACTAGAAAAGAGGTGAGCCAAGGAAATAGTTCCACAACCCTTAAGGCAATGCCACAAACAAAAAACTTTAGAACAACCTCGAAATAAAAGCTGAAATAAATCAGTTGGTCACAAAATGTCAAGCATGAACAACAAAGTAGGAAACCCAGTGCTGGGCACTCAAATTAATGCACTAGATTTTCATAATTAGCTTATATAACAGGTCCCAACAACCCTAAAAAAATGTCTTTTCCAGCCAACGAAACACCATGAAAAGACCTGCTAGTAAAAGTGGAAAAAAAACAGTAAAGCGGTAAAGATACACTCAAGAGGGTTATCAAGCCCACATATCAAAGTTGAGTAGGTTGGCCTTATCCACACATCGCAATACAATAAAAGATTACAATATGACCTTAACCATGATTAAAAGAATAATGATGCATATGAATGGGTCATGGCCACATGTACAGATTACACTAATAGTTCCAACATCCATTGGGGTCCTGTAGCTCATGTTGGTGTCCATCCTAGTGTTCATCGGAGCTAGGATTGTTTTTTCGTTTTTCAGTTTAAGGTTTTCATTTTTAAACACAGTCACACTCTGTTCACATTCAAAGTTCTAATTCAAGGACCATAAAATTCAGATAATTGCATGTTGCAATGAGATTCAGATGAAGTTTGCCATTAAATTCATGTGTGTGTATGTGTATTTTAAAGTATTTAAAAGCATAATTAATTTCCTATAAATCTAATTGAAGTTAAAATTCAATTCAATATAAAATATTGCATGTTTAATATATATAATACAATATCAATATAAAGTTCTGGTAGTTCACGTGAATACCCGTGGATGAGTGTTGAGTTCGAGTAGCTGCCAGATGAAGAGGAAAAAAGATATAATGTACTTATATGATAATATAACAAATGTTAAACTGTAAAATATATTAATAAAATCTTAAACTAAAGAGTGGCGAAGCCCATACTCTAGCACATTTGTGCCAAGCATTGACCCTCTCTGCACGCATGGAGGCCCTCTGTAAATGCTCTCTTAGCATGCATTTGATGTACATTCATTTGCTCTTGGAGGCCTGATGGCCATCATCCCATTGGCTCTTGGAGACATCACGACCCTCATACAAATAAAAATTGTATGGTTGCACGTGTTTCCTCATTACAGAGTCAAAATTTGAATACAAATGGCCCTACTATAGATTACCCATTGGAATCACAATTGCCGTTAGACCAAGACCCACAAGTGTTAGTCAATGATCGCATCGCCAGAGATAAGGATCCATAAGAGGCGATTAGTCCATGTTACAAAACACACGGGGACCGTTGGTTTATCCAATGTCCAACAATCTTCCCCCCAACACAAGTCACATGTGTACTGAACTCGTGACCTACAATCTAATACCACTTGTTGGAAATTGTTGGAGATTCTAATTCCAACCACCTGTTAGGTGTCAAAACCATCCATCCAAGTGTCCCAATTCAGTTTCAATTAAGATAGTTTAGTCGAGTTTCACTCCAGCCATTTATTATTGATGTTTCCAATGTAATCTTATTTAACTGATTCATAATACTAAGAAGAGAAGTCTTTTTCTTATCATTTTGTTCTCTTCAATTTTTGTCATGGTATTGGAGGTTAGCTTGTGTGAGACTCCTTGTTAGCAACAGAAGAGAAGATAGGCTAGTTTGCATAAGACTCCTTGAGAAAGCAGCAATGTGGGTGAAGTGAGAGCAGTAGAGAGAAGAGGCAAGCCTATATAAGACTCTTTGAGAGAGCAGCGGAAGTTTGAAGAAACCTATTGTGGAAAAGAAGCAGAGAGAGCCAGTTCTGAAGAAAAAGGTCGAGATTCTTTTTATAAATATGAACAGCATCCATGGTAACGCATCTGAGAAGTTAACCCACCTGTGCTATTAACGCAGCCCAGAAATTTAGAAGAAGTGTTGAGCATTACTAACACAATAGAGAAAGTTTAAGAGTCGTGTTAGTTTCAAAAACCTACACCGTTCTCACTCAAATGCGGGTTCTCCTCATCCCACAAAGTGTTACCCGTAATATTCAAAAAAATTAGCGTCCACGAGGCACGAGGGAACAAAGGTCAGGGCACGAAGCGAATTGGGACGGAGATTCGCTGGAAAAGCCAAGGTACAACCGTACATGACAAAAATCATATTCGTCATTTTTTAATCTCTTAAATGGAGTATGGTATGATGAACGATGGCATCGTTTTTATAAAGGGTGATTCATTGTTTTCATGTGAAGTTTTTTATTGGACATGGTAAATCAAAAAAAGGCACGTATAATTTTTTTTCGAAAAGGTTGTATTTAATGTTCATTGAAAAGAGCATTACTGTGGAGCATAACATATATTTCTATATGATATAATGTGCCTCTTAAGTGCATATGAGGAAAGGGTCTATATTTTTTTATAAAGTAGGTGCATGTAATGTTTCTAAAAGAACATCATATTGTTTAAAAAAAGTTTTTTAAAAGAGGGAATTTGAAAAAGGGGCATTGCATCCTTTTTTGTTGAAAAAGGAGATTTTAAAAAGGTGCATTGTTCCAATCGACTCTACGTATTGTGATTTTTTTTGCAAAAGTTTTTGTGCAAGCATCGCCCTTTGTGAGTATTTGTAGACTCGTTTGTTTGTGGAAACCAAGAAGCAAAGGCTTTTTTTTGCAATTAGATGCAATGTCTACAATTTGTTTTGCTTGTTGAGTCGTAGTGAGCCAGCACTCAACATATGGGAAAAGCCCAGAGGCTAAGAAGGTCAAAGCGACAATGGGGGATGTTTGAGATCTTTTTAGATATGGAAGAGAAAAGGCAAAAGGATGCCTTTGTATTGAAATGCATAAAATAATTTGTGGATGACAACATTATTCCCCTAATTTCAGATGCCAAGACAGCGAAGGAGACTTGGGATACCCTTGAGAGGTGTTTTGGTGTAAGGGGGAGCATTGAAAAATGTGTTGAATCCCACTATGCTCAGGCACAAGTGAATGATGTCAGTCAAGAATTTGCAGAAGAAGCAGAGAAGGAGGACATAGATGCTCGTGAATCCCACTATGCACAGATGCAAGTGGATGAAGATTTGGTAAATCCAACAACAGATCTTGCTGATGAAAATTTGGTGAATCCAACAATAGAGCTTGCTAATGAAATTTTGGTGAATCCAATAACAGAGCTTGCTGATGAAATTTTCATGAATCCAGCAACAGAGCTTACTGATGACAGTGAAACTGCCATTGGAGCAGTCAATCCTATGGTGAATCCAGCAATTAATATTGCTAATGTAAATTTTGATGAAGAATTGTTGGCTAATGATGAATGGTTGCAGGTGATGCAACAAAAACATCATATTGACATGATGTTATTTGGTGAGATAATCCCACTTGAATCTGAAAACCAAGTGGAAGACAACATGTTTGCAGCAACAAAGGTTAGTACAGAAGTGGAAGAGACAGAGGTAGAGATAGAGGCAAAGGCAAAGAAGGAAGCCCACAAACAAAAAACAGAGACAAAAGCAAAGGTAGAGAAAGAAGCGCAACAGGAGAAAACTCTCATTGCGGAGGAGAAGGAATAGAACCAATGTGGTTTTGCAAATATTTTTAATTCTAATGTTGATTTCCAGTGTGCAAGTACACAGAATAATTATGAAGAAGAGTTAAATTTCCTTGAAACATGGCTTGCAACACCATGTCTAGATGAGGTGTGCATAGAAGTTGCAGAAATGAATGTTGAAGACAGCATTGATGATGAGCTAATCAATGAAATTTTCAAGTATTGGGGTCCTGAAGAAATGAAATTGTATTATGGTCTTATGTTGTCGCAGATTGATGATGAAAAGTGCAGTACAGAAGATAATATGTGGCAGCAACCCACATACAAGTCGTTTTTTGAAGAAGTCCAGGATATGCTTAGACAACCTAGAAGAATGGAATACCTGCACCAACAAATGAAGAAACTAAGGTTTGAAGGATACAACAAAGAAAAAAAAACTGAAACAATTTAGAGGCTATAGGATCTGGAAGAAGAGAAGAAGAAAAATAAATGTAGTTGAAGTCAATTTTTTAAATTGTAAGCCTAGCTGAGACATAGACTAGTAGGTATCTTAATTAAATTTTATGTGGTTGAAATTAAGGGGGAGTGTTGGAGATTCTAATTCCAACCACCTGTTAGGTGTCAAAACCGTCCATCCAAGTGTCACAGTTCAGTTTCAATTAAGCCCAGTTTAGTCGAGTTTCACTCCAGTCATTTATTATTGATGTTTCCAATGTAATCTTATTTAACTAGTTTGTAATATTGAGAAGAGTAGTCCTCTGCTCATCGTTTTGTTCTCTTCAACATTTGTCAAGAATCACGATTGTCATTAGACCAAAACCCATGGGTGTTATTCAATGATCGCATCGCCACAAATAAGGATCCACGAGAGGTGATTAGTCCATGTCACGAAACACATGTGGAGCGTTGGTTAATCCAATGTCCAACATGCTCAACAGCCCTATTTCACTATGATGTCAGCCTCTTCTACAAGTAAGTTAACATAGCATTTTCCCCGAAAATTTACAAACGAAATTTGAAGTATGGCAAACTTAAACAAGGCATAAAAGTTCAAAGAAATTTGATCTCCAGACATAAAAATACTATTAGATTTTGCTGCTTATTCTGATTCCATAGTTGTTTTAGTTGCATTAAGGAAGAGAGTGTAAATCCCGTTGTATACACCTTCTGTTTTATTTTCTTGGTGCAGATGTAAATATTTTTCAATCTAATATAAGAAACATACTTCACAGAGAAAATAAAAATATAGCAAACCCTATGCCTTAGCTTTTTAGTGTTCAGATGGCCTATTTTGTAAACATTATCTGATAGTGTGTTGAAATTTCTAAGTATTACCAGTTAGAAATTTTTCTGTATTTTCTGGTTTATTTCGCCTACTTGTTTTAATTACTAACAAGTTATTTAATCATATAAATAATGAAATAAACACAATACAGTCTCAACCATCTATAGATCAACAGCTAAAGAAATAGACAAACACACAAGGGACACCGTTATTTTTAGACAACCGTCCCCGGAAAAACCCAATGCGGGAAAACCAATGCAGCAGTTCTGAGGGTTTTATTATTAAGCAGCTTTTCTTGAGTACACTAGGTGCCAAACTAGATCACCCCACAAAGAAAATAATCTGGTAGTAATACCTCTCTTCAGAAGCAGATATTCTGAAAGTCTACTCCACGAAACCCTCTCCAGCACCTCCCTGAGGCTCAGCGTCAGCCCTCCTGGCCTCTGTGTCAACCCTCTAAGGCTCTACGCAGCCTCTCTGTCCTTCTGCATCACTTCTACAGCCTCATCGTCAATCACGCAGGCCCTTCTAGCCTCTGAGCAGTCACTGCTGACCTCTGCGTGGCTCCCTGTGCCTCTGCCTGTCTGCCTCTGTGCTGGTCTTCCGGCACTATCTCTACATCTCTGCCTTGTACTCACTGACCCTCGCTGCAACTCTGATCACTGGTTCAATTTCTCTTAGCAAACCCCGCTCTAGAAAATCGAACTGACTGATCACTCTGGTGTATCTCCAACTAACCCTCAAGCCTCCTCTTATACTTTTTCTATTGAGTCTTCAACGGCCGAGATTACATCTCTAATCAACAGCGAAGATTAGATTTGGCTTGATCCATGTCCTTTAGAACCTTCTAAACCATTTTTATATTAATACCCATTAATATTTTTATTTTCCTAAGTTTAGACTTAGGAACCCATTAAAAATATTAATTATTTTAATATCTCCTTCACCGAGTAGAATTTCCCCAAACCATTTCTAGGTCTTGGAGATCTCATGTGCTTAAGCGTCTCCACCAATTTTCATGGCTAGAGCACATCCGATGCTACCCCAAATCAACACTCCATCTTAGCGAGGAATGTGCTCTAGTAATACTCCACCACTGAGCATCACACTGATTATACAGCACCAGTTCTTGTGTTGATGCTAGGCCTTCTTGCCCAACATCATCTACACTACTGCATCCTGTACTGTTGCCCATGGCTCTACCACTACCACTGCTACATCTGTACGGCAACTCACTCTGCGTCTGTGTTGCTGCCAGTCCTTCCTCCCAACACTACATCTACACTGAAGTTCTCTCTCACCACGCTGCATTGTGTTGTCCATAGCACTACCACTGCTACTATTGCACTACAACTTAGTCACTGAGAAGTAAGTAACTGATCTAACCAACTATTGACATCCTTGTCAAGCTAGAAACCCTCCCGATGCTGAAGCTCTTTGTTGCCATCCAATGCTCCCTCTGCTGTACTGCAACACCTATGTGCCTCTCGCACTGCTGCAAACACCTTTGTGCCTTCCTGCACTGCTGCAACCTCCTTTGTGCCTCTCGCACTACTGTAACCCTCTCTACGCTACCAGGGACTACTGCACTCTAGCACTCTTTGTCGCTCCATCCCAATCCGCTTCTACCAACATCCGCCATCCTGCTACTGTCACTTCGGGGCTTCCCATAGCCGGATATGATCCAAGAGTTTGGGTACCTCAAGGATCCTACCCCACATCTCCTGTAGTCATCCTGAATACAACTCGATGTCTCCCCACCTCTTCTCTAGAAGTACATGAGCACTCATGGCACAATTGTCATCATCCTCTACCTCCTTATCTTCCTTCGTTGGCACTGCCTTGGAGTCAAATGCCTCTCCTTTATTCTTCTTCCTAGGACATTGGTTTGCATAATGGCCCAATTCCCCACAGTTGAAGCACTTTATCTTGGAGAGGTCCTTTTTCTTCCTCTTCCCTTGCTACCCCACAGATGCCAGAGCTACATCCTCTTCCTCCTCTTTCTTAATTGGGCTCCTTTGCTACTACTTCCTGCCTTGGTCAGTGGTCTGATCTCTTCTTGACAAAAAGCTACCCATAGTTCTTTCCAATCTAGAAGATGCTCTCTGCCCAAAATGCTTTGGACAAATGTCTCCCACTCCTCGGAGACTGCGTTTATGGTGGTCCTCACCATTAACTCCTGATCCGGCGTGGCCCCTATGGATGTCAGTTGGTCCTGAATCTCCTTTAACCTGCTGAGGAAGTGATCTACCTACTCACCCTTCTGCATCTGATACGACCGCAGTTGATTCTCCAGTAGCATCTTCCTTTGCAGGAAATGCCCTAATACAATGTCGTCAAGGTGTCCCACATTTCCTTTGCCGTATTCTTCTCGGAAATATGCTGAACCACATGATCCTTGACCCCATCAAGGATTATGCATTTCACCTTGGCCATCGCATCCTCATACCTTTCATTATCAGTTGGATCGATTGGGATAGCCACGATTCTCAAGGCGAAGGCCTTGATGCGATGTCTATCCAAAACAGACAGGATCTTGGCCTTCCAGATGACAAAGTTGGATGCCCCATCCAGCCTGTCCTGATCCCTTTGTCCATTCATGGCCATCTCTGCTCTTCTTTTCGACTCTTCTAAGTCTCTACTTCCCTCCTGGAAGTTCATTGCTAGACTCCCTCTGAGTCTTGATTTCCCTCCTGGAAATCCTCTTTCCAACCGACGAATCGCACCTCTCTGATCTCCTTTGCTCCTGCAACACTGATCTGGATTTCTTGGCTAGAAATCCTCTGCCTAGGTGGTGACTCCCTACTACCTTGGTTATGTCCCATTAGGTACTGTTCTGCCTCAAGAGCAACAACACCCCACCAGCTTCACTCTTCACAATCTGCCCACAGCGTCCTATGCCCCAGCAACTGAAGGACTGAGCCTCTAGGCTCTGCGCAATCCCGGCAGTGGCTGAATCGCTCCACTAGCCAATTGTGTCACTCCTACTTGGCTGAGCAGGATGACGTGGCTCTTCGTGAGCCTCTTCTGCCTCTCACTGCTTCTGTGTTGGCCCCTTCTCTGGCTCGAATTGATGACGCAAGCCCTTTGCGTCAACCCTTCTCTGCTGCTTTCTGCTTAGGAACAACTTATGTCACTCGGGACAGTTGTTTCTGCTACAAATTCTTCGATTCAGTTGGTGCCTTCAACTCTCCTATGATCTGCAACTTGGCTCTGATACCATGCTGAAATTTCGAAGTATTACCCGTTAGAAATTTTTTTGTATTCTCTGGTTTATTTCGCCTACTTGTTTTAATTACTAACAAGTTATTTAATCATATAAATACTGAAACAAACACAATACAATCTCAACCATCTACAAATCAACAGCTGAAAGAAATAGACAAACACACAAGGGACACCGTCATTTTTGGACAATCGTCCCTGGAAACCTAATGCGAAAAAACTGATGCAGCAATTCTGAGGATTTTATTATTAAGCAGCTTTTCTTGAGTACATTGGGTGCCAAACTAGCTTACCCGACATAGAAAATAATCTAGCAATAATACCTCTCTTCGGAAGCAGATATTCTGAAAGTCTGCTCCACAAAACCCTCTCCAGCGCCTCTCTAAGGCTCAGCGTCAGCCATTATGGCCTCTGTGTCAGTCTGAAACCCTCTGTGTCATCCCTCTGAGGCTCTGCGCAACATCTCTGGCCCTCTGTGTCAATTCTACAGCCTCTGCGTCAATCACGCAGGCCCTTCTAGCCTCTGCGCAATCACTGTTGGCCTCTACGTCAATCACGCAGGCCCTTCTAGCCTCTATGCAGTCACTGCTGGCCTCTGCGTCAATCACGCAGGCCCTTCTAGCCTCTGCGCAGTCACTGTTGGCCTCTACGTCAATCACGCAGGCCCTTCTAGCCTCTGCGTAGTCACCGCTGGCCTCTACGTGGCTGCTTCTAGCTCTACGTCTGCCTCTCTGCCTCTGCGCTAGTCTTCCGGCACTATCTCTGCCTCTCTATCTTGTACTCACTACCCCTCGCTGCAACTCTAATCATTGGTTCGATTTCTCTTAGCAAACCCCGCTCTAGAAAATCGAACTGATTGATCACTCTGGTGTATCTCCAACTGACCCTCAAGCCTCCTCTTATACTTTTTTTGTTGAGTCTTCAACATGCAAGATCACATCTCTAATCAACGGCTAACATTAGATTTGGCTTGATCCATGTCCTTTAGAACCTTCTAAACCAGTTTTATATTAACACCCATTAATATTTTTATTTTCCTAAGTTTAGACTTAGGAACCCATTAAAAATATTAATTATTTTAATATCTCCTTCACTGGGTAGAATTTCCCCAAACCATTTTTGGGTTTTGGATATCTCATGTGCTTTAGCCTATCCACCAATTTACATGGCTAGAGCACATTCGATGCTATCACAAACAACACAGTGGACTGCATACTATGACTCTTTGGCAATGATAGCCTATTCCATTTCATTGTTGAGGCTATCTATTGGATGTTGACAATAGATGTTAGCAGTTGAAAACTTAATGTTATAACCCACAGATGCTATGTAGTTAATGACAGATGTCCCTGTGTACTAAATGGTTGATCCACTCATGACTAATCTACTATGAATTACATTTCTACCTTCTTAAAAATGAGGTATTCCTCTACAAGTAGCACAAAGATTTAGGTTTTCATATTATGTGCCGCTATTTTCGCACTTTGCATGATATTATTGAATTTATATCATTAAAATGTATAAAAACCATATATTGTATAAAAAACTCTCATAGGATACTTTGCTCCCAAGGTTTTTTTGAGAAAAAAATCTTCATCACTCCCTTTCCCAACATCATTGTTATAGACATAGTAAGACCAACTAAGTGAACTAACTTTGAGGCGGACAGATTTAGCCTATGAAAAAGAGGTCATGTAAGATGCCCATGGACCCTCTCCAAACAGTTAAGTACAAGATATTAGCAGTAAAGAAACTAAGAACACAAGATAATTGATTCCCCTATGAAACATTATTCAGTGGATTTATATTTCTATTCTGTCACGTTACTATGGTAAAGAAAAGTTCAGGTCATTTTGTTTATTCGATGACTAACTTGTTAGGCTTTAGTACCAAGAGTTAAGGATTAGGGCATAATCTTTGCTAAATGTTTTAATAAAACTAAGAAAACTCTCTAAATCCTTTTGTCTTTATTAATTGTAATGCATCATTTACTAAAGTCATATTGATGTTTGTAGCTCGGGCAGGTACTTCTGCACAGGCCTAAGTGTCTAAGCGTGTGAATGTCGCCCAGAGTCTCCTTAGAATACTTGCTCAAGTGTGAGCAAGTTGCTATTGTAACTTAGCCTAATTTCATCTTAAGAAAAGCACATAATTTTTATGTTAGTTAACTGAGCTAAAGAAACTTAGAAAAAGTAACGTAAATTACTTTAATGATTAATCTCAATCGTTGATCTCCACTGAGGCGAAATCTAATCTCAGCGGTCAATGACTTTGGAGATTAGGGTTAGGGATTTAGCTCAATGTAAAGTTATAAAAGCAAGACTAAGGAGAGGAGAAGCCACACCATACAATGGCACTAGCCTTTGAGAGAGGGATTATCTCAAGTGAGAAGTGTGATACTCTAGTGTGCCAGGTCCAAGGAAGTGCAGAGATGCAACATTGGAGATCCAGATCAGCGAAGGAGATCAAGGACAGATCTAGGGCCTGATCTGCTGGAAGCCTGGATCAGATCCAAAGTAATTAGTATCTGTAATTTTTTCCGTTGAGCCATTATCCCAAGAAGAAAGCCCAAGTAAGATTAGATTTAATGAAGAACTGTTCATTGGGCAGAATCTTTTGTGTCATTGTGATTGAGATTGTTAGTATAATGTTTTGCTTCCGCTAATAAAGTTAAGAATCTAGCTGTGTATTTATTCAGTAGATCTATAATCTGCTAGTTCAATAAAATGTCAAGTGCTACATTCAGGAAAAATTAACAAGTCATTCCCATCACTTTCAATCATGTCTTGTTTGAAATTCTTCTTAATTATTAGATTGAATATGTAATAAAAAAGAAGGTGCAAATGCCACAAATTTTGGACACAAGGAGCAACTTGAAAGCAATGAATTAAAATATAATGGGACATATATAATTTGCCATCATACAGAAACATGATAGGGGTTGTCACTTTAAAATAAATGCATCTCACAAAAAGAAAAACATAGCAAAATACAATGTCACACAGAGAGAGAGAGAGAGTAATCTTGTACTATTTGAATAAATACCTTCTTTCTCAAATCGTTTTGCAAGTTCATTTGAGTCCAAGAGTTCTTTCCTATCATTCAATACCTAAGAAGCAACAATTATGTTAGTCAATAATAAATAAAAACAAAGTTTCCCGGGGGAGCCTTTGTCACAATATCCTTTCTTTCATTACAAACGATCATAAACGTGAAGGAGCAAACTTAGCATAATTTCAAATATGCCTAGAAATTATGGATAAGCTTTGTTATAAAATTGATTCGAAGAAATTTTATGAATCGATGCCTCTAACATTGATTTTTCTACTGGCTTGAGAAAAAGGTGCTTCAACTTCGAAGGTTGCAAATATTTGGTGATTTTCAACTTCTGACTCAATGGATGAAGAAGTAATGTGGCTTGAGGATCTATTTGTTACAGACTTGATCAATGAGGTGTTTGCATGGGCTCAGGAATTAAATTAAATCGTGTATGCTCATGTCTTCAGGGAAAGGAACCAAACAGCAGATGCCCTGTCCAATGAAGGTTTACAACTAGAGTGTGGAAAGTGGATTAGCCCAGATAGTGTCTGTGGCCATACCTCTAAAGTTCGACATTTTCCTCTTGCTTAATCTCTATGTATCAACTGAGATTTTGACCCGAAAAGGTCCTTTCGAAAACCATTTGATTTGTAATATGATGGTATTCTTTCCAATCATTGATGGAGGGACTCTATTTTTTGTTTTAACTTTGAAGTAAATGATGTATACATCTATGCATTAGAAATTCCCGTAAATGATAGTCAAGAAAAAGAAACTTTAGAAACATTGCAATTGGAAAAATGGATGACTGAAAAGTTTGTTGATAAGTCAAAATGGGTATCACAAAAAAAATCCGCATAATGCTTCTGCAACACACAAGCGAAAAAATATAAAAGACCTTATTATCCTTTAACAGAGACAAAATAACAGACTTGAAGAATGAATTTACCTCATTGAAAGGGATGCATTTACTTCCAGGCACATGACCACTTCTAATACCTTTGCGAGGCTCTGGTACTGCACCATCAAACCTAAACCAAAAAATCATTTTCATTACAAACATTATAGACTGCTAGTGTG
The DNA here is from genome assembly GCA_031772625.1 of Pinus tabuliformis. NCBI lineage: Eukaryota > Viridiplantae > Streptophyta > Pinopsida > Pinales > Pinaceae > Pinus > Pinus tabuliformis. Next base: position 271,572,416 of record CM062804.1, read on the forward strand.
AAGGTTTAGCTTGCCAATATATATACACTTCTAAAGCCATGGCATACTTGGTGACCCACATCACTATTTTCCACACTCTGATTCCTCGCGAGATAAATTAATTTCCATGTATTTTCTAAATTGTTGTTAAAGTCCAAGAATAACTCCTATTAAGAGTATAATCGCTATGATAATAACATTTAAAATAGCCTTCTGATGTTAGTACATCTAAAATTCAGTTCTGATATATACTATGTTGTCATAAAAATAAGAATAAAAAATTTAATCAAGTAAAAATAATTCAGGGTGCACTAATTCGACAGCACTTATTATGGGTTTTTACAGATCACTTTGAAGATGAAAATATTGTAAGCACTCGTCAGTCGTACTAGTTGAAGTATTTCATACTTATCCAATTGTGTCACTTACTCCTTAATCTTATTTTTTCACATTTCAATCTTTTCCCATATCCGGCCGTGAGATAAATTAACCAACGACCATATATACCTATGCATGACAAACAATGGAAGTCTTTATCCCATCTATGATATCTTAATGTCTATAATAAGTTATAACAAAAGGCAACCAATATTGGTTTTCAACCAATATAGCTTTTTTTGTTTACTTAAATTAAAAAATAAAAATAAAAAATAAAAATAAATAGAAAACCTGGGAGGAGTGTCCACCCGAAACGTTGGACAGGATCAAAAATCCTCCACGTACTTCTATCCTGAAAAATCTCTCAATAGAAAACCTGGCATGAAGATCACGCGCCATGGGTGCCCCTACCTACCCACCAATAATGTACATGATTATCATTGCACTAATTTGCCAAAGTAGTGAATGGTGTGTAATCATTCATAGTACATACAGCATAAGATTGCAAAAATAAAAAATAAAAATCAAGTGCTATAAGTGTCAATCTAATCATATCAAAATAACAGTCATCTGCAAATTTTATACCAAAAAGTTTTAAAACTTCTATTCTTGTTTTCAATTTTTAAGAACTTGTTTCCATGATATACACACAAACATATGCAAAATGAACAAGTAGGATTTCATAAAGCATACATATACATACATATTCTATATTTTATGATAAAGAAACAAATATTATGCCCCTCTACCAATACACACCCTTGGATATTTGGATGCATTCTTGCATGCATCTTCCATAGCATTGCATTACAAACACAATGAATATATATCATTAGTGATATCGTGATACAAGATTTTGCTTTAAATTTTGTGCTAGAAAGACTCAAGCTCATAGCATCTCCACATTTATTGGGTGCCCACTGCCCACATTCTAGCTAAATATGATGATCAAGGTGAAAACAAGGGATTATATCATAGCAATCATTCACCATGGATATGTACTAGTATATTCACATACATTCACCTATTATTATAGGTATGTATTAGTGTACATATAAAGTAAGTAGCATATAACAAATATAACCTGTAAAGCCTAGGGATGTATGTTTTTCTACTAGCAAGTGCCAAGCTACTGATGGCTCAACTATGAATATGCTCCCCTGCTAATGTAGCAATCAACCTACACATTCATGCATTAAACCGAAATAGACCATGTTGTGTATGGCGACACTATAAATGAGAGTTGATTATGCAAACATATATATACCATGTTGCACGAGTAATTAACATGAGTACACATTTGTCTAATGTGAGGGACACAAATATTTCTCTTCACCATTTTTCCCAATATACGCTCAAAGAAAGCTACATTTAGAATGCCCTTCTCCCCTAAACTTATTATTCCATGTATGATATGTCAATTTCTCATGCTATAACTAAGATTTTCCATTTTCAATTAAATTACAAGTAATGACGAACTTATGAAGCAAGGATCCAAGCCAAGCAAATAATCCCAAAATATCCCTTTCAAAGAATGGTCCACAAATCAAACATGGAGCAAACCGAACTTAAGTTCAAATATTGGGCATGATAGAGGATATGTTTATTACACTAAGAATTTAGCCCTTCTAGAATTCATAAATAAAGAAAGTCTCTAAAAGATCAATCTCAAAGAGAACAAGTGCAAGCCAAAGATGTGAAGAGGTAAACAAAATTTTGTATGTGAAAGCATGTGGGAGAGAAGAGAAGTGAAATGTGAATTCATCTCCAATTGCAAAGCACCCAAATGGATATGCAATGTGATCAAGAACAAGCATTCATACACAGGAAAAATCTAGGGAAGCTATGAGGAAGGAAAAAGTCCAAAAATGAATTTCGAGGGATAAGATTGGAGATGGAACCCTAATTTAACTATCTAAGGAGATCCAAGAATGGAAAACATCAAAAAACACATCCAACATCCAAAAGAACAGAAGGAGATTGACCAAGAAACTAACAATTATAAACAACCCCAAGCTCTAATTGATATTTTCCTAAATAAATGCACCATAAATTAGGATTTGTGTTGAGCAAACCAACATAGGATTCCATGCATGACCAAAGGTTACAAGGGGCATAAGCCCCACATCAAATTTGACCTTTTTGGGATTGAATATGGAGTCGACTACATTGTATATCAATCTCCATTAAAATGTAAGCTATAGAAACCAAACAAAAACAAGAAAATTCACCTCAAGTCAATCCAAGTTGGGGAGCCAAACTATTGAAAAAGAAGTCATCTCAGCACAATTTTATGTTGGGCATAGAAGGAATTCACCAAATAAGGATATTTCACCTATTACGAATAAAATATATAAATATAAGTAACGAGGATAATTGTAATAATGATTAATTAATAATAATTAGTAGTTAGGTTGAAGAGGCATGTCTAAATAGGACATGACTCTCTATGAAAAGACGCTTGATATATAAGCAAACCTCTCGTTCTCACTGTAAATCATTATCATTCTTATTTATATATTTTAATATATATATTCTTATATCCTCAATGGATAACTTCATATTCCAAGTCTTCTGGAGTAATTAATTTAGAAGGAACTTTGTTCGCTTCATTTGGTATCAGAGCAGTCAACCCTTTGGCCGCTTCACTGCTGCACAAAGCTCGTTCTCTGGTCACCAGCCCTTGGCCATCAATCATCATCAACCTTGTTGTTGTCATACTCGAAGCATTTCACTACACATTGCGAGATTCTCCATTTTTTAAGTCTTTGGCCATTATTTCAAACAAAAAAAAAAAAAAAAACATATATTAAAAATTAAATAAAAATATATGTAAGTAATAGCAATTGTTGCAGTCACTCGGCCATGAGCCACCGTCAAAAGCCGCTAAGAGCCGTTGCCATACACTAACCAGACGGATTTATTATCAGGCACTTTATCGACCCTTCCATCACACCTCAGTCGCCCTATCCTTCTGTTGCATATACCACCAACCAAGTTAAACAAATAAAAAAAAATATATATATATATATATATATAAATATATATATATATATAAATTGTATTAAGATATATATCAAAAGGGATCAACCCCGCGTACCGCTGCCAGGCCATCGACCAATGGCCATAAGCCGCCACAGCCACCACAACTGTTGTGGTTGTTCTGATCAAGCCACAACGAGCCAACATCCATGTTGCAAACACACAGCTCTGCTCCATATCATCCATTCCCCGTTTGCATCACCTCTAGAACCATCTGCCTTCGTTGTGTTCTTTTTGCAGTCCGGACCACGTGGGTCAACGACCATCTATCAACCGATACACCGTTCCACTAGTCGTCATTACTTGCCAGCCGAACAACATAAAAACACGACTCCACGCAGTCAGCGTTACACTACCAACCAACGCGTAGCCGCTATCCATGCACTGGAACCGCCTCCAAAGCCATCGTTTTAGCGCAACTGCATAAAACAACCATCGACACAGCTGTCATCCACGATTTCCAGCCATTGTCTAGGCGCCTTGTTGACAGTATAAGTTGTCATAACACACCAACTGACACCATCTGTCGCCCTGTTCGTGGCATTGGTAGTTGCAGGCCAACGCAGAACAAGCTCCATCGCTCGACCACACTCTCTTTAAGAAAAAAAAATCAGACTCATAACCACCTTTGTACAAACTTCGCCTGATTAACTGTAGTCACCACTGATTGACGCTGCAAAAGTTACCACCGCCATTACCTGAGATTTGTCGCACCCCCACTCCATAGACTTGCCTATCCTCTGTCGCATCGCTCCAGGCACCGCGTCCACTTCAACCAGCATCGGTCCAGACCAACCCGTCGTTTTTTGTTTCGGTCAAACTTCTCGTCCCTCCATCATAACCCTCGTAACCCTTCAACATAACATTCGTAAATATATTAGTCATATAACAATTCTTTATCATATAATTTGTTATAAAGTTTATATAGTAGATTATATAATAATTGTTATATAATTAATACATATATATATTTTTAAAATATTATTACAAGATTGAGAAGGTTGTTTTACCCCTAAGACTCATTCTGAGAAGAAAAAAAAATGGAGACCAGTAATGAAAAAATATTTCCAGAAACCTTACCCAAAGACGATAAAGCACTATTTAACATTAAAGGAAATCTCGCAGGAAAAGATGTTATTATATCTATTTCTCTAGCAGAAGATGCAAATTATATAACACCTAAAATCACAAACCAATTAGTGATCCCAGAGTCAAATATAACTAGAAAATTAGACTTTTTTCACAATAAAAATTATGACATAGCCAATTTACAGTTAAACATTGAAGATTATACATTTGTATCGCAGTTCTCAGTTCACACCCTATGGAACAATCAAGGTGACATTATTTTGGGATCACCCTGGATGGAAACGATAGGATTTGTCATTTTAAATACGAAGAAAAAGTTTTTAACATTTTCTTACAAGAAGAAGAAAATAACACTCCAAGATGTTACACTGAAACCAAATTCAGTAACGCCAGAAGATATATCAAATATTTCAAAAGTAATTTCTCAAGAAGGTAAAAAAGTATTACAAAATATGCAAAATGAAATTGACAAAATCACTATTGACAAAAATGAAGAAGTTTCTCAACTTAAAAACCATAGTGAAAAATCAATGACACAAATTAAGAAACTTAAGAAGGATAAGAAGTCATTAGAAAACAATGTACAACAAGTTATCAAGAAGGAAGCATCAAATGTAGGAATTCATGTTGATGACAAAACAACAGATACCAATCCAGTGAATGTCACAACTCAAGAAGAAGACAAGCAAGTTGAAGAAAAGACACGCTTGGATGTTGCAGTTCAGATGATAAACACCCCAAGTGAAGGTTTGGTAACGAACTCAACAACATCATCCCCTGAAGTAAATCAAAATATTTCCACACACTTAATAAGGGAATGTCAAACCAAAAAAGTTCCCTATCGGCATTCGAATCATGAGAATAGACAAATCAACCATGCTATGTATCAAGACCATTCAAACCAAAAACAACAAACTGATGTTCCAGAGAATAATGATGTAACATCAATCCCGTCTTATGCTGACAAGTCATTACAAAATTCCAATGATCAAAATACTCCACAGAAGATTAATCTAGGATGGTCCGATCCCTTCTCAATGCGACAATTTTGTTTGTCACTTAGAAGATCATATCAGCTTGTATCGACAAAGATGTTTGTGCCGAGAAAGAAAGACATTCGAAGCCAAAAAAGAAATCAAGCCTTTTTCATTAACAAGCTTTGAGGACAAAGCTTTTTGAGGAAGAAGGCAACGTTACGAATAAAATATATAAATAATATAAATATAAGTAACGAGGATAATTGTAATAATGACTAGTTAATAATAATTAGTAGTTAGGTTGAAGAGGCATGTCTAAATAGGACATGACTCTCCATGAAGAGACGCTTGATATATAAGCAAACCTCTTGTTCTCATTGTAAATCATTATCATTCTTATTCATACATTTTAATATATATATTCTTATATCCTCAATGGATAGCTTCATATTCCAAGTCTTCTGGAGTAATTAATTTATATAAGGAACTTTGTTCACTTCATCACCCCATATAATACAAGATAAATATAACTGCACGAGAAAACAAAGAGGCTAAAAAGGTTAATGCAAGTCGAGAGATGGAAGAATGATTCAAAGTATCTAAGACCCTAAAATCCTTTCCAATGCCTTAACAACAAAAGAAAGTAAATAGCCCCAAGGGTTAGCTCAACTGGACAAGCCCCTATTGTTAAGTACCTCGTCGATCGGGAGGTCACAGGGTCAATTCTCCTTGACACCCTTGGGGTTAGGCCCTGCTAGTCTGGCTAATGGGCTTTAAAAGATTCCCTCCGAGGTTGATCTGCCCAGATTTTTCCAAGGGGAAAAAACAAATGAAATTAAGCGAGTCAAATAAACAAACGCAATCTAATTTCAACAACTCCAAACTAAACTAAGCAAGAAAATAAAGTATGTAAATCATAACAAACTAAAAAAAGTTGTTTCTTGAGTACAATGTCCATGTAGGAGTCGTCAACTAGAAGCAAATCTTCTCATCAAGTAATAATCCAAGGCCCCAAAATCAATTTCAAGTGCATTACTGATGTAAGATGAGGGATGAATTTTTATGAGAAACACTGGAACGTGAAAATTGATCATTTGGAGGCTATATCATAGTCTAGAGCAAGGAGAAAATGAATAGGCTACAAAGCGTAATGTAAGTGGAAAGATGGAATAACAATTCAAGGAATGTGAAAGTTGAAACCCTAAATCCATTCCAATGCCTTGAGCATAAATGAAAATAAATGAGTCAATCAAAAAACCCCAAACTAATTGAAAAAAATTAAATTAAACTAAGCAAGAAAATAAGGTATGTAAATCCCAACAAACTAAGGGTTTGTGGCATCCTTAGTACAATACCCATGTAGAAGCCTCCAACCAATTAAGAAATTCCTCTTGCAAAGTGATCTCTGACACCCCAAAATTAATCTCTAGTGCTTACCAATGTAAGTCAAGGGATCAATTTCAATGAGAAAGGTTTAGAGCAAGGCTATTTTAGCCAAAATTGGAAACTACTAGAAACCCAAAACATATCATGCTTATTACAAAGTTACCCAAGTAAATCAAATCAGCAATTAAGTGACAAAGATCCCAAAATTGGAAAATAATTGTTCTATCTATAGGAAAAGTATTTATATGATTCATACAACACACATGTATGGAACTATACCATATGTTTCCATAGCTATATTCTCAATGGTCCACACAAGTGCATCATAAAAGCACAAATCTGTACAAAAGGGTAGTGCTATGGTGTGGGGGCATAACAGGCATAAATCTCGTTTAAATATGGATGTCACATGGAGTGTTGAGCAAAAGCCTATGCGGAAGTATATGAAGCGTTAGGCAATTGACCATGAGTTGTAGCCTAAAAATTGTCAAGATCTTAGATTTGTTAGCGGATAAGAAAAGGCACATGACACCATTTATTTTAAGTATCACATGGATAAGCTACGTTAAAGCATAAAAAGAAATGTTTCAAATACTACATTTCTTTTTTTTAGATTAATCGCAACATCAATAGTAGCATCCATTCATAGCATGTATGATGTATTGTGATATAGGATGCATGCAAGGCAACAAACATACAACGATGCAAAGAGTTTTGCATCTCAAGCCTCTGAAGTAATTTTTTATGAGCGTTGTAGAAAACACCCAAATATTTGAAGTTATTACAGCGATCATGAACCATGTGAGAAGCTTCAATTGAGGAGTAGAGAAATAATCATATTTATCAGCCAAGTTCTAATGATAACAAAATAATAGAAGATGGGAATAGTACAACAAATCCAAACCCTAAATTATATATCCAGCTATATCAGCAACAAAGGGAACAATAACAAAAGATATACAAGCATCCTCACCCACATGAAGTTGTTGGTTCTCCAAGCACATCCAAGGGTTTTTCCATTAAGCTACAACGGAGGGATTTCTTCAAAACCAAACCATGACAAGAAAAGAGGGAGCTACTCTTTAAATAGAGCCTCTAGTTTGACCTCTTACAATAAATAATTAATATTCCCTTGATTCTAGAAGTTGTTGGAAGTACTCCTCATTGTGGTCCATTGTCTTTGGTAAGTGCACCTTCATGATACTCCATCATATAAATGAACCTATCTGAAATCGATGCTGCCCCATGTACCATCATGTGGGTCCATAAGCTAAGAAAAAAATCAGTTGATTAATACAAAATTCTTCAATTATATCATGGTCCCATCCCCATGGTTAAAGGGAAATGATTATACAGCTCACTTACGGAATGAAAGCGGCCCCAACAATCCATAAATTGTGCCAAGTATGTAGACAGCCCATATATTGAGATTTTCAAAAAAAAACCCATAGTTCTGCATCCATTTGATCAACTAGAAAATATTTATGTGCTCATTCCATGGTAAAGAAAGAAGATCCACAACTAAGGTGCATCAGACTTGGTTTGACAGCAAGGCAGTTCATAATGCAAGTGGCTCCATACAATTGAAATGCCATGGTTGTTCCATGATGTGTCAACCGCAACGTTTCATGCAAAGCCTACTAAATACCTTGAAGCGATATCCATTACGGCTGATATGGTATAAGGGATGGCTGAGTCCATGACTAGCTCCCTTCCCTTTCAATTTGTTGAAGTGTCTATGTTGAGGGTGACTTTATGTGTGAAAGTGAGTCCACCTTATTGCTGGTGATGAGGGTAAATATAATCAATGGGACCCCCTCATATATTATGTATTATGGCCCCATTCACAAGGGTTCGATTAGAAGCCACTTGACAATAATATAACATGTTTTCATTTTTTTTCTAATACACATGCCTAGTACCAAGATGTCATCCACCTATAATATGTCCAATGGCTTAAGAAATAATGAAAGGCCACCCCTCAAGAAGATTAAAATAATCATTTGTGAACATATGTGTCATCCTTAAACACATCGCTAAAATAAAGTGTTTGGGACGAATATTTTGTGGATGAAGGGATGTATGATATTAACATGTTTCTTAACTTTATATCATGTTCTCTTTATACAATGCCCATTTTTTATAACATTACGTTACAATATAACCCCCTTCTTATCACTTTAAGAAACCATGTTATGGTTTAGGATGCCAAGGGGTAGTCTCCATAGAGGTGTTGTATCATGGCCATTAAAAGTGGTATCCCCTAGAACACCCCCATTACAAGCCAAGGTCAATAAAATGTCACTATAAGATGTATGAGTGTTGGACTATTCTAACCACAACAAACATTGTTCATCATAACACCATAAAACCCGACTTTTTATTCTTACGGACAAAGTTCGCATACGCAACAAAAATATTCAAAATATTTGAAATATGAAAATATCCATGATATGACAATAATATATATATACTTTTTTTTTAATGTTTGAATACAAGTGATATCAGATATGAGAATGTTACAACTGCGGGTCCCATACATATACCTAGGTGGGTACCCCATCATGAATGGTCATGTCTTTTGAGATATACCTCTTCAGTATACTAATCATTGTTAATTATCTAATTATTTGCATTCATAACATTGCCTTCCCCTTTAGAAAAGTTTTTTCCTCAAAGCTTATTAATGTAAAGGCTTGATCTCTTTTTTTTGTCTTGAATGTCTTCTCATTTCGGAACTATCATCTTCGATGATACAAGATGATATGAACTTTTGAGTGTGGTACAAAATTGTCATATTGTGAAATGATCCAACCATCCAAAATCAATCTTCTATGGAACTTTACAATTACTTGATAGTTGGCATAAATTGTTATTGTAAGACTAGATTGTGTTGACATCATTATTCTTCGAAACATAAGTTTGTTGTTTTTGTTTTGAGCTAAGTAACCGGATTCGTTATATAGGGGCCACGTGTCCGAATCTGGCGTGTCGGACACGATTCGTCCCAAAAACGTGTCCAGGACACGTCGAATTCTATCAGGACACGTCGAATCCCAAGCGTGTCCCAAAAATCGCCAATGCGTCCCGATTTTTCACTGCGTGTCCTGATTTCCAGGACTCGTTTAGCGGAAAAGGGACTCCCGCGGGTTAGAAAAGGCCGCATTTGCTCATTACAATCACGTTGTTTATCATTTGCCCCCGCAATCTATAAAGCGGATTCTTCAAACATGACTGAGATAAATATCCTATATTATGCGTTGATGACCGAATGTTAGAATGTTGAGATTATTCTTTTTATGCGTGGATGACTGAATGTTAGAATGTTGAGAGTTTTCTTTTTATGCGTGGATGACCGAAAGTTAGAATGTTGGGAGTTTTCTTTTTATGCATTGATGATCGAATGTTAGAATGTTGAGAGTTTTCTTTTCAAAGAGTAAAGTGGGAAAGCATGGCTAACTTAACAGTGCAATTACCAGCCGCTGACATTAACCTAACACTAAATCCTACCAATCTCAACAAACACCCAACATCTGCCAAAATATAATACAACCTTAAAGCAGACTTCTAGAGTTTAGATGAGGAGACAGTGCTATTAAAATGCGTATCAATAATTTCCACGATGTCAAAAATTAAACTGGATGGCTTCATATATTATACCAAATAAAAACACTGAAAGCCACATGTGATGTTCTTTCTGGGACTGTGTGGAAAACAATCACCAACAAATAATATATTAAAATATGTCTACATCTGTTCTAACATGAAGTTGAATTAAAGGAGCCCAAGAAACCAAGAGCTCATCCCACCTATTTATCTATTTTCTCACCATCATCTTCCAACATAACAAGTCAGAAATAAGAATCGGAGGAAAAAATGGAGTTGCAAGAACCTGGTATGAAAAGCTCATGTGAGAAATCTTAACTAGCGATGCATGTTAGGCCATTCTGGCCGATGGCAAACTCAAGAGTGTTAAACTATAATCTTAATGGAGATACTATAGCAGTTAGTAGTTTGACATTTATAAAATGTTGTTAGTCCCTATATATTTTTAGAGTTGTTTTTTTAGTGCCAAATTAATTCACATTTTCCAATTACTTTCGATTCATATTTATTCCGGTTAGTTTATCATTATAGTCATCTGTTTATCATTTTGTATGTACTATGCATGCTATAGATGAAGATCTATGTTTGAAATCAATAAATTTGTATCATTAATTAAAATTTATGTAAGAAACATCTAATTTTTAATATATATATATATATATATATATAACGAATCCTACATGTCCTGTTCTAGGGGGTCAACGTGTCTGAATCCGACATTACGAATCCCGAATCCCCGTTTCAGGTGACTTAGGTTTTGGGTGATACAGATAAGCTAACTGATTGAGATGTCTGCCCTTGCGATTCGGATGTTGATAAGGAGTTATTGTGATTTGATTTTCCCTTATCACGCGTGTGGCAATTTCCTAATTTACTTTAAGTACAGATGTTGTTGAGTTGGTTACAAAATCTTCACATAGAATTTTCATCATCTAAACCGTAACATCTAAATATGTTTTTCCTTCAATCAGTTTATCATCTTCTTAAGTAGTGATATTGACTAGATCTATATTTGTTCCTTTTTCTTCAACCTCAACTATTACGTATGAAGACTTCGATACTTCTTTCATGATATGTTATTCTACTTTGTCTTTTAATGATTTCTTATCATTTTTAAGTTTCTTAATTTGAGTGATTAACTCTGCTTATGATTTTTGAGATGTAAGAATTCTTCATTTTCTGAGTCAACTTTACTATGACATTCAAGTTCCCATCTTTTAAATACTTCTTCTAATAACCTTCTTTTTGGTTTTTTAAGTATAAATTTTCCTCTTCTTGTCTTGATATGTGTGTCTTGAGTTTTTTCTTTATAACCTTAGCCTTTTTTACTTGAGCAAGTAATTTTTCATTACAGTCTTTGAGGCGCGAAATTTCTTTGTCCTTTTCTATTATTTCCTTGTAACACATATCCTTAAGATCTTTATGTTTTTGTAGTGACGCTTTCTTGTTTTGTTGAAGTTTGATTATTTCGTCTTCTAAAACCTTAATATGTGAATTTTCTTGATCTTCCAACTGCAGTGTCTCAGTACACTAGATTACATTGTCTTTTAGGAGTGGTGTTGGATGATCAACTTGTAAGGTGGATTCTATTTTATCCAATTCTTTATTAAAATTTGTGTTTCATCACTCAAGTGTCGCCATTAATTGTTTTATCCCTTCATAAAACTTAACATCTTCTTCTGAAGATTGTTTTTGTGTCACTTTGATAGTCAACTAAAGTAAAAGTTTTGTGACACTTCCAGCATTCAACATTTTAATCTCTAAATGATTCGCAACTCTTAGAATATCCCCCTGAACAAAATGGGCATTTTGAATAGAAACCAAGGCTCCTTGTGAAATGCATCGTTTTGCTTTTCTTAAATTTTTTTTGTAATTCCTTAATTATTCATTTGCATATATTGTAGGAATTTACAGGGTAAGTTCCTCAGATAGAAAACCAAAGGACGTCGATCACAAACAGATCACAGATCAATACACCAATGTTCTTAACGTGGTTAAAACCCTCAAAGAGAGAAACAATCCACGGCCTGAGCCAACGCAGCCACTTCAGGCAATTTATCAATGTAAAAGAAAGAAAATTTACATAATCTTCTCTCATGAACGGTCACCTTACAAATGACCCTCCATGCTCTTTAAATAGAGATCATGGACAAATCGGGTGTTAAGCCACGGATCAAGTGTCGGTAATACCGAGGAGAGAATGAACCGTTGGATCACTTCATGTCTAGAACATATCGTGACAATCAGATTGTAAGTTACAAAAAGTACATAGTAAAGAAACGCACTTTACCTAACTATACACTAGACCAAGTTATACTTAACTATTTCCTATGTGTCGGAATATCCTAACACCCCCGCTTAAGAACAACTTGGGATAGGATTGAAGGATGTACAAAGATGACACAATAGGAGAAGGAAGGAGACATTAGAGCCTATGTATATGTGTGTGTATGTGTGTGTACGTGTGTATTTTCCTTGATAATTCTTTATATCAGCAACCTTTATATATCTCTTGCGGATATACACACACTCCCTCTAATACTCTATTTACTCCTATTTTTCTTTATTTGTTGTTATCCTTTATAAGATTTAATATATTTTATAAATATTTTATAAGCCTTTTTCTAAAATCACCTTTTTGAACACATATATTTTTTTTCTAGGCACCAAAAAATATACCTTTTATCATTCTATCCACTAAATAATAAAGCTTCAATGGCACTCTTTTGATGTTTATATCATTCACTTGTGTGTGTGTGTGTGTGTGTATTGGATCACCTTTATTATTTTTTAATGATCTAGTCTTATAATATTATCTTTCACGAGTTATCCTTTGAAGAGTCGTGTTCGCTAGTGTGGCAGTTTATATGATTCACTAGCTTTATTATTTCAATTACTTCACTAAATAATTATGCACCCTTTTAATCAACTTTAACTTAATAGAATAGACTTGATTAGATCAACAGAAATGGATGTATTTCTTCATCGGCCAACACCAGTCTTTACACGTCGTTGGCAATTTCTAGAAGATCTAGGACAAGCTGTGGTCGCCTTCACTCTCTCTTCATGGGTGAGCCAAGACCTGGGGAAGACCTATAAAAAGAGGGAGATTATCCAGCGTTCCACGGGGACGCGTCCCCCAGGGTGGGGTGCGCGCACCCCAGGCACCCCACGCACCCGGGACGGGGAGACTCTCGGGGGTGTGTTTCCCCACATCCCCCTTTTGGGGAGACTCGAGGAGACGCAAGGGGGTGCTAAAACAGTGCGAAACACGCATGTAAAAGAATATTGAATGAATTAATTCACAAAGAGCAAACAGCTCAATGATAATACAAAGATATTTACAATAATAGAAACATCAGGTTTCTATGTAGAATATGGAAACAAACAGTTTCATCTAAGAAACTGCTAAAAGAATAAAAATAGCAACAGCTAAAAGACTGAGCATTAAATACTAAATAGAAATATTCTAATACCTTCCCTTAATGCTCAATCTATTTACAACACCAATAGACCCTCGAAATTTTACAAATTTATCAGGACCAAGAGGCTTGGTGAAAATGTCGGCGGGCTGCTCTGTTGTGGGAACATATTGCAACTGAACTGAGCCGTCTTCAACCAGCTGGCGAATGTAGTGGCAATGAGTTTCCACATGCTTTGTTCGTTCATGAAAGACTGCATTCTTGGCAAGTTTGAGCACTCCCTGATTATCACAAAACAAAGAGGTAGGCCCTGTCTGGAAAACATGCATATCTGCAAGCATACGACGAAGCCAAACTGCCTCACAGGATGCCTTAACTGCTCCCCGATACTCTGCTTCTGTTGAGGAGAGAGCCACTGCCTGTTGCTTCTTACTAGTCCAAGTAACAGCACCAGATCCTAGAGTAAACACATACCCAGCTGTAGATTTACGGTCATCAACCGAACCGGCCCAGTCAGAGTCAGTGTAGCCACTGAGAATAGGATTGGAGCTGCGAGTATATAAGAGGCCATAATCAGAAGTACCACGCACATATCGTAGCACCCGCTTTGCTGCTATCCAATGATCAGCTTTAGGAGCTGACATAAAGCGAGAAATGTAGCTTACTACAAAACTGATGTCAAGTCTGGTAGCAGTAAGATAGATGAGACTGCCCACTAATTGCCTGAATAAAGTTTCATCCACAAGGGGAGAGGATGATTGTGCTGAAAGTTTGAGCCCTGGTTCCATAGGAGTCGTGGCCGGTTTGCAATCCTGCATTCTGAACCTTTCCACAAGATTTTTGGCATACTTGGACTGAGAGAGAAAGATCTGATTTTCAGTCTGCCAAACTTCAACCCCCAGGCAGTAATGAAGAAGTCCCAAGTCTGTCATCTCAAAAGTTCTGCATAGATCTTGTTTGATCCCATGGATCAAATGTGCAGAGCTGCCAGTAATGATAAGGTCATCCACATAGACAACCACAAACAAGATATCATCACCAGTATGCTTGATATACAGGTTTGCATCAGATGGGCTCCGCTGAAAACCCTGATCTGTTAGGTATTGATCAATTTTCATGTACCAAGCCCGAGGAGCTTGTTTCAATCCATAGATTGCTTTAGCTAACCGACACACTTTCTGTTCTTGACCAGCAACCTTGAATCCTGGAGGCTGCGTCATGTAGACTTCTTCTTGAAGATCACCATTTAGGAAAGCACTCTTTACATCCATCTGATGAACTTTCCAATTGAACTGAGCTGCTAGGGCAAGAACAAGCCTTATGGTACTCATCTTGGCTGTAGGAGCAAAAGTCTCCTCATAATCGATGCCTTCCTTCTGTGAGAACCCTCGAGCCACAAGACGAGCTTTATACTTGTCTATGGTTCCATCAGCTTTGTATTTCACTTTATACACCCATTTGCAGCCTATGGGCTTTTTTTCGGCAGGAAGATCAGAAAGTGTCCAGGTGTGATTCTTCTGAAGACTCTGGAATTCGGCTTCCATAGCCTGTTCCCACTCAGATGTACCCTTAGCCTCTGAATAGGTTTGAGGCTCAAAAATACTGTGTAGGTTAGCCATAAGAGCAAAATTGACTGTAGACTGTTGTCTGTTCTTATGTCTAGAAGTTCTACCTTCAAGGAGCTCATCATCCCGGAGATCACCTATGGTTTTAGCCCACCATTTAGGCCGAAGAGAAGAAGAACCAATATCAGGAGTAGAGGAACCAATATCAGGAGGAGGTGGAGAAGGCTCAAGAGCAATAGGGACAGCAAGAGGAGGATTAGCTTCTGGAGGAAGCTCAGATAGAGTATTATCAAATACTGATGCTACATCATCCCTCCCATCAGGTGGACTGACCGGAAGAAGAACACTGTGAGGCTGATCCTCAGAACGCTGCTCAGAAGAAGAAGACTGAAAGAATCCTCTGTCTTCATCAAATACTACATCTCGACTGAAGCTAAGACGACCAGTGGCTATATCTATCAGCCTATAGGCCTTGTGATGATCACTGTAACCTGTCATCATGAGTTTCTGACTTTTGGAATCCAACTTAGAGCGCTTAGCAGATGGAATCCAAACATATGCAACTGAGCCAAATACTTTGAGATGACTGATCTTAGGCTTACGACCAGACCAAACTTCTTCAGGAGTCTTCCCTTTAACAGCCTGAGTAGGTGATCGGTTAAGAAGGTAAACAGCAGTAAATACTGCTTCAGCCCAGAATTTGTTTGGAACACTCCTGTGTTGTAACATGGAACGAGCCATTTCAACAACCGTGCAGTTGCGACGCTCGACAACACTGTTCTGCTGGGGAGTGTAAGGTGTGGTTAATTGACGTTTGATGCCATGAATATCACAGAAGTTGGCAAAAGCTGAGGAACAAAATTCCCCCCCCATTGTCGGTCCTAAGGGTCATGATTTTACAACCAGATTCTTTTTCAACTAAGGTTTTAAACTTCTGAAAGGTACTAAGAGCATCAGATTTATTTTTTAAAAAATACACCCACATCTTTCTACTGAAGTCATCTACAATAAGTAAAAAGTATTTGCAAGTAGTGATAGAAGTTGTATTCATAGGACCACAAATATCAGCATGAAGTAACTGAAGTACCTTAGATGCGCGCCAAGATTCTCCATTTTTTAATGAAGACCGATGTTGCTTTCCCGCTTGACAGGCGCTGCATACCCCCAACTGCTGAGTCTAAATATCAGGTAATCCTGACACAAGTCCCTCCCGAGAGAACTGAGAGAGATACTGCATATTTAGATGCCCATATCGCTGATGCCATAGAGTGTTGATGGGAGAGACACGTGCTGCTAGAGCCACTTCTGGAAAGTCACCGGTGTCAAGTAGCCTGTATAGACCATGGTCCTCTAGGCCAACAGCAACTGTTAGACTGGTCTCCCTGTCAATGATGGAGCACTTGTGTGCACTAAACACAACATCAAGCTGAGGAGAATTCCTCATAATCTGGCTGACAGATAGCAGATTAATCTCCATACCAGGAACATAGTATACATTTAGAAATATGAGCGTGCGTCCACCAGACTGAATTTGAACTGTACCCCTGCCAGCTACATTGTACTTTTCACCTCCACCAAATACCACTGAATCACTGAAAGGTGAGAAGTCAATAAGCCAGTCACGCCTGTGAGAGAAGTGGCGTGATGCACCAGAATCAATGTACCATGCAGAGGAAGGAACATGTTCTGAAGACCTTTTAGCCATAAAGGCGTAAAAGGCAGAGTCTGTCTGCTCGGAATGTTCTGCAACATTCGTTGTCTGATTTGGCCCTCCCTGTTTCTTCTGTTCAGAAGCAATCCTCTGTCGGCAATCTTTCTTCATGTGACCGAACCTGTGACAGTAATTACACTGCACACTTTTCTTCCTAGCAGGATCAAAAGACTGAGGAGAGCCTTTCTGCTGAAAAGACTGAGAGGACTGGTATTTTGCAGCAAATGCATTTTCCGAGGGCACTGATGAAGTACCACTACCAAACTGCTGTTTCCACCGATCCTGCTGCAGAAGTTTGGTACATAAATCTGGAAACTTCAGATCAACATTTGTGGTTGTAATGTTGAGTGTTTCTATGAAGTGTTCATAAGATTTCGGTAGACTCTTCAGAGTAATGACTACCATATCTTCTTCCTCCATGGTCCGACCAATGGCTTCGAGCTGATCTCGAATGTCTTTAATTTTGTTGAGATGTTCCTGTAAAGACATATGTTCATCCATCATGATGGAGAACAACTGATTTTTGAGAAAAAATGCTCTGCTTTTGTCAGATGTCTCGTGCAGTTCTTTCAACTGTTGCCAGATTTCGGCAGCGGTCTTGCCAGAAGGAATCTGTGGTAACTGATCATCAGCGACAGAGAGCTTGAGAAGCATAACAGCCTCCCGATTTCGATCATCAAATTTATCTTGATCGGTACCAGCTGTACCGGGACGAGGCTCTTTGCCCAAAATGAGTTGATCAAGACGCCTGTATTCAAAAATGGTCAGCATTCTTTGTTTCCAAATGTTATAGTTGCTGCCATTAAAGCGTTGATTTCCTTCTAACATCAGATTGGTGAGCGTGGCCATTTTCCAAAAGTTAATACAGAAGTCTGACACACAACAAAGTGTAGCTGCCTGCTTAAAAATCTTCTTTCAAGATGACTGTACCAAATCTTAACAAATTCTGTTGTGAAAGAAATAGGCTTGCACACAAAAAATTACTCAGATCTGTATCAGTGCACCAGATCAAAAACACTAGACCAAAAGAAAAAATAACTCAGATCTGATCACGCCACTTTAAAGATGACTGTGATGCTGGTTTGATCACGTGCACTGATGATAACTGTGATGCTGTTTTGATCAAAATACCAGATCAAAACCAGATGATAACTGTGATGCTGTTTTGATCCCACTTCAAAAATAACTGTGATGCTATTCTGGTCCCACCGCTTCAAATAAAATCACAATAAACTTTAATCCAATTGCTAAGCAAACACGTGAATCTGGAAAATACCTTTACGTGAAACTGTCGTCACGTGATCTGGAGGATCTCGATCTGTTGAAAACGTGAGCCAAAATACGCGAGGGAAAAAAAATTTTAACTGTAGCTTCGGCTTTGGACGCAAACGCTTCGGCTTTGGTTCAGGCCCTCGAGACAGCCAATGTAATACCACGGGACCAGTCAATGTAATACCACGGGAGCTGATTCGTGCTTACTGTAACTTTGATATAATACTGTAACTCTGATTTGATTCGGGCGTGCGATTCCTCACTGATATATTCCCGTGTAGCGAACACTGATATATTCCCGTGTAGCAAAGACTGTGTCGGGCATGTAAACTGTGTTGCCACGTTCCCGTGTGGCAAAGCAAATCGGAGGATCGATACGGCGTTCAGGTGCTTTCGCCGGTTTTCTCCTCGCAACTCGGGTCGAATTTGGTGCCGCTGGAAAGTGCCTTACTGAACTTGATATGTTTCGGGCGTGCCTCGATTCGAAGCTGGCTAGTCCTCGATTCGAAGTTGTTCTTCTCAGATCACGTGTTCTAAAGACTGCTCCGACGATTGGCTTTCATTCCCCTCTATCGATTGATAGTAATTTTTGCCCTTTGCCGTTTTAGAACTTGGGCCCCCCCGGGGTTTCGAATCTTGGTTCTTCGAAGGCGTCGGCGGTCCTGCACGGCTTCCAAATTCGTTGATCGGGTGGCCACGAAATAAACAAGACTTCAAAACAAATAAACTGTTCACGATTCTGAGCACCGCCACAAAGTTAATTCCTCATAAAATGATAATGCAGGAGAAGAATCCCTTTCTGTATCGAGATTGACGACTGTAAGCTTTTATCACAATGAGCAAAGCCGAGGCTAAGACTCAGTGAAGGCTACCTGGCTTACAGAGGGCTCGACCTTAGAAAGGAATGAAGGAACTCACGAGATTAGGATACGAAGAGGATAGCTGATCAAGAAATCTACAGACCCTGAGAGCAGTTTCGAAATAAACTACTGAATTTTTCAAACTATGAAAAATTATTTCGAAAAAAAATCCCTGTGCTCTGATACCATAAAACAGTGCGAAACACGCATGTAAAAGAATATTGAATGAATTAATTCACAAAGAGCAAACAGCTCAATGATAATACAAAGATATTTACAATAATAGAAACATCAGGTTTCTATGTAGAATATGGAAACAAACAGTTTCATCTAAGAAACTGCTAAAAGAATAAAAATAGCAACAGCTAAAAGACTGAGCATTAAATACTAAATCGAAATATTCTAATAGGTGTGTTTCCCCAGTGTGGGAGACTCGACTCCCCAAAAGGGGTACTTCTGGGCGTCCCCCCCCCCCCCCCGAAAATGGGGTTCCTCTGGGCGTCCCCCCGAAAATGGGGTTCTTCTAGGCGTCCCCCTTCATTTTTGTCTAATTACCCTTTATAAACAAAAAATAAAAATAAAAAATGAAAATTAATTTATTAAAAAAATAAAAAATAAAATAAACTAAATTAACAATTACAAATAAAAAATTACATGAACATTGAAAAGTTAGGGTTAACTCTACTTTTCATTCTGCCGCCATTCATTATGCTCTTACCTCAACGCATTTTTTTCTTCCATCTACTCCCACTGCGCCCACGAGAGCCTCAGAGCTTCAGCTCACGCCTTATCCTCCCTCTTCTCCACGCAGCGGCTTGCTGTTAGCACTTAGCAGTTACGTTGCAAACTTGCAGTGGTTACTGCCAACTGGTTACCTTGCTGCTCCACGCAGCCGGCAGCATATCAGCGTAATCCAATTCTTCCAGACTTAAGGACGAACTGCAGAAGGTTGCAAGGCTGAATTTCTGCATCACATAGGAGGGTCGAGTAATTCAGTGTGACCGAAACCATATTTATAATTGTTGTTGGGCATACATGCTTTGATCGTTGGGTGTGAGACAGTCAACCACGGTTCCACCAGCCCTCCACACAGCCGACAGTTGAAACAGCCTGCTGGTAATTTTTGTTTTGCAATCTACTATGCCAGTCTCAACATTTTATCTACCTTCTAAATTTTAATTCGATTCAGGCCATGCATTATTATTATTAAACTGTTTTTCAGATTTCCCTATGTTGTTTGTCTCTTTAAAACATGGGTTCAACCTCTGCTTGCTAGGTGGGTGTTTATTTCACGGTTCCACCAAACCCTCCACGCAGCTGGCAGCATTGCTGCTATACCAGCGCCCTCCACGCAGCCGGCAGCTTTGCTGTAAGCCTGTAACGCTGTTCCACACATTTGCAGAGTGTTGGGCCGCTGGCAGCTCGACTACCCATCCCCGCGTCCACCAGCCCTCAGGACCACGCAGCTGCTCAGGACCCGTCCAGAATCCACGCAGCTGCTCCAGTCTGTACACAATGAGTTTGGCTGCAATTTTTTTTTTTAAATTCATGTTTCACTGTTTCAATGTTAAAGTTTTCTCATTTACATGGCATTAAAAATTAAAAAACTCAGAACTGTAAATTGTTTGTCAAATTCACTTTTTAATTTTTTTTTTTAACTCAGAACTGTAAAATTTAAATTGTTTGTTAAATTCACCGTTTAAATTTTTTTAAGCAATACCAGTAGTAATAAAAAATAAAAATTAAGAATTTTAATTGTTGTGAACTTAGAAGTATTCTATTTTATAAATTTAAAATTATAATTTATTAAATTATCAGTTTTATAAATTGGTTACTCAGTGTTATAAATTTATTAAATTATCAATGATTCAGTTTTAAACTTTTATAAATTATCAATGGTTTTAAATTTTAGATTTTGAAACCCTTCTTGCAGGGCATTAAATAATACAAAATCTACAAAATAAACTATTTGCAAAATGAGTGACAGCAACCAAAGTGGCAGTGACAGTGAAACTGAAAATGAATATGATCCTCAAACTGAAACAAGAAGTCGTCTTCAAACTGAAACGCCATCAACAATAAATGAAACCCATGTTAGTAGTACAGCTAGTGTTGATGTCATTTCAACGACTCCAACCCCATCAATGTCATTGGCAGAATATGCAAAGGGGACATTCAATCCAAGCAAACCTCTTCTGCTATATGCTACTAAAATCACTGGCTCTTCAACCCAACCAAAACCAGGAAGCACAAGAGGTGGGACACGCCATTGGAAATGCAACATTTGTGCCCATTCTTGGGCTGGGAGTTACAGTCGTCTCAGGATGCATCTTTTGGGTGTAGGTGGCAAAGGGGTTAGCATATGTTCACATTTAATACTGCTGCAAAAATCAGAGCTCTTGAGAATGCAAATGGCAACAGATGCAAAGGGCATGTTCTCAAGCAAAAATGTCATGGCCCAACCTCAAGAAAATTTTAATGAAGCCACAAGCTCAAAAAGAAAATCAAAGAAAGATATGCCTCCACCATTTCCTATTGGGACTAAGGGTTCCCGCTCTTGTGCAGTGGGACCAACTCTTGCAGGGATGTACAGTAAGTTGAACCATGATGATACAGATGATGCCATTGGCAAATTGCTTTTTGCCAATGGAATTCCTTTCCATGTTAGTCGTTCTCCTTACTACAAGGAGATGGTCAAGGCAATTGCAACAGCAGGACCCTCATATGTGCCCCCAGGTGAACATAAGTTGAGGACAGTGATATTAGAAAGGCAAGTGGCCAATATTAATGTGCAAAAGGAAACTTTGAGGCAGACATGGGTGAGGGAAGGTTGTTCTATTGTTATGGATGGGTTGACAGACATTGCCAAACGTCCACTTATCAACATCATAGTCACTTGCCGAGAGGGGTCTTTCTTTCTTAGAGCTATTGATTGTTCTGGAAAGCGCAAAAATGCAGCTTTCCAATTTGAGCTTATTCGTGATGCTATAGAGGAGGTTAGCTCTACAAATGTTGTACAGGTTGTGACAGATGCAGCAGCAGTGTGTAGATCAGCAGGATTAATGATTCAGAGTAAATACAGACATATTTTATGGACCCCTTGTTGTGTGCATGCACTCAATAATGCATTGAAAGACATTGGCAAAATTGAGTGGGTATCTAACTTGGTGACAACTACAAGAAATGTGCAAATGTTTATTTGCAATCACCACACCTCCTTAGCCATGTACAGGTCTCATGCGAGGAAGGAATTCCTCAAGCCTACCGATACCAGATATGCTAGTTATTTTCTTTTATTAGAGAGGATGTTGGAGGTGCAGTCAACATTGCAGGCCATGGTTGTGACTCCAGATTGGAACAGATGGGCAAAATCCAAGACAGAGGAAGGGAAGAAAATCATGATTCAGATATTGGATAATGATTGGTGGACAGATTGTGGTTATTTGGTGTCACTCTTACGTCCTGTAGTTGAGGTCATTCGCTACACTGACACAGATTCTCCTGCTCTTGGAGAAATATATGAGACTTTTGATAGTATGTTGGATCAAGTAAGGGTGGCCATTCGTGAGAAAGATCCTTCCTTAAAGTTCTATACGACTCAGATTCGACCCATTATTCAGCATAGGTGGGATCGAATGAATACACCTTTGCACATGGCGGCATATGCACTCAACCCAAAATGGTATGTGGCAAGAAGTGGTAGAATTCTTCCCATTGAAGATCCAGAGGTCAAAAAGGGATTTCGAGCAGCCATTACAAAGATGTATAGTTCAGAAGAAGGGAGAACCATTAGGAGACAATGGATGCAATTTGCAAGTCTCAGTGGTCCCTTCAACAAGACTGATGCAAGGGAAGATCGCAATGATTTAGGCCAGACTGACCCCATTGGTTGGTGGACCATGCATGGGGATGAGGCTCCAGAGATCCAACAACTTGCTATTCGCTTATTGTCTCAAATTGCTAGTTCCTCTGCAGCAGAGAGGAATTGATCCACATATAGCTTCATCCACTCTATCAAGAGGAATAGACTTTCCTCTAGGAGAGCAGAGAAGCTAGTTGTAGAGCACAGTTCTCTACGTCTTGCACATAGGAAGACACCAGAGTATCGGAGGGGACCAGCAACACGATGGGATGTGGATCCAGAGGATAGTGCACAGATAGATGATGAGGATGGACCAGATGAGTTGCAGCATGGTTTGGTTGGAGTTCCATTGGTTACTCAAGAGAGTGACTCTGACTCAGATAATGACATTCCCATTGATGTTCCTAATGACTTCATGCAGCAGATGGATGTAGAGGACCAATCATTGAGATTGAGTCATTGAAGTTGATTTTATTTTCAGTGTTCATTTTCCATTTTTACTTTTCAGTTTTACTTTTAAGTTTTAACATTTGAGTTGTGACACTAGATATTGATGACCGACTCTTCACTCTTAACTATTTTTGAGTTTGAAACTTTGAGTTATATAAATTGAAAATTTTAATTTAGTGTTCAATTTAGAATCTAGAAGACTAGAATGATGAATGATGAATTCAGAATTTTCAATTTTCAATTTAATTTTTAAATCAATGATTCAATGTAAATTATAGAATGATGATTGATGAATAATGATGGATATGGATCAATGTACATTGTATTTGAATATTTCATATTGAATTTTATTATTGAATCTTATGGTATTGAATCTTGATGAATTAGCATTTAGAACATTATAATGAGTATGTCATTTGAATGATGTATGTATCAATTCATGAATGATGAGGACGGACCAAGATTCAATTACAATATGTTATTATTTGATTCAATTATGAATTTAAATTTTATGTATGGATCAAATTTGAAATTTCAATGTATTGGTATTACTATTACTAATTAGTCTATTTAATATGCTTTCATGAATCATTATTGAACAATGAATATGAACACGAAAATTTCAAAATTATATACATATATATAATTAAAAATTATATTATATATACCTCGACGTCCCCCTGTCTCCCCTAAATTTCCCTAAAATTTGAGGGTACTCCCACACATCCCCTTTGTGCGTCTCCCCGTCCCGGAGACTTGGTTGAACATTGAGATTATCCCCAGATGTAAGGCAATACTTCAACAAATGTTTCTTTGTGCTAGTTCTCGATACTTCAGCAGTATGGTACGAACAACAGACCTTTGTCTTTATTAACATACAACCCTGTGGATGTTGGCAAAAGTGGTGTTGACAGAAGTGTGGTACACTTTCGTTGTACGAATATAGTGGTAGAGAAAAAGGGATAGTAGCGCGGCAGGTAAAAAGAGAACAGTGATTGGCAGCAGGGCTGCGAATGGCGGCAACGGTTGTTGCTGCTGAGGATGTGGGGTTTGCAGCTACAAACCTCCTTTTCCTTTTTCTATTATAATTATTTTTTTTTTTAATAATCTTCTTTTTTGGTTTTATTTTTTTATATAATTTTTTTGTTTTTTTTACTTTTTTTTATTTGTATTTTTTAAATTAATTTCATTTTTTTCTTTTTTTTTGAAATTATATATATATATATATATATATATATATATAGTCCTATCCAATCCTGGGCAAGACTATCTATGCCTGAGAGCTACTCCAGGCACGATTTCTTCAGGTGAAGACAAAAAAATATTATATATATATATATATATAGCCCCCTTTTTTTAATTTTTTTTCCCTAATGGAAAAATAGAGAATCTCCAAAAATGTGTAGCGAAAAGCTTCGATCACAACAACAACGAAGTTGATGGAAATTTGATGGCCAAAGGCCAGATCATACTGACTCTACATAGTGGTTGAGGAGCCAGACGGTCGAATAGCTCTGATACCAAATGTTACGAACAATGTTCGTATATGCAGCAGAAATATTCAAAATATGAAAATAATAAAATATCCATGATAGAACAATAATATATTTATATAGAAATGTTTGAATACAAGTGATATGAGATATGAGATTGTTACAACTGAGGGTCCCATACATATACCTAGGTGGGTACCCCTTCATGAATGGTCATGTCTTTTGGGACATACCTCTCTAGTATACTAATCTTCGTTAACTATTTAATTATTAATTATTTACATTCATAACATCTATCAAGTAGCATATGCCATCATTGAGAAAGAAGTAAGAACCATTCCATTAGAATCCATCATGTGATCCACTTCTCATCCAATGTCACAATCTACCTCTGCCAACATCTCAACCTTTTGAGAGCTAACATCATCATGCCACGCCGAAAAAATATGAATCACCAAATGTGCATCCCATGCGATATATGTGGTAACAAAAGCCCCAACTAGAGACATGTGCTTTGGAGGCAGAGTGCACGAAAACCTTTGAATCTATGGATGTACCTGCTAGGAAGGGGGAGGAAGCAAAACTGTGTCAAGATGGATCCAGATTCCACATCCCTAAACACCATATACAAGACCCATAAAGTTTATTACATCAAGTTAAATGCTCATATGTTGAGCTGATAGCTTCTACTCTAATGCTCTTAAGAGCTTATTCTTCCTACTCCTTTACATGGAAAAATCAAAGAGCTAGGTAAAGTCATTTCCAATGCAACCGTGTAGCTCTTTGCTTACATCATGAGTTCTTCCCTCGTGCTTGGTTATGGACTAATGTAAGGCAAATATCAAATAGATCATAATCATGAGCTAGAATAAATATTACAACATTACAAAGCCTAATCTCCAACTCATGGAGATGGATAGAAACACCAAAATCATGCCAAAATGGGCGTGTCAATCCAGAAGCCCCTTCAATCCAACTCTGAATAGGGCTGCAATATGTCAAAGATGGCCCACCCTCACTCCAAGCAATGTCTTCAAGCTGCATTCACTTCATTTGAATGGGTTGATCCACATTCTCCAATGCATAGCTTTGTTGGAATTCCAAGTAGAATATCTCTTCCATTGACTTGGGAGGGTTTGCTCTAAAAATCTGGAAAATATGTCCTCATAAGCTTCCAATAAATATAAAGAAGAGACATGAGAGATTTCATATTTTGAAAAAATAAATTGGAATTGGCTCAATTTTATCGCTTGTTCTTCTTTTACATATGGCTGGGAATTGCTACAGCAAGCCAAAACTTGGATGCTTTCTAACCCCATACAAATTTCTGCATCGGGAACATGCTTTCCAACTAAACCTTCAATGATAATACAAGGAATAAATGTACAAATAGATGGCTGAAAGAAACTGAAACAAAATTCTGCAAGCCTTGTGCAACTTACAGCCCAAAAATGATCATCAAATCACTGTAAGTTTTCTATATTTTTATCCTCAACCAATTGCTCCCTTATCTGGAAATTTTCTGCACTATACATGAGAGAACATGCTGGAAATTCAGCATAGTGTTTCTGAAAAAACAATTATTGTAGATGGCTGGTCCAAAGGAAATTTTTCTGAATTTTCCCCACTAGAATTCGGTGTTATAGATGGATTCTTTATATCATTTACAGCATTCTTCATCCTTACTATGACCACAAATCTGAAAATTTTCTCCCATACTTTCATACATTTGGTTGCCACCTCTGTGATTAAATCAAGAACCAAATAAATCTGCAAATAGATCATACTCCAAGGGTTCTTCTTCACAATATTCTCCATCAAACCCTCAGGAAAAACATCACAAAATTCAAAAATTTAAGTTCACTTTTTACCGAACCCTTGTCTTCATGGTATGACGGCATGGTGGTTCGATGGCTTTCTTCATGAGCATGTTCCTGATGTACTTCATCTTCCATGAACTTTTGAAAACCCTCATCTTCAATGGAATCTCCTTCAAAAGCTGCATTGTTATTTGTCTTCTTCTTCATATGTAGGGTCCGATTCCTTGAGAAAAGCTTGGATTAAAGTTTAAACCTGCAAGAGATGATATTTCCTTTGGACTACTACAAGTCTTGACCCAAGTTCAGCATCTCCTTCCAGAGAGTACACAAGGAGTCGTATTAAGACATCTTCATGTGTTACATTAAGACTCCAGATAAATTCAAAAACTGAGATTATGTGTGAAACAGCTGGCATACAATCACCATCATATTTTGGATTGTTACCCTTCCAATTTGGAGGCAGCTCATTGCAATAACCCGGAATACCCTCTACATTAAAAGATGGATATAGACCATGGAAGGACCACGGTGCCATGAAAATAAAACTTGATATAAAAGCTAAAAATTAAACGGTTAGACATTGAAACCAAGAACCAGTCGAATCACCCAACATGAGTTCTTCAAATCTATGCTTGCTTCTTGTCCTCACCTCCAAAATCAGCAAGCCTTCATAACCGGAGTCGCCATGATGACAAGAAAATATTCAAAATAACACCCGCATCAAAATACCATGAAGCATAGTCTTCCACATTTCCCGGTAATGGACTTTGTCCCAAGCAACAATGCCAAAATGTTACTGCTCAATCTAGCATCCTGAATGTGTGAAATCCCCAAGCACCAAGATGATTTGGGTAACTAAGAAGGTGGTCACTTTCACCTCGCCAACTCACCTCTGCTCTTCAGGCCAGTTCCTCTCCAACTCAAGGAAGGCTTCCCTAATTAAGGTTGTCAGAAATCAAAGCTATGAGGTGGATGGTGATGTGAAGGGTAGTTTCCAGCAAAACAAGTTTGAAAAAGATGCAATAATAAACATGGATGGGAGGACTGGAAAACAGTGCCTAGTCCATTGGGTGAATGGAGACATAAGAAGGTTCAAATGGGAGGTTGTTTTAAAGACGGTGAAGGGACAATATGGCTGCACAATACAAGCTTAAAGTCCCCTTTTCTTCCTTCCCTATATTGCAGAAATATGATCAAAGGTGTTCCATACGTAGAAAACACACAATATTTGAAGGTATTACAGCGATCAAGAACCATGTGAGAAGTTCCACTCCATCAGCGGAGAAATTAACATATTTATCACCCAAGTTTTAAAGATAACAAGATAATAGAAGATGGGAATAGTACACCAACTTGAAACCCTGAAATATATATGCAGCCATATCAGCAACAAAGGGAACAATAACAAAAGATATACAAACATCCTCACCCACAAGAAGAGTTTGACTCTCCAAGAACATACAAGGGTTCTTCCATTAATCTCAAAGGGAGGGAGATCTCCCAAACCCAACAATGCTAAGAAGAGAGGGAACTACTCTTTAAATAGGGCATCTAGCTTTACCGATTACAATCAAAAATTAATATGTCCACATTCTAAAACCTACAATAAGTATACAAATTCTCATTGTGGTCCATTGTCTTTGATTAGTGCACCTTCATGATACTCCATGATCAAGGTTGCACGAAACGGGTACGAGTTTCCGAAACGGGAAGCGATACGAAACGCGACCTCCCCAAACTTTGGAAACGGGGAAACGCGAATATATATATATATATATATATATATATATATATATATATATATATATATTAGGAATTTAAGAAATATGTGCAATCATAAAGCATATATGATACATTCTAATTTATTGCATTATGATAAAATTGTCAATTGTCAATGCATAGACTATAAGTATCTAAATTTACATCACATTTACTCATGAATAATCACATAATGAAAATAGAAATATCCAAAATTAGCCACGAGAAATTTCTAATTTTTTGTCTCGTGGTTGATTGGGAGTCTCCTCCTACATAGTCGAATGACCTTAGTGCTCTTGATTAAATACAAGTTTCATACCCTAGTACCCTACATTCTCTTGATTATTGGGAGTCTCCCCTGCATAGAGGGCTTTGTTCTCTCGATTAAATACAAGTTCCATATCCTAGTACATGATAAAATCCAATGGAAACATTGAAATCCCCCCAATCCTGAAATCCTGAAAAACAGATAAGTCTGCTGGATTTTGAGTAAGATCTAAAATTCTACTTTCTCCATATGAAATCCAATGACGGCGAAACCACTCTCAAACATCCTGAGTCATTTCATGGTAATGTTAAAAATTTAAGTAAAAGGATGAAAATGAAAAATAAAGGAGAATATCACTTTTACTTTAAGAATTTAACATTACCATGAACTGCATATCAACACTAGGGCAAACAAATGTAAGAGATCTACATTAGAAAAAAAAAAATTAAAAAACAAATGTTTTTTTGGGGGAAACGTGGCCCGTACGGCCTGGAAACGCGTTTCCGGCCGTACGGCCACGTTTCCATTTTGGGAAACGTGGCCGTACGGCCGGAAACGCGTTTCCAGGCCGTACGGTACGGGGAAACGCGTTTCATTTTGTTTCCCCTGGCGAAACGCCCCCTAGGGCCACGTTTCCTGCAACTTAGTCCATGATATAAATGAATCTATGTGAAATTGTCTAAAAGAAAGTGTTGGGTCAAAATTTCAAATACTATGTGGATGAAGGATGTACGATGTTAACATATTTCCTTCTATAACATTACATTACAATATAACCCCATCCTCACCCACAAGAAGAGTTTGACACTCCAAGAACATACAAGGGTTCTTCCATTAATCTCAAAGGGAGGGAGATCTCCCAAACCCAACAATGCTAAGAAGAGAGGGAACTACTCTTTAAATAGGGCATCTAGCTTTACCGATTACAATCAAAAATTAATATGTCCACATTCTAAAACCTACAATAAGTATACAAATTCTCATTGTGGTCCATTGTCTTTGATTAGTGCACCTTCATGATACTCCATGATATAAATGAACCTATGTGAAATTGTCTAAAAGAAAGTGCTTGGGTCAAAATTTAAAATACTATGTGGATGAAGGATGTACGATATTAACATATTTCCTTCTATAACATTACATTACAATATAACCCCTTTCTTAGCACTTTAAACAATTATGTTATGGTTTAGGATGCCAAGGAGTAGTCTTCATAAAGGTGGTGTATCATGGTCATTAAAGTAGTATACCCTAGAACACCCCCATTAAAATCCAAGGTCAATAAAAAAATACCATGAGATGTATGAGTGATCGACTAGGCTAACTACCACCAACATCATTCATAATAACACCATAAAACCCAACTCTCTATCAACCAAGATATGCCATCATGAAGAAAGAACCAAGCATGAGAATCCATCATATGATCCACTTCCCATCCAATGTCACAATTTGCCTCTGCCAACATCCCAACCTTTTGAGGGCTAGGACTATCATGATATACCGAAAAAATAGGAATCATCAAATGTGCATCCTGTTACCCACCACCTGTGGGTAGTGTAAATAGGAGAAAAAATTTCTCCAAGATGGTCCTCCGTCGACAACCAGTAGCCCCTTGCAGCCACCAGATGGCTCAATGTGCCATTATCTCTGCCACCTGAGCTAGCCATGTGGTCCCTCGCCCATTTGTTATGATTCTATGTTTGAAAGTGGGCCTCCCAACCCCGAACGTATGGCTTTTCATTCATATAGTTGAGTAACTTTCCTTACCTTCCAGGACACTTTTGGGCATGGATTGGTTGTGGGATTAGGCAGAAAGAGTTGGCTAAGTTTGTACTCTTGTCTCATCTGCCCGATTTTGTGGTTAGCCTTGTATCCTATTCCCATGGGATCTCCTTTACTGGCCATTAGCTTTAGGGTTGGCACCACATGGGAAATCCTAATTTTGGTTGTGAGGTCCCGCTTCCCAACACCATATACATCACTCCCTTCCACTTATTTTAGCCCCATTCATCTCTTTTCCCATCCGGGTCCACATGTGTCCACTAGGTCCACATAAGGTTAGCCTCCCCTCCCCTTCTCCACAGCTTGGGTCAGACTTGGAACGATGCCCGGAGGTTGATGCAGTTAAAAAGAAAAGAAAAAACATAATTTGGCCACTCTCAAGAGGAAATGTACCACAAAATGCAAAAGATGGTCGAGACATACAAATTTAGCACATGGGAAAAAGCAAATCATGAGCTCTAGCCTTTATCCATGACCATCACCATGGTTCCTATGTGTCCTAGATGAGCCCACTCCATCATTAAGGAACCCATTGTTGTCCCAACCCCTGGTGGGTGACAAACTGTCGTTCTTCATCAAAGGTTCATGTATTTGATCATTAACATTTCCATTTTTTGGTTAGAGGATCAAATTCAATCCTCTCGGTTGGTGTCTTTTATTTCTTCCAAGGTTCCTTTCTATGGCATATGGCTTTCTTATTTTCCCACCTCCCACCCTCACAATCCCTCATACTACTCTTCCCATTTGTCTTTTTGGATCCGTTACATAAATAATCATAGGAGCGCATGTTTTTATACCAATCAATTGATGTTTTGGTTGCATTGGACCTATGATTATACTTAACACTTGACATTGTGTTATATGCATGTTAGGGTAGGATGCATTGCATGCTCATTTTCTTATTAGAACTAACACCATATGGTATTTTCATGATAGATTAGTTGTGTTTAAATTAAATTTTCATTTTATTTTCTTGTTGATTTTTATGGCCTAATACTAAGATTGGGTGATCATAAGACACCACAAAAACATGTTGCCCTGTGTGCTTGATCTTTGAGATGTGTAGGTAACAGGTTTGCAGTACCAAGAGATTGTTGGTGTTCGCATGACCTCCTGTTCGAGTAGCTTTATGCATCTCTCTGAGAGCTCATGTCCAAGTTGGAGCCAAATATTACCTACCACCTGTGGGTAGTGTATATAGGAAAACAAAATCTCCAAGATGGTGGGCATCCCGACCCTGATGGTATGGTTTTTCATTGGTATAGTTGAGTTACTTTCCTTACTTTCATGGACACTTTTGGGCATGGAATGGTGGGGGGGATTTGATGGAAAGAGTTGGCTAGCTCTGTACCTTTTCTTATCTGCCCGATTTTGTGGTTAGCCTTGTATCCTAGTCCCATGGGATCTCCTTTACTGGCCATTAGCTTTAGGGTTGGCACCACATGGGAAATCCTGATTTTAGTTGCGTGGTCCCACTTCGCAACACCATATACATCACTCTCTTCCACTTATTTTAGCCCCATTCATCTCTTTTCCCATCAGGGTCCACATGTGTCCCCTAGGTCCACATAAAGTTAGCCTTCCCCTCCCCTTGTCCACACCTTGGGTTGGGCCCGAAACGATGCCCGGAGGTTGATGCAACTAAAAAGAAAAGAAAAAGCATAATTTGGCCACTTTCAACAGGAAATGTACCACAAAATGCAAAAGATGGTTGGGACATACAAATTTAGCACATGGGAAAAAGTCAAACATGAGCTCTAGCCTTTATCCATGACCATCGCGTTGGTTCCTGTGGGCCCCAAATGAGCCCCCTCCATCATTCAGGGACCCATGGTTGTCCCAACCCCTTGTGGGTGGTGAATTGTCGTTCCCCCTCCATCATTCAGGGACCCATGGTTGTCCCAACCCCTGGTGGGTGGTGAATTGTCATTCTTCATCAAAGGTTCATGTATTTGATCATTAACATTTCCATTTTTTGGTTAGAGAATCAAATTCAATCCTCTCGGTTGGTGTCTTTTCCTTCTTCTAGGGTTCCTTTCTATGGCATATCGGTTTCTTATTTTACCACCTCCCACCCTCGCAATCCCACATACTACTCTTTGGTTTCTTTTCCTTCTCCAGGGTTCCTTTCTATGGCATATCGGTTTCTTATTTTACCACCTCCCACCCTCGCAATCCACATACTACTCTTCCCATTTGTCTTTTTGGATCTGTTACATAAATAATCATAGGAGCGCATGTTTTTATACCGATCAATTGATGTGTTGATTGCATTGGACCTATGATTATACTTAACACTTGACATTCTATTATATGCATGTTAGGGTAGGATGCATTGCATATTCATTTTCTCATTAGAACAAACATCATATGGTATTTTCATGATAGATTAGTTGCATTTAGATTAAATTTGCATTGTATCTTCTTGTTGATTTTTATGGCCTAATACTAAGCCTGGGTGATCATAAGACACCACAAAAACATGTTGCCATGTGTGCTTGATATTTGAGATGTGCAGGTAACAGGTCTGCAGTACCAAGAGATTATTGGTGTTTGCATGACCTCTTGTTCGAGTAGCTTTATGCATCTCTCCGAGAGCTCATGTCCCAGTTGGAGCCAAATGTTACCCACCACATGTGGGTAGTGTATATAGGAAAAAAAATCTCCAAGATGGTGGGCCTCCCAACCCCGAAGGTATGGTTTTTCATTGTTATAGTTGAGTAACTTTCCTTACTTTCATGGACACTTTTGGGCATGGATTGGTGGGGGGATTCAACAGAAAGAGTTGGCTAGGTTTGTACTCTTGTCTCATCTGCTTGATTTTGTGGTTAGCCTTGTATCCTAGTCCCATGGGATCTCCTTTACTGGCCATTAGCTTTAGAGTTGGCACTACATGGGAAATCCTAACTCTGGTTACGTGGTCCCACTTTCCAACACCATATACATCACTCCTTTCCACTTATTTTAGCCCCATTCATCTCTTTTCCCATTAGGGTCCACATGTGTCCACTGGGTCCACATAAGGTTAGCCTCCCCCTCCCCTTGTCCACACCTTGGGTCGGGCCTGAAACAATGGCAGGAGGTTAATGCAACTAAAAAGAAAAGAAAAGACATAATTTGGCCATTCTCAACAAGAAATGTACAACAAAATGCAAAAGATGGTCGAGACATACAAATTTAGCACATGGGTAAAAGCCAAACATGAGCTTTAGCCTTTATCCATGACCATCACCATGGTTCCTATGGGCCCTAGATGAGCCCCCTCCATCATTAAGGAACCCATGTTTGTCCCAACACCTATTGGGTGATGAACTGCACCACCCTAAGGGCGTATCCACTGTTATATATTACACAACATGCTCTCATCCCCTGGAGCCCCGAGAACTTATGAAGAAAAATCAATCAAAGGCAAAAGGCAGACAAAGAAGGCTAGAAAAGCAAAGGTTGAGGTAACTCATGAACCACGATATGCTCCCTCCTACACTCATATACCCAAGTGTGGGCTTCCCTTATTATAGCTTCCCTTGTACCATGACATGTGGTCTATATGATTCCTCTGATCCCCATTCATTCCAATACAATATCACTTGCCACCTACCACTTGAGGGATGTACCATGGACATGTCACCCCCTCTAAAGGTTGAAACCACCAAATAGGGTCCTTGATTAACCCCCTTATTGATATTCGAGACATGTATACATGCCAAAGCATGTGGAAGAATCTAGGGCAATTAGGTGTAGAGTGATTCTTTGTGACAAGACAACAATTTGTGAAGTCTTCTTACAATTTGTCTTTGTTAGTTTAATTTTCTTCTTTGCTTATTAATGCATGTGTGTGTGCTTCATCAAACTGCTATCAAAACATAAAACAAGAACACAAGATGTTGGTT
Organism: Pinus tabuliformis; assembly: GCA_031772625.1. Classification (NCBI taxonomy): domain Eukaryota; kingdom Viridiplantae; phylum Streptophyta; class Pinopsida; order Pinales; family Pinaceae; genus Pinus; species Pinus tabuliformis. The sequence goes on from CM062804.1 coordinate 271,607,029, forward strand.
GTCTGCCAGGGCCAAAACCTCTCTTCTCTTGAGAGGAAAACCCTTCGGCAAGTTTTATCTTATTGAAGCTTCTTTCTTAATCAATGCTAAACCCTAGACCCTTGACTAGAAGATCCTCCAAGCACAAGTCAAGTCCTTCATTTTCTCTGCACTATGTTTTCCCGGTACTTTTTTCACCTCCTTCTGGCAATTCATTACCATGCACTTCGTCCTTCTTCCAACACTTCGTTCTTCCTTTCACTATTAGTACATCTTCTAGAAGAGATACTTTTACGTAGTGATATCCTTCACCTAAGGATACTCATTCCTTCTCTTGATCATCCGAGTTCCTTCTTGATGTATGGTGGTAGGCTTATTGTGACGGTACTGCAACCCTAATTCTCGCACGTGAGACAGATACCCTAGAGAATTAGGGTCCTTTTACCTTTGATAGAGAGAGAGTCTTCTTCGCTTGCCTTGAGAGGCCCTGTAGGCCTAATTTCTAACCCAAACAATGATGAACATGTGACTGTGACCTTACTGCTGATATAACCGCAAACTATCTTGTGAAAATTCTATCACTGCAGCAACTGATTTACTTTTCCATGTGAAAATTCTATCACTGCAACAACTGATTTACTTTTCCTACTTATTTCATCATAAGTTATTCATGAAATTACTTCAACAAACATTAAAATAAATATTGTTGCATATATCACACTGTAATACAGAAACAAACATATGCACACATTAACACAGTTATTTTGGACTAATGTCCTCGGAAAAACCCAATGTGGGAAAACTAGTGCAGCAAGGGAGGATTTTATTATTCAGCAATTTTCTTGTACAACAGGGTGTCAAACTGGCTTACCCACAAATAGACAAGCTTCCAGCACTTTTCTAAACCTAGCGTAGGCCCTATTGACCTCTGTTATAACCTAAAACCCTCTGCGCTAGCCTACTGAGGCTCTGTGCAGCCTTTCTAGGCTTCTGCATCACTACTGCAGCCTTTGTGTGGAAGACGCAGGCCCTTCTGGCTCTGTGCAGTCTCTACTGCCTCTGCGTGGCTTCCTCTAGCTCTGCGTCTGCCTCTTCTGCGTTGATCTCCCATCTCTCTGTTCTGTACTTGCTGCCTCCTGACTGCTCTCCAGACCACTGGTTCAATTTCTCAGCAAACCCCGCTCCAGAAATTGAACTGACTGGTCTCCCTCAGTGTGTTCTCTAAGTGCCCCTCAAGCCTCCTCTTATACTTTTTCTGTTGACATCTCAACAGCCGAGATTAAGTCCCTAATCAACGACTAAGATTAGATCTAACTTGATCCATGTCTTTTGGACCATTCTAACACAGATTCATATTAATACACATTAATATTTTATTTTCCCTAAGTTTAGACTTAGGACTCCATTAAAAATATCAATTATTTTAATATCTCTTGATCTGTTTAGAATCTGCCCAAACCTTTTCTGGGTATTGGAGAACTTATGTGCCCCAACCTCTCCATTAAATTTTGTGGCTAAAGCACATCTGATGCTACCCCAAATCAACATATCCTATCTTTTCTCGCACGTGTGACTATATTAACCCTAGAAAACAGTGCTTTCCACGTCGGCTTTTCTCCTCCTTCCTTCGTTGTCCTAGAAGACCTCTTCTTTGTCCTTTGTTACCCTTTTTCTAGCCTCTTCTCTCCGCAGATTTCAGAGCTGCATGGTGGACGTTGTAATGGAATGGATGACCTCTATTTATAGAGGATTGTCCCTCCTTTTACGCCGACTAGAAGGCCGACATGTAGACGGTTTGCAAGTCGACTTATTATGCTTACTTCGGATGGTTTCTTTGGTGGTGTCACATGCTTGAAGGAGACTCTTTGATGGTGCCTTTACATAGGAGGGGTCTTGACTTTGCTTGGAGATTACTTCTTTGACTCTTATACAATGTAACATATCCTTAAGGTCTTTAACATAATTTGTTTGACCTTTTGATTTACCTATAGCACTTTAAAATGTGCTAGACCTACTTCAATGAGCAAGAAACTCATTGACACATATTATAAAATAATATTTCTTTTCTTGACTAAATACAAATATCAAAAGTACATTTATGAAGACCGAACCTAGTTACATTTCTTTCAACACTCCCTCTTAACTAAGGAGGTATTCATACAACATTACAAGGTGTTTGGCTATGTTTTAATCTTGAAGAATTCACATAAGAGAAACGAGATTTGCAATCCAACTGTTATAGCATCATAATAAGCAACAATGTTTCCACAGCAAGGCTTTGATTGACAACTCTATCTCTCAATAGATCAGAGCACAATGTTGGTGAGACCAGTGACTTATAGACATCTTCATCATTGTCTCTCAAGGTACATACCCACCCGGGTGTTCTCTTAGTATGACCTTCTAGGACTATTCTTGTCTCGGGTTCCCATCCCTCAAAGAATATCAATCCTTTTACCTACTCGTCTTGGATGCCCTACACATCCTCAAAGACTATCGGATATCAGATGATTACCCAATCCTCCCATTCTTTCTTCCCAAGAGAAGACAAGAATGTTGTGTCTATCTTGTGTCCACATTTCCATTCATAGCCTTCATCTAGACTTACTGATGTTAGTCCTAGTCTAGTGCATGACACATGAAATGGAAAAACATAATTGTCACTCCTTTGTAGTCAGGGGTGATCCAAAACTCCCTCTTGATCAGGGACCAGTGAGAGTTCCCTCTTAACTAGGGACTCTTTTATTCATCAGCAACTTCTTCGTAGGTCCTTCAACTGTTTGGTCTCCTTCCTTTCTTTGATGGCATGGAGTCTTTGTTCGAACTTCTTCTAGGTAGGGCACCATCCATCGATCACTTTCCTTCCTGTGTAGGAATTTGCAGGGTAAGTTCCTCAGATAGAACACCAAAGGACACCGCTCACAAACAGATCACAGATCAATACACCAGTATTCTTGATGTGGTTAAAACCCTCAAAGAGGGAAACAGACCATGGCCTCAGCCAACGCGGCCACTTCAAGCAATTTATTAATGTAAAAGAAAGAAAATTTACATAAGCTTCTCTCATGAACAGTCACCTTACAAATGACCCTCCACGCTCTTTAAATAGCGATCATGGACAAATCGGCTGTTAAGCCACAGATCAAGTGTCGATAATACGGAAGAGAGAATGAATCGTCAAATCACTTCATGTCTAGAACATATCGTGACCGTCGGATTGTAAGTTACAAAAAGTACATACTAAAAAAACACACTTTACCTAACTATACACTAGACCAAGTTATACTTAACTATTTCCTATGTGTCAGAATATCCTAACATCCCCCCTTAAAAATAACTTGGGATAGGATTGAAGGATGTACAAATATGACACAATAGGAGAAGGAAGGAGGCATTAGAGCATATCCCCCCTTAGTGACAACTTCCTGAACTCCAACCATAAATCGAAGTTTGGTAAACTTCGCCTCTGTGAGAGCCTTTGTGAAGATGTTTGCAACTTGATCATTGGTTAAACAATAGTGCACTTCAAGAACATGGTCATGAATGAGCTTTCTGATGAAGTGCATGTGTCGTTCAATGTGTTTGTTGCGCTGATGTTGGACTGGATCTTTGCATAGTTGAATGGCACTTTGATTATCACACCAAAGTGTAGTCGGATTCTGCTGCTGAAAGCCAAACTATGACAAGATCTGACAAAACCACAAGGCTTTCGTACTAGCTTCTACAACTCCACAATACTCTGCTTCTGCTGAAGAAAGAGAAATGGCACTTTGTTTCTTGCAAGTCCATGTAATAGGTCCAGAACCAAGAGTGAAGACATAACCTATAGTAGACTTTCGATCATCAGGGTCACCAGCCCAATTGAAATCAATGAAACCAACCAATAGAGGAGACGCTTCTGCACTGTAATGAATCCCAAACTGAACTGTACCTCGAACATAACGAAGTATTCTTTTAACTACTTTCCAATGACTTTCATGTGGGTTTTGCATAAACCGAGCAATAAGGCCAATAGCAAAGGAAAGGTCAGGATGGGTATGGTCAAATACAAAAGTTTTCCTACAAGCTGACGGTATAAGGTAGCATCAACTGCAGGGGAAGTACAAGTGACTGAAAATTTGGATCTAGACTGAAAGGGAGAAGGGGTTGGCTTACAGTCTTGCATGTGAAAGTGGCGTAGAATATCACAGGCATACTTGGACTGGGAAAGGGAAATACCTTCCTTGGATTGCAAGACTTCAAGACCAAGAAAATAATGCAAGTGTCCTAAGTCTGTCATTTCAAACTGCTTTTTAAGGTTGGACTTCACATGGTTTGTAAGGTTGGGATCACTACCAGTAAGGATAAGATCATCAACATAGAGAACAAGAGTGATAAGAGACTTACCCACTTTCTTGGTGTAGACAGTATTGTCAGAATGACACCTAGAAAAGCCAGTATCTAAAAGAAAGCTATCCATTTTGGCATACCAAACCCGAGGGGCTTGCTTGAGACCATAAAGGGATTTCTTAAGCCGACATACAAGGCTGGAGTCTGTTTGCCAGGAGGTTGTTCGATATAGATTTCTTCATGCAAGTCCCCATGCAAGAAGGCAAATTTAACATCCATCTGATGGACTTCCCATTTGAAAGAAACAACAAGGGAAAGACCAGGGTGGATAGAGTTCATTTTGGCAATAGGGGAGAAGGTTTTAGTATAGTCAATACCTTCAACTTGTAAAAAACCCTTAGCAACAAGACGAGCTTTATGTTTATCAACATTTCCATCTGGTCCAAACTTGGTTCTATAAACCCATTTGCATCTAACAAGTTTTCGTCCCTTTGGAAGAGGAACAAGATTCCATGTATCATTTGCCAATAATGAATGATATTCTCCATTCATCGCTGCGTCCCAATCTGGATGCCCTAAAGCTTCTGCAAAGGTGTCAAGATCATAATTTGTTGAAGCTTGAGCCAGTAAAGAAGAGGCTCTATCGAACTGAGAACATGTACGTCGTTGATCTGTAGGATCACCTGCAAGAGCACCTGTTGCATCCCGAGTAGCACAAACCCATTTTGGAAGCTGAGGAGCTGAAGGAAGATCCCGAGAAGGTGGGAGGGATTGTCATCCTCGCTGTCATCATCTGAAGAAGAAATATTTTCGGAAGTAGAAGGGATAGAGAGAGGTGGCACATCCGCCGAACTAGGCTCGTAGGCCGTTATATTTTTAGCAAACTTTACATCTCTTCTAATGATAACATTTTTGGATTTAGGTGGAAGAGGTCTATATCCTTTGACATCTTCAGAATATCCAACAAAAATACATTTTTCACTCTTAGGTTCTAAGGCTTTATGTTTCTCATGGGGAATATGGGCCCATGCTTCACTTCCAAAAACACGAAAGTGACTTACATGTGGTTTAATTGAGCTCCATGCTTCTTCTGGAGTGATATTCTTTAAAACCTTAGTAGGAATGCAATTTACTATGTAATGTGCACATTTAATTGTTCCTGCCCAAAAATTAAGACTAAGCCCTTTAGATTGAAGCATACAATTAGCCATTTCCTTTAAGGTGTGATTCTTCCTTTTAGCTACACCATTTTGTTGTGGAGTATATGGAACAGTATGTTGCAATTGAATTCCATGCACAGTGGAAAAGTGGATGAATTTGTTGTTAACATATTCTCCGCCATTATTAGATCTTAGCTTAAGAATTTGATGTCTGGATTGTTTATCAACAAAGGCCAAAAACATGTTACAGACTTCACTCTTGAGTTTTAAGAAGTATACCGAAGTACGTCTGGAGAAATCATCAATGAAAGTTAAGAAATACTTGTAGTCAAAGAATGAAACAACTGGAAGTGGACCACATAAATCACTGTGCGCAAGTTGTAAGGGGGCTGAGGCGTTCCAAGAGGCACGTTTTTCAAAACTATCCTAATGATGTTTTCCGAGTACACATCCAGAACAAACACCATCTCTGCAAGATACCATAGGAAGACCTGTCACCATATTTTCCTTACATAGATTTTGAAGGGAGTGATAGTTTAAGTGACCAAATCGCTCATGCCAAAGTTTGTTCACTTCATCATTATGAGCAACAAATACCAAGGGAAGAGTTGATGACCCAAAGTCGTTAAACTTATACAACCTTGTAGAATCATCAGCAATGCCAATAGCTAAAATATGTCTAGGATCTCTTAGATCCTTAATTACAACATCATGAGGTGAAAATTCAACAGTTTTACCTTCACCTAAATGAGTTAGTTGATATATAGATAGAAAGTTGCAGGATAAGGTAGGAACACATAATATATCATTAAATTGACCATTGTCTAGATGAATAGTTCTAGTCCCTACAACACTAAGAGATCTATCATCACCAACATATATATTTTTGGTGTTACAATCATTTAAAGAATAAAACATGGCTTTGTTTTTGGCCATGTGATAAGAAGCTCCAGAATCAATGAGCCACTCATGAGAATGAGAAGAAGAAGATACATTTAGTGCATAACCAGACCGAGATGCTTGATAACCACATCCAGAAAGTGTTATTCCTGAAGACAAAGTTGAAGTTGAAGTTGAAGAGTGCTCCAAATGGGTGTTATTCTTTTTCATTACTGTTTCCAAGGCTTCCATCTTTTTAAAGCATTTGGATTCTAAGTGGCCATCACGATTACAAAAGTTGCAATGTTTATCAGTCTTCTTCCCTTTGTTTTTATTTGCCTTATCATTTTGTTGAATTGATTTTTCATTTTGAGACTGAAATTGCTTAAGACCCTTGTTTGGTTTAGGACCATTCTTTTTAGGATGCTGCTTCTTAGGATTCTTTGAATTTGGTTGTTGTTGGGCTGCTAAGGCTTTCTCAGAACGGTTTCCAATATTAAGAAGACCAAGATATAAGAGTTTTTCTTGTTCTCTTATTAAAGAATCACAAAAAGCATCAAAAGAGGGGGACTTGTAGTCTTGTCCTTGATAAATAAAGGCTTCTCTTGTAAAATGGAAGGTGGAAACAAACACAGAGTAGGCTGGTCCCAACTCAGTAAAAATGGAATAAATAAGGCTACCATCTTCTTTCTTAACCTTAACACCTTCCAAGAGAAGTCTATGGGTCTTGAACTTGGACAAAAAATCTTCAATGGACAAAAATATTGGGGTCCAACATAAGCAACTCATTTTCGAGTTGATGGGCTCAAATTTCATTTTTAATTCCAAAACGTTATTGAGTTGTTTCATTGCTTCATCAACGGTATCAAGTTCTGCGATATGGAATCTAAGGTCTGGAGAAATAGACATCCCTATCAACCCACGTGCTTGATCTTGCCTATTTTCCCATTTGGCTTGCTTATGTTCATCTTTAGGTTTAGCCTCTTGGCCTGAGGCTATTCTATAAAGACCTTTACTTCTAAGTAAATCCTCAATGTAGGACAACCAATTGAAGTAGTTGGTGTTGTCAAGAATAACTTGGCATGGATTTTCCATCTTAACAGAAACAAAAGTTGTAGATGCTAAAACTAAGTGTTCCAATGGAAAGATCTCGCAAAATTAGGCCGATTAAAAAAAACGTCTCTGAAAACGGCTTCCGAATGAAGAAGTTATGGCTTTTTGAAGAAAAGTTGTTGAAGATGCTGACAAAGTACATGAATGTGTGGAAGTGAATGATAATGTTGTATTTTTTTTTTAATTCTCCCCTTTTCCAAACTTAATCTAATTAGTTCACTTAAAAAAAAAAAAATTATGTGACCCAGTTTTATAAATAAGTGAAAGTCACTTTTACAATGGTACTTTATGAGCTACCCAGTAAATTATAACTTAAATAAATGATAGAAAGACTTTAGAATTATAAGTGACTCACTTTTTATAATGAGGGAGAACACTTTTATATAAAGTAACTTTAAAACATAAGTTACATGTGTTTTTTGAGAAAATAACTAAACAAAAAGAAAGACTTGAACCCAAGACCTCTATTCTCATAAAGTAACTTTGGACCAAGTGAGCTCGTTTAAAAGGTTAGTAATTTTTGGAAAAGAGGAAGGGGCTTTTTTTTTAGTCATTGAAGCTTTGAAGTGCATGCTTACTTGAGAAAGCCCTTTTTGCTTACAAAACAAAAAACCACACAACCCAAAACAGACATGCAAAAAAAACCAAACCTTACGGCTTGGAGTTAGATTTCGCCGGAAACTAAATATTTTCCTCAATGTTTCTGATTTTCACCATGGTTCCTAGGGGCCCCAGATGAGCCCCCTCCATCATTAAGGAACCCGTGGTTGTCCCAACCCTTGGTGGGCGATGAACTACGCCACCCTAAGGGGGTATCCACTGTTATATATTAAACAACATGCTCTCACCCGCGGAGCTCCGAGAACTTATGAAGAAAAATCAATCAAAGCCAAAAGGCATACGAAGAAGGGTAGAAAAGCAAAGGTCGAGGTAACTCATGAACCACGATATGCTCCCTCCTACACTCATACACCCAAGTGTGGGCTTCCCTTATTATAGCTACCCTTGCACCATAACATGTGGTCTGAATGATTCCATTGATCCCATTCGTTCCAGTACAATATCACTTGCCACCTACCACTTGAGGGATGTAACATGGACATGTTATCCCCTTTAAAGGTTGAAACCACCAAATAGGGTCCTTGATTAACCCCCTTATTGAGCTTCGAGACATGCGTACATGCCAAAGCCTATGGAAGAATCTAGGGCAATTAGGTGTAGAGTGATTATTTGTGACCAGATAACAATTTGTGAAGTCTTTTTACAATTTGTCTTTGTTAGCTTAATCTTCTTCTTTGCTTATTAATGCATGTGTGTGTGCTTCATCAAACTGCTATCAAAACATAAAACAAGAACACAAGATGTTGGCTCTCTGCCAGGGCCAAAACCTCTCTTCTCTTGAGAGGAAAACCCTTCAGTAAGTTTTCTCTTATTGAAGCTTCTTTCTTGATCAATGTCAAACCCTAGACCCTTGACTAGAAGATCCTCCAAGCACAAGTCAAGTCCTTCCTTTTCTCAGCACTATGTTTTTCCGATACTTTGTTCACCTCCTTCTAGCACTTCGTTTCCTGGCACTTCATCCTTCTTCCAGCACTTCGCTCTTCCTTTCACTGTTAGTACATCTTCTAGAAGAGATACTTTTACTTAGTGATATCCTTCACCTAAGGATACGCATTCCTTCTCTTGATAATCCGAGTTCCTTCTTGATGTATGGTGGTAGGCTTAGTGTGATAGCACTGCAGCCCTAATTCTCGCACATGAGAGAGGTACCCTAGAGAATTAGGGTCCTTTTACCTTCAAAAGAGAGAGAGTCTTCTTCGCTTGCCTTGAGAGGCCTTGTAGGCCTAATTTCTAACCCAAACAATGATGAACATGTGACTGTGACCTTACTGCTGATATAACCGCAGACTATCCTATCTTTTCTCGCACGTGTGACTGTATTAACCCTAGAAAACAGTCCTTTCCACTTTGGCATTTCTCCTCCTCCTTCCATTGTCCTAGAAGACCTCTTCTTCGTCCTTTGGTACCCATTTTCTAGCCTCTTCTCTTCACAGATTTCAAAGCTGCTTGGTGGACGTTGTAATGGAGTGGACAGCCTCTATTCATAGAGGATTGTCCCTCCTTTTAGGCCAACTAGAAGGCCGACATGTAGACTGTTTGCAGGCCGACTAGAAGGCCCACATGTAGACTGTTTGCAGGCCGACTTGATATGCTTACTTCGGATGGTTTCTTTGGTGGTGTCACATGCTTGAAGGAGACTCTTTGATGTTGCCTTTGCATAGGAGGGGATTTGACTTTGCTTGGAGGTTACGTCTTTGACTCTTATACAATGTAACATACCCTTAAGGTCTTTAACATAATTCTTTTGACCTTTTGATTTACCTATAGCACTTTAACATGTGCTAGACCTACTTCAATGAGCAAGAAACTCATTGACACATATTATAAAATACTATTTATTTTTTTGAATAAATACAAATATCAAAAGTACATTTATGAAGACCGAACCTAGTTACATTTCCTTCAACGAAGCCCACTATGGAAGGGCATGCCATCATGAAGTTCCCCATTGATTCCATGACTTGTAAGCTCTTTTACTTGATTATTCTAATGATTTGTTGTATTGGAGGGCAAGGGGATACATTGGATCTTATGCAAGATTGCAGGTGGGTCTCCATTTGGAGCTTATTCTCCCTATATGGGGTCCTAACCCTCCAAAGGGCCACATCGGCACTTGTAGGGTGAGCATTGAGAGCCATGGGCCTCCACCATAGTAGAGTGTACTTCATGGATCCCCAATGCCACTCATTGATTGTTCGTGTTCCACCTTTTTGGATGAGGATGATGCACATGGTTCACCATGCACAGTCGGCTCCACACTTGCACCATACACTTGGCAGATGTTCCAAGGTCCAGATGAGGATGTGTCTCACTACAAAGGGCTTATGTCATCATCCTAGCCTTTACGGATGGTTTACAGGCATTTCGATCCACTTGGAGACCCATGAGGATGTCCTTGTGCCCCATGTACCCACTGGGAGCACCACAGAGATTTGCTTGGAAAACAAGGGGCCAACCCCTTGTCCATTATGTTTGAGGTCCATTCTTACATCACGGCAGACTTTGGACTTCATTAGGCCTCCTCAAAGGCCCAACGACTCACTTTATTGATCATTCTACCCTCTTGAGAGGCTTATTCTTATGTTATTGAGCTATCTTGGTGGGCTTGTCACCAAGGGATGTTATTATTGCACATTATTTTATTATTTGGGGCTCAATTAGGCCAAATTAGGCAAATCGAACTCATTAGTTATTGTATAAATACAAGTGAGGTGATTCATTTTCATCATCATCACTTGGATTGCGTTATTAGCTCCTGTGAGAATTTTGCATTCCCTTTTGGAGGACGAGTTTGGTTTCATGGAAAGAATTTTGATGTTTGGATTCTATCTTCTTGGTCTTGGAGCTTTATTATTAGCATAACTTGATGGTTAGATATACTCATTTGTACATGTAAATGATTGTTTTCATGTTTATTCTTGTTATTTACTTTGTCACATAAATGTTGTTGGGACTTTCGCTATATAGGTCTGAAATTTACTATTACTCTATGTGGAAATGTGGAAATTTTGATCTTTTGTAGCGTTCATCATTGCATGTGTCATGTATGAATGGGCAAATGTTCCTTGAGCTTATCTTCGTTGAAAATAGCTTGATAAGTAATCAATTATTGCATATCAAAGTATAAAAAAATTTGGCAGCTACTCTCATGACCTAATTGCCATGTGAAGTCGTCTAGAGGTCTCCTTGATTGGGTATAGTCTCTCCATATCACATGTTCACCATGACTCCATCTCTCCTAAAGGCAAGGCACTAATCCATCCACTGGTGGTCACCTAAACGCTTATCTTTTTTCCCTCCTCTTTCTTTTTCTAGGCCTAGCCACCATAGGTCACCTAGGGCATCAAATAAATCTCATTGTAGCCATCAAAACACCTCAATTTTTGGTCCATAATTGCGCTAGGGTTTCCTCTAGAGGCCCTCCAAATTGAAGCTATTCCAACAGTGGGATCCCGAGATATAGCAAGCCCTAGCTTCGAGACCATTTATTGCCTTAGGTTTCCCTTGGCTAGTGTCCTCATTTGGATCATTGCATTCAATTCTCAAAAGAAAATTTGTCCTTTGATCCTCTTCTCTTCCATAATTAGGTCAAGCCCCTCCTTGGTTGATCAACTCCATATCCTTGACCTAATTTTGGGTCCACTTGGTCCTTTGTGGTCTTGCAACTTTACAACTCTAATTTCACAAAGATCACATAAAAGCCAATTCTCCACAAGGATTTTCGGGTCTAAGAAACCCCTTGACAAGATATATTCCCAAACCCTAGTCTCAAGGATTCTCCTAGCCTTTCCTAGAGAACCTATCACCTTGCTTTTCAAGCAAGAAAGCCATATTATTGAGTCTCTCTTGTGAATGGGCCTTGGGAATCACCCTTCATCCTTTCATTGCTCCATTCATCAAGTGATTCCCCTCATCCCGAGTCTCCTCCCATCGGTGAATGTTCGTAAAGAGCAAGGAGCATTAGCTAAGGTGACGATGGGCTATCACTACATGCTTTCCCCTTGACCTAGTAGTTTCTCTATACGATCCCCTGCTAATTTGAGTGGTAACACATCCCATGAAATATACATGGTAACACTCCCCACACTTGAAATACAAGAAGAAAATAGCTTTGCATTATATAGTAACATTATTGCAAATATATTCAAGTACAGGATGATGCCTTAATTGTGCAATCTGAGTAAAGGTTTCCTTCAATTTTGTTGCTTTTCCCATTGTCCACTAAAGAGGAGGGGCATAACTGCCCTCATCACCATTTCATCCAAGCAACGGCAATGTTTAAATATTTGGCCAATGTTGTTGTTGAAAAGTCACACCAAACAAAAGTGGCCCTTACTCTTGGTTCATTAAAACACTGAATTGAAGCACCAAATTTACACTAAAGTCACACATGCCAATTAGTAAAGTTTTAATGTTCATGGAGAAAACCATCATCTGAAAGTTCATAGGCTCTTGTGCAAGTACAAAGGCACTAGAAGTGTGGATCAAAATCGATCTAAGAAATGTATTGTTCATCGAACCAATAAAACCCAAAACAATGAACGAAACCAAAACTGATAAAAAAAAAGGACCAAAAAACCAGTTGACCAAAACTAAATAAAATATTCAAATTTAACAAAAAAAATGAAACATATATATTCATGTGCATCCATATGAGTCCAAACCATTTATACACAAATATGCAAAAATTTTCATTTATATAGCAAGAGTGCATATATCTAAAATAGCACTTAGTGCAATACATCTCTGAACCAAAATACACCAACAAACAGGCATAAGCATAGTTCTAACCTACGACAGTACTAGTACTAACCTACGATAGTACTAGTACTAATGGCTATCATCTGAATCATCATCCTCTTCCTCGTCCTCAGAATGAATAGACTAAGACTCTATAGTGGAATTCCAACTTGATTCCCTTGGCCCTGAACGTGGAGGTGGTTCCAAGTCCATCCAAGAAAGGCTTTCAGTGTCAAATGTTGATTCTTGACTCTCCACAACCCACTTTGATAATGGATCAAAGTCACACAAAACTATATAGCTTGATTCAGGGGTTCAACAATTGGTTACGTGTCAACCTAACGTTACTTTTGACATTTCATATAGCCATAGACATGCAAAAGGTACTAGTACTCTCATTGAAATTGACGAGCTTGCTATGTATCTCATCTTGAGCCTTGGGATCTACAACCATTCGCTCTATGCATTTGTACAATCCCTCTTTTACATCCCCATTTGCATCAAAATATTTATTGTAGTGGTACCTTCAAAGTTCAAAAGACAAAGTATATTCATCGATTGATTTTCAATGTTTGGAAAACCTTTTCTAAATTCTAATGAATAATAGAACTTAAATACTTTGAAAGTTATAGTTACATACCTTGGATTTACGTAATAGCCAGCTACATGTAGCCCACGGGGCATAGAACAATCGGTGAATGAGTGCACTATTAACGAACTCCTTGCGTAACAGTCACCAGTTCGAAAGCTCATGGGTGTCTCACTTGCCAAGGCTCCAACTAGAATTTATAGTGCTAGCAGTGGGAATCAACCCTGTGTCATGCGAGTATGAGACCCACCTAGTTGTTGATTCCTCTAGTCACAAAAAAATACCAACTACAGGTAAAGGCCTATGCAATTGTTTGCTCCATCTTTTATCAATGATCTTCCATAGAGGAAAAAGTTTTTTTTTATCCCCATATGTTGTCTTCATTGCCTCTTTGTCCTAATCCATGAGACCTCACAAACAAAACCGATAGTGGCTTTATAACCATCCATCATCCGCAACACTCTCACAAGAGGATCATTAAATAGCAATATTTCCTCTGCATTTCTCCAAAAGAAAATTTTGAACACTTTGTCAACCAAATTTGTCCCCTCAACCTTTTTGCTCCACTAAGATGCATTCCATTCATCAAAAGAAAATATCTTTTGCAAGTTGCCTTTTAACTGTACAAGGGTGTTGCAAATCGTGTAATGAGACGACCAAATAAGTGTTAAAATTTGGGTACCAGAGGACAAGTGGTTCCCGAAGGCTTTGATCTTTGGCCTAGGGAAAAGTGTCCAAATTTATTTTCTTACTTTTCTCCTAAAGTGACTTTATAAGTGGTAAAGTCAATTTAATTTAAAAGTGACTTTATAAGTGGTAAAGTTACATTCTAATTTAAAAGTGACTTTATAAGTGGTAAAGTTACATTCTACTTTAAAGGTGACTTTATTAAAGTGAATGAAGAATTAAAGAGTGAAAAAGTGACTATGGAAATAAAAGGCTAAATGGGTCTTTATTTAAGTGGGTGAGTTAAAAAATAGAAAGTGAGAATTAAATGCACATTTATTCTCATCGCTAGATCTAAATGAATCTCAGCGATTAGATCTTAGGGTAACTCAAAAAGGCATTTAGAGAATAAAAGGAGAAGAGAAGAGGAAAAGATCAGTTCATTCTTTCATGAGCATTTGAGAGAAAGAGAAGAGAGAGCAAGGAGAAAATTTCTGAGCAGTGAGGAAGTGAAAGAGAGCAGCAAGAAGACATTTCAGCAAATCTGGACAACAACATTTATTGGCATGCATCTCAAGGAAAAAACCGTACAGCAGGAGAAAGTCACAGAAATCGAAGAAGAGGGACAGCAAGTTCTAGGCACATTTTCGAGGTTGGTCGTACAACGTTTAATGATGTTTTATTGCTGTAAAAAAATTTGTTTTGGCTGTTTGCTGATTGGCACGATATTTGAGGTGGAGTTCAAGCACGGAAATCGAAATAAGTTGTAATTTGTGGTTGCTGGAATTTTTACTATGTATTTCAGTTTCTCTGTAAAAGCATTTTCAGAAATAAAGAAATGCTCTCAAACTGGTTTTCCCCAAGAGTTGTAGGGGGTTTTTCTAGGGTAACACTGACCAAAAATCACTGTGTTATTTTCTGTGTGTGGCTGTCATAATTTCTCTGTGTTTTATTTCTGCAATTGAGAAATCTCTAAATTTGTGTTTTCAGAAAAATATTATCATTTCCAGATTTTAGAATTTTTATCATGCTTGGATTTAAAACTAAATGCATGGAGTGATAAGGAAAACTGATAACCAGAGTGGGGGTTGAAATTTCTTCATGGTATCAGAGCTTGGTTGGCTGAAAAGTGCAGCTTGGGACAGCAAAGTGAAAATTACAGCGATTTGATTTTTCCACAGAAAACAGAAACCTTTACCACAGATTTGAAAATTTCAGTTTGATAGGACAGTGAAACATGTCTTTGGTTTGAGAGTTAAAGACAGGTTGGATGGGCAGAACAACTATAGTGCATGGAAGGAAAGAATCCAGAGCATCCTTGAGGAAGCAGAAGTCTGGGGCATTATGGTAAATACCACACAGAACATAGTAGTATTACCTATTGACCCTGTACAGTTGGCAGAATTTAACAAAAAGAATGCTCAGGCAAAAAGTTTGATTCTGGAAGGAATCAAAGACCATGTCATTCCTCATGTGAGAGGAAAGACTTATGCACATGAGATGTGGACAGCCTTGACCAGTGTTTACCAGAGCTCAAATGAAAACAGAAAAATGGTCCTAAAGGAGAAACTGAAGGCCATTAAAATGGCTAAGACTGACAGTGCTACAGCATACCTCACAAAAATCACTTCAGTGAGAGATGAGTTGGCAGTCGTAGGTGAGATCATTGCACCCACTGAGTTGGTGAGAATTGCTTTGAATGGTCTTCCCAAGACTTGGGAAAATTTTGTGGATGGCATTGTTGCACAGGAAAACCTTCCTGATTGACAAAGGTTGTGGGATTATTGCATTCAGAATGAGATCAGAAAGAACCATCTTGGGGTAGCCAAACAGGTGGAGGAGGATGACAATGTGGCATTGTTAGCAAGAGGCAAGAAGGGCAGAGCAAAGAAGCGAGCTTCCAATAGTGGAGGCAAAAGCAAAGGTAAAGGAAAGCAGCAGAACAAGGAGAAGGACTATTCCAAAGTCAAATGTTGGAAATGTCAAAAGTTGGGACACTATGTTGTTGTGTGTCCAGAGAAAAAGAACAAGAAACGGAAAGACAAACCCATGGCAACTTCTGCAGAGATAGAGAGCTTCTCAGAGAGATTTGATCGAGAATTTGGGTTCATAGCTTGTGAGGCCACTAGTGCAGGATCACCTGCCAAAAAGGTTCAGAGGGAGTGTGCATTCCCCGCTACTAGCAGAGCATCTTCTAGCATTTGGTATGTTGACAGTGGCACTTCCCGCCACATGACAGGAGTCAAATAGTACTTCTCAGAGCTTTCAGAGGGTGATACTGATATGGAGGTAGTACTTGGTGATGACAGCATTGTTAGAGCAGTCGGTGTGGGCCCTGGGGACATTGACATTTGATAGGGGGACCCAAACCTCCCTTGAAAGTGTCAGATGTTCTATATATGCCTGGAATGAAGAAGAACCTGATATCTGTCTCAGCACTTGAGGATACAGGGTATGATGTGTTATTCAAGAGAGGGCAAGTGCTTATATATCCTAGGGAAACTCCAGCTTCTTCAGCAAGAGATATTGGTGTGCGCCATGCCAAGGTGTACAAGTTCTCATTCCAGCCCCTGATGGCATTGAGTAGCAACACCTAAGACAGGACCAATCGCAAATCTAGCAGTTCAGAATTGTGTGAGATCTGGCACCGCAGGATGGGGCACATGTATCATGGGGCCTTGAGTACATTGTGGGAGATCACCACTGATGTGCTATGGGGAAGTTTGCCAGATCCCCTTTTCCTAACAGTGACAATAGAGCGACCGAGATCCTTGACTTGATACATACCGATGTGAGTGGTCGGATGTCTCATGTATAATTGAATGGCTATGAGTACTATGTTTTATTCATTTATGACCACTCCCAGAAGACCTGGATTTATTTCTTGAAGACCAAGAGTGAGGTCTTCAAGCGGTTTCAAGAGTTCAAAGCTCTTGTGGAGACCCAGACAGGTAGGAAGATCAAGGTCCTCAGGTCGGACAATGGAGGGGAGTATACCCTTGGTGAGTTTGTTGATTTTTGTGCTGAGGTAGGCATTAGGAGGGAGTTCACAGTTCCTTACTACCCCCCAACAGAATGGGGTTGCAAAGAGGAAGAACAAATCCATTGCAGGGGCTGCCAAAGCCATGCTTCATGATCAGGGGTTACCTTTATTTTTGTGGGCAGAGGCCTGCAACACTGTTGTGTACTTGCAGAACAGGAGTCCACATCGTGCCTTGGGGAATGTGACTCCAGAGGAGGCTTTTTCTGGGAAGAAGCCTGATGTTGGGCACTTTCGTATCTTTGGGTGCCTTACATATTCCTATGTCCCCAAGGAGAACAAGACCAAGCTAGAGCCCACTGCAGACAAGGGCATCTTTGTGGGTTATAGCGAGACCTCAAAAGCTTATCGGATTTATATTCCTAGGCAGAGGAAAGTGGATATCAGGCAGGATGTGAAGTTCGAGGAGGAGAGAGCTTTCAAAAGGTCATGGGAGTTAGAGTATCCAGAGTCACCTGACCCTCAAGAGCAGTTGATTCAATCACAGGGATCCAGTGGTCAGGGATCACGAGGTACATCGATGACAGTGTCAGGTCCATCAGTGAGCAATGGCTCTCAAATTCAGGTGGGTGGTTCTTCGGGCAGCATGCAGGGCAGTCCGCAGAGAAGTTCATAGGGTAGTCCACTAATGGACAGTTCGCACAGTACTTCAGCATCTACAGGCACAGGTTCAGGCATGAGGTCAGTTGACAGGCCTTCAAGAGTTCAGGCTTCTGATGATGATGAGGATTCTTTCACTCTGGTGGGAGAAGTATGCTCAGGGAAGAGGAAGCCCAAGTGGCTTCAAGATACCTTGCGCGAGGCCACATCAGTTGTTGGGCCAAAGAGACAGGTTAGAGAGAGTAAACCACCTGAGCGGTTTTGTAGTTACATGGCATTGGTAAAAAGCATTGTTGACTCCGAGCCTTCTAGTTATGAGGAGGCAGCCAGCCAGCAGGTCTAGAGAGAGGCCATGATGGAGGAGTATTCTTCTATTATGAAGAACGATGTTTGGGAGGTAGTGTCAAGGCCTGAAGGTAAATCAATTGTTACTTCCAGATGGCTCTACAAGATAAAGCATGCTACAGATGGTAGCATCGAGAAGTTCAAGGCTCGATTTGTGGCGAGAGGGTTCTCACAGGTAGAGGGAGTTGACTATGAGGAGACCTTCGCTCCCGTAGCTCGGTATACATCTATTCGCTCCATTATATCGATTGCAGCAGAGATGGGTTGGAAGATCCACCAGATGGATGTGAAGACCGCATTTCTCAATGGCTTCATTCAGGAGGAGGTTTATATTGAGCAGCCGCAGGGCTTTGAGGTGCATGGGAAGGAGTCCCATGTATGCAGATTGAAAAAGGCACTCTATGGCCTAAAGCAAGCTCCTAGAGCTTGGTACTCGAGGATTGATACATACTTGCAGTAGTTGGGTTTCACAAAGAGTGAGGCGAATCCGAACCTACACTTCATTGTGGTGGTTGAGGAGCCTCTCATTCTAATGTTGAATGTTGATGACTTGATCATCACTGGTGCAGAGAGACTCATTGAGGGTTGCAAGAGAGATCTTGCTTCAGAGTTTGAGATGAAGGATATCGGCTTGATGCATTATTTTCTGGGATTGGAGGTGTGGCAGGAGGGGGGGCATTTCTTCTTGGGACAAGGGAAGTACATTGTGGATATTCTTAGTAGATTTCACATGGACGACTGCAAACCCAAGTCTACACCTAAGATCACTAACTGGAGGAAGCTTCACGCTTCTGATTTCGAGTTGATGGATCCTACCCTATACAAACAGTTGATTGGTTGTTTGATGTATTTGGTCAACACTCGACCAGATATACATTTTGCAGTTAACACTATGAGTCAGTTCATGTGTGAGCCCAGGAGAGTGCACTGGGTAGCTGCAAAACACATTCTTTGTTACTTGCAGGGGACTGTGGATTTTGGTCTGGATTATAAATAGGGTGATGGAGTGAGACTGGCAGGGTACACGGATTCAGATTGGGCAAGTTGTGCTTCAGATAGGAAGAGTACTTTCGGGTGTTGTTTTGGGTTGGGTTCGGCAGTTATGTCGTGGATCAGTGGAAACAACAGTCAATTGCATTGAGTTCAGCTGAGACAGAGTATATGGCTGCTAGTTTGGCTAGTTGTGAGGCCATATGGCTTCGCAAGATGTTGTTTGGTCTATTTGGTCAGGCATTGAGACCTTCAGTAATTTACTGTGATAACCAGAGTTGCATAAAACTCACGGAGAATCCAGTTTTTTATGACAAGTCAAAGCATCTTGAGATCAAGTATCACTTCATTAAAGACTATGTCCAAAAGGGAGTTGTCAAGCTTGAGTACGTTTCCACAAATGAGCAGGTAGCGGACATTTTCACCAAAGCCTTACCACAGGGCAAGCATGTATACTTCAGAGACAAGATGGGAGTGGTGAGGAACACTTTCCTTCGTAAGAGGGAGTGTTAAAATTTGGGTACCCAAGGACAAGTGGTTCTCTAAGGCTTTGATCTTTGGCCTAGGGAAAAGTGTCCAAATTTATTTTTTACTTTTCTCCTAGAGTGACTTTATAAGTGGTAAAGTTAATTTAATTTAAAAGTGACTTTATAAGTGGTAAAGTTACATTCTAATTTAAAAGTGACTTTATAAGTGGTAAAGTTACATTCTAATTTAAAAGTGACTTTATAAGTGGTAAAGTTACATTCTACTTTAAAGGTGACTTTATTAAAGTGAATGAAGAATTAGAAAGTGAAAAAGTGACTATGGAAATAAAAGACTAAGTGGGTCTTTATTTAAGTGGGTGAGTTAAAAAATAGAAAGTGAGAATTAAATGCACATTTATTCTCATCCCTAGATCTAAATGAATCTCAGCCATTAGATCTTAGGGTAACCCAAAAGGTCATTTAGAGAATAAAAGGAGAAGAAAAGAGGAAAAGATCAATTCATTCTTTCATGAGCATTTGAGAGAAAGAGAAGAGAGAGCAAGGAGAAAATTCCTGAGCAGTGAGGAAGTGAAGGAGAGCAGCAAGAAGACATCTCAGCAAATCTAGGCAACAACATTTATTGGCACACATCCCAAGGAAAAAATCATACAGCAGGAGAAAGGCACAGAAATCGAGGAAGAGGGACAACAAGTTCTGGACACATTTTCGAGGCTAGCCATACAGCATTTAATGTTGTTTTATTGTTGTAAAATTTTATGTTTTGGCTATTTGCTGATTGGCACGATTTTCAAGGTGGATTTCAAGCACAGAAATAGAGATAAGTTGTAATTTGTGGTTGTTGGAATTTTCACTGTGTATTTCAATTTCTCTGTAAAAGCATTTTCAGAAATAAAGAAGAGCTCTCAAACTGGTTTTCCCCAAGAGTTGTAGGGGGTTTTTCCAAGGTCACATTGACCAAAAATCACAGTGTTATTTTCTGTGTGTGGCTGTCATCATTTTGATGTGTTTTATTTCTGCAATTTCAGCAGTTGTGAAATCTCTAAATTTGTGTTTTCAGAAAAATATTATCATTTCCAGATTTTAGAATTTTTATCATGCTTGGATTTAAAACTAAATGCATGGAGTGATAAGGAAAACTGATAACCGGAGTGGGGGTTGAAATTTCTTCAGTAAACTCTCTACCCTCCATGTGTTTCATCGTATGGTTCAAAATCCATGAGTGGTTGTCGATGTACCTAGCGATGGATTTTTACTTTTGACACACACTTCTTCACCCACTCAATATTCCCAATATCCTCAATCGTGTAATGGGACAACCAAATAATCTCTCTACCCTCCATGTGTTTTGTCGTAAGGTTCAAAAGCCATGAGTGGTTGTCGATGTACCTAGTGATGGAATTTTGCTTTTGACACACACTTCTTCACCCACTCAATATTGCCAATATCCTCAAGCGTGAGGTCCAAACAATGGGTGGCATAAGGAGTCCATCAAATGGTGGGGTGTTTTCCCTCCAACATCATTCCAATTGCAAGATAGTTGGAGGCATTACCTATGATCACCTATACAACATTTTCTACCCCTACTTTCACAACCACTTCATCCAAAAGACGAAATAATAACTATCGATCCTTCCCCTAATCAAATGCATCCATAGATTTCAGAAACAAAGTACCTTTGAGGCAAGCAATTAAGAAATTTAAAATGGTATGGGATCTTCCATCAATCCATCCATCAAACACAATTGAGCACCTTGTTTTGGTCCATGATTGCTTGAACTTTGTGAGGTACTGTGGCCCCTTAATATCGTAAAAGCTAGGGCCTTTGAAGCCTAGACCGCATGCAATTATAGCATCAATCATAGGTTGATGATATTATGCATATTTCACAACATTGAAACATATGTCTGCATTCTCTACCCCTACTTCCACAACCACTTCATCCAAAAAAAGAAATAATAACTATGGATCCCTCACCTAATCAAATGCATCCACAGATTTGAGAAACATGGTACCTTTCGGGAAAGAAATTAAGAAATTTAAAATGGTTTGGCATATTCCATTAGACCATCCGTGAAACATAATTGTGCACCACATTTTGGTCAATGATTGTGTGAATTCTATGAGGTACTTATCTATTGTTTCGACCTCATTTTTTAAAAGTGGCCCTGTGATATCGTGAAAACTAGTCTGTTGAGGCACGAAACACATGCAACTATAGCATCAATCATAGGTTGATGTTATGCAGATTTAACAACACTAAAAGATATGACTACTATCATACCACCATCTAGCAATGCATTTCCAAGCAGCGTCCTCCCTGATCTTCTTCCATTTAGCATCCATCGTGGGTTGAGCACCATGGGCGATCTGAGGTAAGAAGAAAGATTCAATCCCTTTATGTGCCATTTTCAAATTGGATGAACTAGGGCCAAAGCCAAAAACATGTTTATCTCCAATTCTAACAAGAGTTTAGAGTTCTTTTGGATGCCGGCCACCTCACAAAAAATTAGAAAATTAATTTTTTGGGCACACAAGTCGCTACATATGGAACAGGCCAATCTAGTGAAAAATGGTTGATTCAGTACCGAATCAACCATTTCCAATCCATGACTCCAGTATGAACCTTTTTTTGCACAAAACTGATACAACCAGCCAATTCAATCCAACCCAATCTGGTTCTTATAACACTAATCAAAATACACTAGAAGCATGGATCAAAATAAACAAGACTCCATTGGTTCAAGGTATGGCCAGTGGTTTTTAATAAGGAAAGGGCTTTACTCTTAGCACACAAAGACAAGATATGCAATGGTGGAACGTCTTTTTAGCAACAAATGGTCTTTACCTAATGCACTTGTATCTCAACCTTGTCTCTATAGAAAAAATTATAAGTGATATCTCAGTTGGGAACAGCTACCCTTCCTACCATTATTGTTTTGTGATGATGAAACTTTCGATCAAATAGAAAATATCTTCCATAAATATATAGACAAATGAAAGGCATAATGAGGACTACATACTAGTAAAGGATATGCACATATGTAGATTTGGAGTCTGCCTAAAATGCTCGAACTCTAGCCTAGAAATTGGATTCGTAAAATTCAATTATAAGAAAATTTCTTTCAAGTGTAAACCTTGTTGGTAAGAACTATTTGGACAATAATGATAAAGTTATCCAATTTAGATAGGATATAACAAGGAAATCCACAAGGATCAAATATATTTAATAATGTACTAAATGATAAAAGAAGATATAATCCCTCATTACATTGTGAATAGCATTAAATGCTCACAAATGTAGAGTGGAATAACTCATGACCTTTATTGTTGTTGTTGTTGATGTAATATAATGTATTGCTCTAATGTATTTTATGCCCTTACTCCCCCTTGAAGGGTGATTTATTCTCAAAACATGGTTGAGAAAATGGTGCATCTTTGTTCCCACTTGTACTTCTTATTCCAATGTTGTGATCATTGAGAAAACAAGACTATAGAACCCACAACATTTAAAAGTGGTCAATCCACCATAAATTCATTTGCTTCTTAATAGTATGTCGAGATAACTCATTCAAGCTACTTTAACTATAATTTTAGTATGCTTTTCCAAACAATTCATATTTGAATCCTGGTATTTAAGAATGTAGACTACGTTTTGTTTCATGTGACATTGTTTCGTGCAACAACATTACTGATTTGGGTGATGATACGATTTAATAGGCAAGCTTCCTTCTTATATACAAGCATTAGAAACCATTGCTTCAACTGTGACAACTTGATTTTTAATCTCATATGTGTTTGTGAAAATTGCTCTATCAAATTGATAGCATTTTCACTTCTTCAATAATACAAAAAATTCCATTGATACAGATGCTCTATTTTCCAAATTTGATTGATTATGTGTTGGCTTCCCTATCCATAGTTTCCACCTTGACTTTTGAAAATATGTTGATTCACCTATTTTCCGTTATTTAACTTCACGGCATTGCTTTCTCATTATTTAACTTCTTGACTTGTACACATTTTGTCTAGGCCACTTAGTTTTACCAATTTTCTTATAGCGTCGTCATCTATTATTGCTTCATCTATGCTTCTTTCCTTAGAGAGATTAGCACAACTATATATTTTACTTGCACCTATTTTCTCTTTCATTTGCATATGCCTTGGTTCTCCCATCTTCTTTTGTTCTTTCACTTAGCTACATACTTGAAATTCAAGATCTTGTTCATGAGCAATGATATTTCCTAAACAAATTCCTCATATTTGCTTCTTCGCATGTCATCTGGATTGACCAAATATGCATGTTTCATCTTTCTTGCAATTTCTCTAGCTCCAGCTCTATGTTGGATAGTAGAGCATCAAATTGCCATAGAAATAATGGCTTGATCTAAATCAGAGCATGACAAATAAGTAGTACCAGCAAATCACCTTTGACAACATGATTTCCTATTATTTTATTTGGGTTTCCTTTTGCTATCATCAACAACATTCTTCGCTATTTCATCAATATCCTAGTCCTTTATTTCTCATTGAAACTCACCATTTTCAGACTCAATTTTTCCATTGGTTCTACAATCTAGGTAGTAGTTGAAATCTAAATCTTTGGTCTCTTCATTTTTACCTTCTTTAATTCATTAAGAATAGTGGCTATAGTTCTAGAAGATGTATCCATTATATACTCACAAAATGTTGCTAGTACCATTGACAATTGGAGAATATGATGGTTTGGCTCCTAAAATTTTTACTATTATCAT
The DNA here is from genome assembly GCA_031772625.1 of Pinus tabuliformis. Classification (NCBI taxonomy): domain Eukaryota; kingdom Viridiplantae; phylum Streptophyta; class Pinopsida; order Pinales; family Pinaceae; genus Pinus; species Pinus tabuliformis. The sequence goes on from CM062804.1 coordinate 271,631,319, forward strand.
GTATTGTGACTACGATTAATCGATGATTGTACAAGTCTAATACCAATTGAGCATATAATTCTCAAGCTTAATAATTTACTCAAATAATTAAAAAGTAATATATAAAATTTGATTAATAAATAATGATTGAATGAACGGTAATTTACATTTGAAAGGACCCCAACTATAAATATATCATAAGGTGCCTCTTAAAGAAATGTTGTTGCTTTTATGTCATACATATTTTATGTTTTGGAAGATAGACTAATTTTGCACCACTGATCAAAAAGTAGTGCTCATCTACAAGGCTATCAAGCTTGTGAAATCTTCTAAAGAGAAGAAGTAATATAAAGATATCACAATTAATCATGAGGAGTGTCCAACTTGGTGGAAGTTATTGCTGGATCATCTTCCTCATTGCTATCAGATCAGATAATTATATTAATGTCCTCGGTTGACCACAAGATCAGTTTGCTCAGTTTCTTGGCTAGTACTAAAATTTTGCTATCCATTTTGTTGACATCTTGCTACAAGGCATCAGTGTGCAAAAGAATTTCCTATTGGGATTCATTTCTTTCAACCAAAACTTTGCTCATTATGGTCTTTATATACCAATATAAATCCATTGTATGCATGTATTGAGTTATTCTAGAACAAGTGTTGCTTGTGCCAGACACCCACTGCCCGACGTTCTCCTCCAGCTCAATGTTTGAAAAGAATTTGTGTTTGACCCATGACTCATGTCCTGTAATGTCAATTTCTTCATCAAAAAACCAAGTGGTATACTGCCAACAGCAACAAGTTGAGGCCCCCACATTGGCATGGGCTCAAGTTCGAGGAGGAATGTATCACCTATTGCAACCACAATTGGAGTGAAAGAGAGGAATGAACTATCTAAACAAACAGACTCTGACACAACATAGAAGATGTGTAGGAACCAGAGTGAGAAGGAACTAGATACAGTGGAAGGACAAAGGCCAGAAAAACTGAGGGGTGATGAAACAGAGAGAGTAAGCCAAAGAAAAATGCTAGTAGGATTGTAGGAAAAAACGAAGGAGGGAATCTATTAAGGAGGTGACAATTGTTGGAAATACTAAGAGGGTGGTTGAATCAGTATTTTGTTACTTACGACAATTTTTCACTTAGTTAATCTTGAAACTAAATTCACATCACATAATCAATCATCCACAATGTATGAACACAAAGATTAAAGGGAAAATCAAAATTTGAAGAAGAAATACTTGAAAACAATATTTAACTTATTACAATCTCTTTTCAGGACTGTTGAAATATGTAACTAGGTTCAGTCTTCATAATGACATATGTAAACATGATTTAATGTATTTAATAAAGAATAATAAATTTATTATTGTTGTTCTTGAGCCATGGGTTTCATGCTCAACGAAAAACTATTTTTAGGTCAAGCAACCATTGAGTGCTTCTAGGGTTATCATAAAGTCAAATAAGTCAGCGTCATGTATTGAAGACCCATTTGGGCATGTTACATATTGTAAAAAGAATTTACGTGAGTCATAGTTGAGTCAAAAGACCTTCCAAGACCTCGTCCAATGTGTAATCTACAAGTCAGCCTTCTAAATGGACAATTTGGCCTAGAGAAATTCAGCCTATTTCATGTGACAAGAAGCCTATATATACAAGGCCAGTCAACCACCTTTGGGAGTAGATTCAAGCAAGCATAAAGAGTTCAATCTGAGGTAGAGAGACAAAAGTAGATCCAGCGAAGAAGGCAGAAGAAAGGACAAAGAAAGAGGCAAATTTATTAAGGAATGTTTTGGGTAAAACACTCACGCGTGCAGACCGAGACTAGTGCATCGTTACACCTACAGCAGGACCAAGTTGCAGTCAATCCAAGAAGTCACTTAAAGAGTCAAAGAAGCATTGATGTTCAAGCCAAGTTGTTGAAGAGAGATCTGTTGCCCAAGCGAAGAAGAATAGAAGCTAACTTCACCATTTCTTTGTCACAAGCGCAAGCTAGGGTTACTGTAGACAGGGTCGAAAATCATAGTCAAAAGTGCAAGTCTGAAATTAAGATCAAAGAAAGAGCGAACAGTTATTAAAAGGAAAACAGCAAACAACAAACAGATGAGTTGATCAAAGGATTAATTTGACTTGGTCTTGGAGGAGATTTTGGTCAAGGGTCTAAGTCTTGGAATTCATCAATTGAAAATTCTATAAGAATAAGAATTCTTGTGGGTTTTCCTCTCAATGGGAGAGGTTTTAGCCCTGGTTGATCGCCTATATCTTGCGTCCTTTTTCTTATTGTTCTTTATGGTTTGGTAGATGTTTGATGAAGGGAACACTCGAAATAAACAAGTAAAAGAAGACGCTAATCAAGTTAAGTAAAAATACATCACAAGCAATTATCAAAATAAGAGAAATCACCTAACCTAGCTGCCCCTAGATTTCTCAACAAGGACACCAATCCTCTACAAGAACCAATTTACAAAAATTGCAGGCTCCACCCTGTTAAGAAGATGAGGACACCAATCCTCAATAAGCACCAAATTACAGTAATTGCAAGCTCCAACCTGAACTCAGCCTTAAATACGCAAGAACTTGAACTTCAAATCAGGCCTGAACTTGGCCTTCAAAACACTAGGACTTGGTCTTCAAGCCAAGCCTGAACTAGATCTTCAAATAGCAAAACTCGGTCTTCAAACAGGAGAACTCGTCTCCTAAATCTTAGCCTTCAAACATCAATACTCAACGCTGAAACTCAGCCTTCAAAGGGACAAAACTTGGCAAGTTAAGTAAAAATACATCACAAGCAATTATCAAAATAAGAGAAATCACCTAACCTAGCTGCCCCTAGATTTCTCAACAAGGACACCAATCCTCTATAAGAACCAATTTACAAAAATTGCAAGCTCCACCCTGTTAAGAAGATGATGACACCAATCCTCAATAAGCACCAAATTACAGTAATTGCAAACTCCAACCTGAACTCAGCCTTAAATACACAAGAACTTGAACTTCAAATCAAGCTTAAACTTGGCCTTTAAGACACCAAGACTTGGCCTTCATGCCAAGCCTGAACTAGATCTTCAAATAGCAAAAGCCGGTCTTCAAACAAGAGAACTCGTCCCCTAAATCTCAGCCTTCAAACATCAATAGTCAACACTAAAACTCAGCCTTCAAAGGGACAGAACTTGGCCCTCAAATCAGAACTACAACTCGACCTTACGACAAGCCTGAAGCTCGGCCTCTATGGGGATAGAATTCAGCCCTCAAGGTAGGCCTAAAGCACATCCTTCTCCTCACTAGAACTTGGCCTACACGGCCTCCAAAGACACTTGTACTCAACCCTCGAAAACAAACCTCAAACAAACCAAAAACCCTTCCCAAGAAAAATGCCAAAAACCCTTCAAAAGATGTGCCAAATCCCTTCCACAGAAATTTGCATCAACTCAGGTTCACTTCACTTCTTCTTGGTTCATTAAGTATGAACTTTGAACCTGCTCCTTCACTCTCCTAAACACAAAACCAAATGCTCAAGTCGAGTGGTTAGAAATGCTCCTTCTCACAACTATTTATAATGTGTTTGGATGTTGGATTAGGGTTGATTTGTCCATTGGTTGGGCCGACTAGTGCAACTAGCAAAGTGTATAGTGAATATTCAAAAATTCATTTCTCCTCAACCATGAAGAGTTAGAAGGTGCGCCATATATCGTTGGAAAGGTCTCAAAATAAGCTTTCCAACTAGATATCCTATGCTCCCATTTGAGATAGGTAATTGGAGTAAAAATCCTTCGAAGATAAGGTATCCAAAAGGGACCTGCTTGTAATTTGGTTGGATCATCTTGACAAAATATTTCATATCTTCTTGTTCCTATGGAATTAGAGGGTGTGCCATATACCGTTGGAAAGGTCTCGGTATATGTTATTTGACTATGTAATTTCCTCTTTCATCTGGACAACCTTTGACATCAATCACAAGCATTTTCAACAAGAACCCTCTAGAGTAGCAATATAAAAGACAGAAACAATAGAAGAAATAGAGAGACACAAGGGTACTTACCCAAAGAAACCTCCACAGGGAGAGGTTGACAATAATTACAGCAGCGTTGGTCTTTTCGTGCCATGAATAACAAGGTATCCTCATCCTCAATGCAGCACTAAAACCACTCTAGACGAGGTGATTTTCCAACACCGAGTGAATCATAGTAGAAACCAAGGGGTTGAAGTGATTGGCTTTCCCATCAAGCAAAGGCCCTCCTACATGCATTGCATAACTTGCCAACTATCCTCAAACCATGAGCAGAGGAGATGGAGTAGTTGACACACGAGAGGTCATAACCAGTTAGCTTGTTGAAGAATGTAACTAGGTTGGGTCTTCATAATTGTATTTGAGTCATAATGAAATGTATTTATCAAAAGAAAGAAAAAGAAACTTTTATTATTGTTGTTATGACTTATTAAAGCATGGGTTTCATGCTCGAGTCATCATGTTTTAAGTCAAAGTCCCCATTGAGGACTTCTAGGCTTTTTCTTGAGTCATTAGAGTCATTGTCCATTTAAAGAGACCCTTCTTAGGCTTTCGAGTCATGTAAAAGGACTTAATATTGAGTAAAATAAGTCATTTGTCACCTCCACACCAAGTTGGCCCTTACCTAATCAAGTAGGCCTAATCGAACTCTAGAAAAGGGTATATATACAAGTAGTTTGAATTCATTTGGAGACATATCTCACACAAGTTTGATATCCAAGAGAAGGAGGTAAAAAAAAGTGTGAAATTCCAAGAGAAGAAGGAGAATTGATGGCAAGGAAAAGATCAAAGTTTTTGGGTCATCTCTCTCTCACACGTGTGGATTTTTTGGTCTACTGTTGTTGGATCAAAGTTTCTGCTAGGTCAAAGATTTTGCTAGGCTACAACTGGATCGAAGTTTCTACTGGGTTGAAGATTTTGCTACGCTACTGTTGGATCGAAGTTCTACTAGGTCAAAGTGTTGCTATTGCATCTAGATTGAAGTTTGTTGCTGGAAGGTTATCATCTGCAGAAGAAGGGAAGGGTTGGCTTGGTTGTTGGAGGAAGTTTATGTCTAGGTCAAGGAGTCTTGGATCATCTCGTGAAATTATAAAGGAAGAGTTGTTAACTGGGTTTTCCCCTAGAGGTTTTACCCTAGTTGTCCACCTACATCTGTGTCTGTGATCCTTTTGTTATTGTTTTGGTAATTGCTTGTTGAACCAAAGATAAAAGAAGAACATAAGAAAACATAAGAATATCACAAGTAATTATCAATATAAAGAAAATCTTTTTGTCTTTTCGATTTTCTAACATAGCCTTGGTAGTCACTCGACATGGGGGAAGTCATACATATTATTTTATATTCTTTATTATTATTATTGTGATTATTGTGATTATTATTATATTTATGGTATTTTAAATTTATTGTTTATTAGCTTAAATCCTTTATATATAACACATGAATCATGACCTTTTATTATTATTACTACTACTATCACTGTTACTACTATTTTTATATAATGCATTTTTATAATCTAGCTTATGTAAATTACATTTGTCATGAATACAAACAACATGCAAAAGATTGCCCAAGGAAGAAGCCCTTGTTACTACCCTTGAAAAACCTTGTAACAAATGAGGGAAGGGATCAAAAAAGGTCACCAACCTTAAAAAAGAAGAGGAAAAAGTGAACATACTGTTAATTAAAATTAAACAAAGAAAAAAAACAAACATGTAACACTAGGGGTTAATTTGTGGGGTCATCAAGGAAAATAAAGAAAAATATGTCCACACAGTTGAGCCTATTAAAATTGATCAAATCAACCCAAGTACAAAAGAATGTGAACTCTCTCTAAAAAAGACTCTTAATAGCACTAATTCAAGTGTAAAAGTTCATGAACCCCTACAATATGTTTATGAAGGGTTATGTATCCTCTAAAAAAGGATGGGAAATTGATCCACACAATTCCATTCATATTCCACATGAATAGAAAAAGGTATTACCTCCCTTTTCACAAAGAAGGCCAAAGGAATCCCAAAACAAAGGTGCATAAAGACAGAATCAATGGAGGAAGAAGCATCCACAAGAAGGTTATGTGAATACAAGCAACAACAAATAAGACCTTTGTATCAGGTAAAAAACTGAAACATTCTAGGTCATGAAGATATGTCATGAAAATGTGGAGGGATTTTTATCTTAAAACAAAAGGAAATTCTAAAATCTCTATAAATTTGAAAAAAATCGTTATCATTCTTCAACAAGAAACACAACTTAGCATCATTCCCTTCTATGGCGTTAAAAGCGAGTACAAATATGATGATTGGATCGATAAAGGAAGCCAAAGGTTTTGTCCATAAACTTTCCATTTTGTGGGATCCAATAGTGATTCACGTAGAAAATAAGTTCCCCGACGATTGAATCACATCCCCTTGTAGAATGGTTCAATATGAGCACCACTTTTAAATTAGAAACATTTACACAATAGTTGTCTAATAAAAAAGAAATGGTAGTCCTCCCATCTTAATTCCTCCTCCACAATTGGTCCTCCCTGCGTAATTCCTCCTCCATGATTGGCCTTTCCCTCTTGATTCCTCCCCATGATCCCTCCATATTGGGATTCTTCCTATAGAATTGAACTTGGTGTCTAACACTTTAGCTAGTGTCTAACACTGGTACTCTTTTCAATGGTGTTAGTTTGCTAAGATACATCAAGCATAATTGCTCAGTGGGTCCTTGTTTACATGTGTTGGTTGTTGATGCCATAGGATACCACCTCAATACCACTAGAGCCCAAGGTTGGATTAGGAATATTTCTATTCCATGGGAAGAGTAAGTGATCAACCATTTTGCTAACAATTCTCTCCTCTCACTTGAGTTGTCACAGTGTTCAGATAATGGTATATTATGTTGTTCAAACACTATTTGTACTACAATCCAGGCAAAGATAATTGCTTCAAAACCAAGTTATTCGCTTATTGAAACTAAAGTTGAATCAACGTCATTGAGGAGGTATCGACATCACATGACAAATGCATATACTACTCACTAATTGGGTATAAGCTTTGGGTTTAATCATTCTCTATCCTCTGTGTGGGACCCACATTTACATAAACATCAACACAAGGTTAAAAAGTGGATGTTGCACCTTCCTATTGCGAGAAAGCTTATAATCATTAGTAAGGCGCTTTAGGTTCATCGTATTTATTATGTTTACTATTGGTTCTCATTAACTCCTCATGTTGATCAACTAGAAAAATTACTGAAGGTTTCTTCTGGCCGAAGTGTGGAGGTGAACAGCCACTTCCAACAGTGCCTTGGAGTGCTTTTACTTTATCTAAACAAGATGGCGACTTGAAATTTATTGATATCTCACTTCAATGAGTTGCCCTTTTCACCAAATGTATCGAATGGTATCATTTTGTTAATGAATCCTAGAAAAAATTACTTGGACATGGAATTTCATAAAGCAACAATAGAGGAATTTATGCTCTATGATTTCATTTAAGCCCCACGAGACTTCAAAATTGATGACTCATTTAAGCCCCATATTTATTTAAAGGATAAGTTTCAAAAATGTTCTTAGCTAATTAAATACATATGCTGACACACTTTCTAAGGAGGCAGTGAACATGGAGACCAACAAATTGGTCATTGAAAAATTCTCAGAGGGTTAATCTGTGTCTAGATCTGGAAGCAATAATATAGGATTGTAGCGACCCTTTGTGGGAATTCTAGTAAGGAATAGTTACAATACTTGCTTCTTTTTTGTGGAGAGGAATAGGGACTTTTATATCTATGCTACAATATCATGAGCAAAAACGTTTTTGTACCATCAGGTCTTCTGGTTGATACAAGTACATATGCACCTGCAGAATGTGCTCATTATTCCTAATATAGAAAGTAACTTTTTTCTAAGAAAAAAGACTTTTATTTAATTATAATAAATAATAGAGTATACCCTTGATGGGGGTGATCATTCCTCGATTAATGGGGCCTCGAGGCCACCTCCCCTCTCCACGTGTCCAACATGCACCATTCCATAAATGGCATTTATTGGTGGCTAGTCCAGGCAAAGAAGCCTTTAGAGGCTTCAGGCATATTATTATGCAGTTTATGCGAAGTGGGATCAGTTTTGTGAAGTGGGAGATGAATAGGGAAACTTGGGAGGGAAGCATCAGTTTGAGTTGCCAAGAAGACTCACTTAGAGAGTCAAATGCCACCGGAATTCTGGGAAAGGTAAGGGAGTTGGAATTTCAGTTACAGGCCACTCACAGAAATTTATCTGGGATCCTGGAGCTCAACCTCCCAACCTTGCAAATTTTTTTCTTCAACCAGCAATAGCTTTTTCCAGCGTTGGCATCTTTAAGCAGTGTTGGCCTCTGACTGGAAAAGAGCACTCTGAAATTTCGGTATATATTCTATCCATCTTGTGGAGTTGACCCTAGGAAATGGGTGTTTGTGGTTAGGGGAACCTGGTTCCCATCCTTGGGGCCCTCGTTTGTTAGGGATCAGGCTTCCCTGTCAAGTTTGAATTGTGTGTTTTCAGTGATGAAGAGTTCCACTTTAGTCCTTATCGAGTTTGCTTTCCACCCCTTAAGCTAGTGTTTTGATGTGGGGAAGGGCTTGGACCCCCGAGGATTGTAGTTGTTCTCATCTATGTTGTGACGTGGAGTCTTCTCCTTGGTCTCTCTCCTGAGCCGAACCATCATGTCGTCTGTCAGTTCATGTTTGGGAATTTCATTATGAGCGAGGTCTGCCTCAGAGAGGCAAATTCTCGAGTGAATTGGTCAGGACGGGAGCTAGTTTCAAGTCTTTATGGTTCTCACGTCTTTAGGCAACCTACTCTGCGTTTGGAAGTGGATTCTGCCACCCCTTGTATCTATTGGGCTCATCGAGTGTCAAGACCCTTCTTAATCCCTTCCAGGTCGGTCCCTCGTCAACACTTTAGGGCTCCTCTAGTTTTGGAGTGTAGGAGTCTGGTGGGAAATTTCAATTGTGCATTTCAAAGTGCTTTGGTCCAGGTCTGGGTTATTTTATTGCATGCAAGGTTGCCTCGTCAACGAGGAAGACCTCGCAGAGGTGGTGGAAAACAAGGGCGGCACGAGGAAAGAGCAAGCAGAGATATCACCTCTAGCGAGGAAGACTCTGAAAGTATGGATAGAGAGGGAGAAATTTCCCAAGACCCACCTCGCTCTCCTGGCCATGTCGCCCAGCCTCCCACCTTGGAATCGATAGTTGTAAAATTGAGGGGAATCCAGGCCAGCCTGGATATCCTTTGGGAGCAAAGATATGAGGATAGGAATGAGCTAGTGGCCTAGATGAACGATATTCGGTATAGCCAAATAGAGATCCTGGAACAACTCGTTAATGTGCGCAGAAGCAAACGACGGACCAATGATCGCCTACAGCGACTTGAGGCCAGAATGGAACACACTGATTGTCATATGCATGAAATACATGGTCCAATGGTAGTTCCGCCCATGCATCCTCCCCAACCGCCACCTTGATATGCAGTCTACAGGATGTTTACTCATTTTGCTTTTTTTTTGGTATGTATGGTTGTCTAGCCCTCTAAAAATAAAGGTTCAATGGCAATTCTTATGCACTATATTTTGGCTCTCCTAGCTAACAAATCCAGTCAGAGTGAAGTCAGGAGAGTTGTTGACAATCATCGTGTACTTTGAATTTTCATGATAATATAATAGAAGCCTCTTTGACTAACAAAAAAAAATGAAGTACATTATATAGTATTATGAGGAAAAAGTAGCCCCAAGGGTTAGCTCAGGTGGTCTGGAGCCAAACGTGAAGTTCTTTGATATTGTTGCTAGTTGTTGTCGATCAAGGGTTCAATTCTCTTTGATTCCCTTGGGGTGAGGCCCCATAATCAGGGCTAATGGTTTACCTCGTTTACCATCCACGAAATGTGGGGAAGTACTTAAAGGTTTCTCATGCTTTCATTCCAAATTAAAAAAAAATATATATCATGAGGAAAGAGAGTATATTATATATTATAACCCATTAATTAGAATGAGTTACAACTAATGAGTTATAATATATACATATATATATATATGCTTGATTAGTCGTAACTAACAAGTTATATTATATTATATAACATAGTATATCATATGTCAATTGGGTTTACTTCAGGTCATTTGGAGAAATGATTGGGATCCTTCCAACCTAGGTTCAATTCCCGCAATTGACATGACGAGCTTTGATGTAATGGCTTCAAGCCTAGTTGTAAAAAAATGAATAGTCCCTCGAGGACTAGCGCATATATATTCATCATATATGGGATATAAAGGTATTTTCCACAAGGATAAACAGAAAAAAAAAAGCCTTGTTATGTATTATATAATATAACTCATTATATTATATAATATATAACAACTAACTAATCAGTTACCAATTCTATTATATGCGATATATGATATCAAATAATTAATCAATCATACTATATATAATAACATACTATGTATTCTTAAAATATCTATAGAAAGTATATTTTATTATTATTTTAATAATAATTTTGTTTCTTGAGTTTCAAATTTATTATTAAGTATATATAAAAGTAGTATATTTAATCAATTATGAATTATTCTAAATAGATTATTAATACAAATCTACTTATTTTGGCACTATATCATTTATTGTGTGTGGTGCCCCAAAATTTAGTAGGCCTTAAAGAGGGGTATCCTACAAGGCTATTACTAGACCAAGAGACAACAATAGGGTAGTGGTCCACTGTCACCACAACCAAAACCCCCTGCTTATGATGGACTTTCACCAATGAGAGGAGCCTCAATATGAGGTCACCTATGATAGATATTCTAAGTACAAAGGTATAGGGTGGCCAATAGGCTTCTAAGGGAAAATCTCAACTTAAGTACAAGGTTCCAATTACCAAATGGGGGCAAATTGCTTTTCCAGGAGATGTCGAATTCGTGAGGTGCAAGACCTAGGGCTTGATTAGTAGGTTGAGTGTGTGGATGGCAAAATATCAAGGCAAGGAGAAGGATTTCAAACAATGATTTTCAACGAGACAAAGGCAAATGAAACCCTCAAATAAGCCCCTAAGTTGAAGCAACACCAAACTAGGGTTCACCTAGGGAACCAACTAGGGCAAGAAGATTATAGATAAAATTGAAGTGACTGCCTGCCAAGAGGCTTGATTTTGAGGCAACCAACTATGCCCTTCGCATTTAGATTTTCTAATCCCAAATATCTCCTTTGCCTGGAAATTCACACCAAGCCCTAGCTTGGATGCTTGGCCTTAAAGCGGTCGAATTAGGTCAAGAGGGAAAGAGATAAGATTTATGGATGAAAAGTGAGTTTGATCACCAACAAGGTAGACCGGTGCCTTATTCCTTGGAAGGATGGAGTCTATGAGTCAATTGGATTGCTAAAAGTTGCTAAGGAGGAAATCTAATTGATGCCCTAGCATCAAAAACCCTAGCGATTACCTATGTACTTGATCAAGGAGTTTTATGGGAGAGCTAATCAAAGTTCACCAGTAGTGTTATGATTCACATGTTATTCATGGGTAATGCATGCAATAATGATATCTAAATTCTATCCAATAGATTTTCAATAAATTAGGGCACAATAGAAAATCACAGATTCAATTTATTCCATACATTAGACATAAAGAAAAGATGTATCCAACAAAATGCTCACTTACACAATAACATGAATGAAATTTCATCCATTGATCCAAGATAATAGCTCCAAAGACAAGCGAATTAGCTCCAAATAACAAAACGCATTCATAGATCCAAATTTCCTCCACAAGACAAATAGGCAGAAACCTTCAAGATGTCGAAATACTCAAGTCCAAGTGTTAATGAGAAACAAATAATTCTTCTCCTCTATTTATATGAGTAGAACTAATGTCCTTTTCAACCCCAAATCCCCTAAAGCAATATATTGTGTTACAATGATGAGTTAGGTCACAAGCTGACCTACCAGCTTAGACAAAAACATAAGAATTTTACCACATATGAGCTGATATCATCCATGATTTATCCATTATAGGGCATGTGTTGATGTTTCTGGGTGCCAAACTTGGTGTAGAAGCTCTCTAAAATCACCCTCTAAGGGTTGGCCCTCAATTTTTTGTCAACATCCCTCTGTACCCCAAAATTCATCTTGGGGCAACAAAGGTGGTCTCATGGATCTCCAAATGGTCATAGTGTTTGTCTCCACTCCAACGTTGAGGGATTCCAAGGTGGTGCTAGCCCTCCCATGTCTCAAGGTGTGAGACCATGCTCATCTAAGCCATGGATCAGCTGTTAGCCCTCACAAAGTGCTAAGGCCAGTTGGGGGCATGCTTGGTCCAGCCGCATCATCCCAAAAGTCATTAAATGTAGGGAAAAGTACCAAAACGTTGTGGGTGTTGGAGGTGTCCAACGGTGAGTATGACGCTCTGCTACTGCTTGGAGTCCCATGGCTCTCAACACTTCAATTATGGATGTCAACACGCTTCTCTGGAATCCTAGTCCCAGTTAAGGTGGCGAGGTCTCGGTCATGGAACCTATTGAGAAATCAATGAATGTAGTTATTAGGGTTTTGTTTCCTTTTTCTTGATAATTACTTGTGATTTGTGCTGGCTTCTTACTTCTTTACTTATCTTATCTTTCATCAAGCAATTACAAAATCAAAAATGCCTGAAGATCACAAGAACAAGAGACACAACATGTAGGCACTCAGCCAGGGCAAAACCCCTCTCTAGGGGAAAACCCAATCAAACTCTTCTTCTATAATCGAACCAAGTCAAAGTGAGACAATCCAAGACCTTTTGACCAAAACAAAGACCTTCAATCACCAAGTCAGACCTCCTTCCAAGTAGACAAACTCTGCCAAAGTCAACAAGGGTAAACTCCTCCAAAATTGCTTCAATTTGCAACTTCAGCCCCCTGCAACTCAAAATTTCTAACCTGCATTCACTGCAGAAATCTCGGCCCCTACAACTTGCCCAAAAACCCTAAAAATCTCGCACGTGGGAAAGAGAGAATGCCCAAACTCTTTGATTTTGTCATTCCTTTGATTTTATCTTATGTTCCTTGACTTCGCTCTCGTTTTTCTTCTTCCTTCACTTCAGATTGAACTTGTTGAGGATGGATGCCAAATAGGTCGGGTTTTTCTTCTATTTATACTGCTTCCTTAAGGTCGAATAGCCACAATCTGGGCTGACTACATCAAGGTAGGGCCGACTTGGTGAGGAGGTGACAAATAATTGTTTTGACTCAAAAATAGTTTTCTTTGCATGATACAAAAGCCCACAAAGGGTCTAATAAATGTGACAATGACTCTTAAGACTCAAGAGAAACCCTAGAAGCCTACAATGGAGGCTTTGACGTAATAAATAAATAAAATAAGCATGAAACCCATGCTTCAAAATAATTTTATTTTTCTTCTTTTTTTAATTTTACAATAAATACATAATGATAAAGTACAATAGCAATTATGGACATCGACCATAGTTACATTTTCAACCCTTGTTCTAAACTAGGGAGGTATTCATAATTATACAAATAGGTACAAAGATGAACTCAAATTGACATGTTCACAGAAGAGTACCAGCATATGCAATGCTAGGGATACCCTAACTGCCAAGGTGTCCTCCCAACAGGGACTAAGGTGTCATCAAGGCAACTACCATTATAGGTACCATCAGGCTACAGCCCTGGTATAAATATAGACACCATCTAGGCCTCCATGCCCTGACACCAACCCTCATAGGGATCCAGGTATCATCAACAAGGTCAACACTAAATCGGAGCTCCACAAGACCAAGATACCCTCCCACACTAGGATCCAAACATCAACAAGGCCAAACAACAACTGAGATCTCAATACTAACCAGGCCAAGATGTCCTCCCAAGTACCATCACACAAACGATTTTATGGTACTCATCTCTCCCTCTCAACCAAATCAGGGATATCCACTAATCCAAGCATGTTTCTAAAATATACAAACTTCTTGTTGGGGAGAGATTTTGTCAACACATCAGCTACTTGTTCATCTGTCGGAACATACTGTAGCTTTACGACCCCTTCTTGTACTAAACTCCTAATATAGTGGTACTTATTATTAATATGCTTAGATATGGGATTGAACATTTTGTCTTCAGACATTTTGATGTTGCTTTGGTTATCACAATTTATAACGATGGGGTCCTTGTGTCCTCCAAACAGATCTGACAAAAGCTTCCCATGCCAAACCGCTTCTTTTCCAACTTCACAAGAAATAATGTATTCAGCATCAACACTACTCAAAGCAATTGACTCTTGTTTACAACTCATTCAAGAAATCATTGCGGATCCCAGACTAAAACAACCACCTGTAGTGCTTCTTCCATCTTTCTCACTGCCACCCCAATCAAAATCAATGAAACTTGTTAATCAAATTTCCCTTTCATCATATTTTAGACAGTGATGAATAGTCCCACACAAATACCTCAAATATTGCTTGGAAGCTATCTAATGATCATGGCATGCTTCCAACTAAAACTGACTTAGAACATTCACTCAATGAGCCAACCAGCGGACAATAACATGTAGGATCAAGGAGACTAGAATCTGAACTTTTCAATTTCTTTAAATTAGTGATCATTAGAGTTGTCATAGGCTTCGAATCCATCATACCAAACTTTTGTAGGATCTTGAACATATACTTTCCTTGACCAAGATTGATTTCTCCGAGTTTCTGCCAAACTCCCAAGCCCAAATAGTGATGCATAAGTCCTATATCTCTCATTTCAAATTCTATTGCCAACATCTTTTTACATTCTATAATTCTATACTCCACACATGTAATGAGTAAATCATCCACATATAATATAATAATAACTGGTTCATTCTTTACTGCTTGGACGTAGAAATTTGGGTCTGCAGAGCTTTTGACAAACCCAATCATTGAAAGATAGGCATTCATTCTAGCATACCAAGCTCTAGGTGATTGTTTCAAGCCTTATAGAGCTTTCTTCAACCAGGAGACATGAGATTCCTTGCTAGGTATCTCAAAACCTTCCAGTTGTTCAATGTACACTTCTTCATCTATGGTTCCATTCAAGAAAGTTGTTTTGCCATCCACCTGGTAGATGTTCCATCCCATAGTCGCTACTAAAGAAATCAAAGATCTAATAGTAGTGTTCCTGGCTGTAAGAGCAAATGTTTCTTCGTAGTCCACACCTTCCTTTTGAGAGAAACCCCTTGCTACAAATCTTGCTTTGTATTTATCTATGCTCCCATCAACAGCATGTTTGATTTTGTAGATCCGTTTAGAGGTGACAACAGATTTGTCTCTAAGTCTAGGAACAATTTCCAAAACCCCATTCTTCATGATTGATTGATATTCTTGCATGGCTTTCTCCATTCATCATAATGAACAGCTTGTTCAAATGTGGTTGGTTCTGCTTCAATTAGTTTCGACATATACGCTGCATATCTGAAGTACCTCTTTGGTTTCTTGCTTTGTCTAAAAGTATCTTTATTGCTCCATGTCCTTCGGCATCTTCAAGTGTAGCTTTTAACCAATTTGGCCTCCTCTTTACTTTGGGAATGATTGTAGGTTGAATGGGTTCACTTGGTCCCTCTTCTTCTTGAATTGTAGGTGCTTTGTCATGCTGCTCTTCTTCTTTAAAGAGTGGAATATCTTCCTCATCAGATTCAACGAGAATATCTTTGGACTTCTTGTATGCAAAGTTTTCATCAAATATTACATCTCTACTAACTTCAATTCTACGATCTTCCTTTGTGTAGCTTCTATAAGCCTTTGATGAAAGGCTATAACCAACAAATATACCCTTTAGACTAGTAGAGTCCAACTCCTTTCTCTTATCTTTAGGAATGTGAATGTAGGCAGGGCATCCCAAGATACAAAGATAATCTACATATGGCTTCTTTCCTGACAATGCTTCTTCTAATGTCTTATTATCAAGAATTCTATGAGGACTTCTACTTTGTATGTATATTGTTGTCATTGTTGCTTCTCCCCATAGGAATTTTGGAAGGTCATAATTAGATATCATGGTTCTAACGCATTCTTCAATGGTTCTATTCTTCCTTTCTGTAACTCCATTTTGTTCAGGATTATATGGGACTATGAGCTCCCTCTTAATACTTGCTTCCTTGCAAAAGGCTATGAGTTCTTTAGATGTATATTCACCACCATTATCAGAACTAAGGGTCTTTATCTTTCTTTCTATTAAGTTCTCCACTTCTAATTTGAAATCTTTAAACTTTTCAAAGACTTCATCCTTAGATTTGAGAAGATACATCCAAGTCTTCCTAGAGTGATCATCAATGAAGGTCACATAATATATATGGCCTCCAAAATATTTATCTGGCATTGGTCCACACACATCGAAATGAATGAGATCTAACACTTCTTTAGTCCTTGTGTCATTTCTTGAAAATGGTTTCCTTGTATTCTTCCCTAAAGCACATCCCTTACATACTCCTTCATGATCCTCTTTCAAGTTGGGGATGCCTTTTACCATTTAACTTAGAGAGGGCAATATTCTATAATGAAGGTGCCCATATCTTCTATGTCAAAGCTCAGAGGGACTAGTATCCATGTGAACAAGAGCCTGCGGAGAATGAGTTAAAAGTCTATGCAATATTCCTTCACGAATCCCAATAACTCTTGCTTTTTCAATACTAGAGTCTCTTCCCCAAACAAGAACTTTTCCATCTATAAAGGCTATCCTATCTCCTTTATCTTCTAGACAAGAAATAGAAAGAAAATTCTGTTTCAAACCTAGAACATAGAGGATGTCGTTGAGATGAAGCTTTCCACCATCTTCTAGTTTCAATGAGGTAGATCCAAGACCTTTGACTGCATAGCTATTGTTATCTCCAAGTTCCATTGAATGAGAGATGATCCTTTGATAAAGTTTGTATTTTTCCACTTTCTCTTGTCATATGTCTTGAGGCTCCACTATCAATGATCCATGCATTGTCATCATCAAATGTACTTGTAATCGCTGCTATGCACCCTCCAATTTTGATTCTCCTTGATACTTTGTAGATGATCTTGACACCAAAGTTTCCTACAACTTTCAAGAGATCTTTGAGGGTCTTGAATCCCATCTTCCAATAGCTTTCCATTGATGAGAGAGATCTTTTCAAGAGTGCTTTTCTTCCTTCAAATGATAGCCAACAAAGTGATCTTCAGATAGTCCTTCCTTCACCTTAAGCTCCGAAACCATGTTGAGTAATCAATGCATGTAGTTATCAAGGTTTTGATTCCTCTTTTCTTGATAATTACTTGTGATTTGTGTTGGCTTCTTTACTTCTTTATTTATGTTATATTTCATCAAGCAATTACCAAATCAAAAATTTATGAAGATCATAAGAACAAGAGACAGAAGATGTAGGCACTCAAAAAAGGCAAAACCCCTCTCTAGGGGAAAAAAACCCGGTCAGACTCTTCTTCTATAATCGAACCAAGTCAAATTGAGACAATCCAAGACCTTTTGACCAAGACAAAGACCTCCTCCAATCAAAGTCAGTCCTCCTTCCAAGTAGACAAACTCTGCCAAAGTCAACAAGGGTAAACTCCTTCAAAACTGCTCAATCTGCAACTTCGTCCCCTTGCAACTCAGAATTTTGAACTTGCAGTCACTACATAAATTTTGGCCCCTGCAACTTACCCGGAAACCCTAAAAAATTTGTACATGTGAGAGAGAAGATACCCAAAAACTTTGATTTTGTCATTCCTTTGATTTGACCTTCTTTACCTTGACTTTGCTCTCCTTTTTCTTCTTCCTTCACTATAGATCGAACTTGTTGAGGACGGATGCCAAATAGGCCAAGCTTTTCTTCTATTTATACTACTTCCACAGGGTCAAATAGCCCCAATCAGAGTCAACTTCATCAAGGTAGGAACGACCTGGTGAGGAGGTGACAAATAACTATTTTGACTCAAAAATAATTTCCTTTACATGATACAGAAGCCCAAGAAGGGTCTGATAAAGGTGACAATGACTCTTAAGACTCAAGAGAAACCCTAGAAGCCTACAATGGCAACTTTGACCTAATAAATAAACAAAATGAGCATGAAACTCATGCTTCAAAATAATTTTCTTTTCAATTTTACAATAAATACATAATGATAAAGTACAATAGCAATTATGAAGACCAACCATAGTTACATTTTCAACAGAACCACCTAATGATCACATCATAAAGTCTAGTGAAAGCAACAAATCATCAAGTACAATAATCATTTTTGCATCTTAGTGAACCAAGCTTGAATGTAATCGACAAATCAACACTTCAACCAAGAGTTCCTTTCCAAAATTAGGGCTTTGAACTCGAAATGATGTTACCTCCCTAGGTAGGAGTGGCTAAAGGACAACCCTATTAGGAGTTTCCAACCCCCAATTATAAGTCGCATTTCCTCAGTCTACCCTTCAATCAATAGGTGTTATGTGAACAATGATGTAATAAAGGAGAGAAGACTTCATGGCCAAGTGCCATGGTCAAAGGGACCAACATGATGGAGATCCACATCCTAAGTATATAGATGTGAGAAGGGAGCAATTGTGGCTGCATGAGTTACCAACCCAACCTTTGTTTTTCCACCCCTCTTGCGCGCCATTTACTTTTTCTTGATTTTTCTTTGTATTATTGCTCATAACTCAAAGGGTTAGAACTTGTTTTGTATGATTTATAGCGGTTGTATTACCCCTTAATGATGACACAACTCATTGCCCATCAGGGTTGGGACATGCAAGGATTCCTTTCATGATGTATAGAAGCAATATGGTGCTCATAAATCAAGTGTTGACCATAAGAGATGAGGTAGAGCTCATGTTAGGCTCTTTCCCACGTGTTATTGTGTATGTCTCAGCCATCTATTGCATTTTAATTTTCTTTTTTTATTTAGCTTGTGGCCATTATATGCTTTTTCCTTTTCTTTTAGTTGCATCAAGCTCTCAAGGCCAAGTTCTGGGCCCTACCCAGGCATGTGATGTATGGGTGCCAAATCCCAGAGAACCAATGGTCAGTTGAAACCAAAGAATAGAACTGGAATATAGTGAATGTCATGTACGATGGAAAGTGGTAGGTATGGAATCACGATAGATGGAACATGTTATCTCAATTAGGGCTTCCCAAGTAGTGCCCCTCCTTTACTCATTAGGCCATTAGGGGAGGTTCTACTGAACTAGGATTAAAGATTAACCCCCCATTTAAGGTGACGGAACAAGATCATGGTCATAACCCTTCCTCCTTCCAGTCACCCCATAATCCACATGCCAGAAGCCCAAATTACAAGCAAACATAAGAACCTACTTGCAAAATGAATAAAGTACCTTTTGATCGGAAGCCCACCTTTGTTCATGTACTCTTGCAAGATGGGTGAGAAGTCATATGACTGGTGCAAGTGGGAGAGATGAATAGTGGCACATCACTGGCTAGTGGTGGATGTCAAGGGTTGCTCGTTGGCTAGTTGGATACAAAGTGTGGGAGAAAAAAATTCTCCTATGGGGTCACCCACTTTTGGTGGGTCACATTGTGCACAAGCATCTAAAACTTTGATATTATTTTTTACTTTCAACTCTTAACTCAACATTAAACCAACTTACCTGGAAATTATCATTAATGAGACAATATAGATTAACCTTCTGTAGATAAAACCTCTAGTGCCTTGGCATCTGCTTAGTGTGATGTGGCATATACTTTTTCTATTTCAATATTTTCCTTAGGAGGCCCATTTGAGACCCAAATTTATTGTAATGGTTCACATGGTGTGTAGATTGATACTCTTTGCCACAAGTTTTGAATGCACTGCTCATGAGTATTGGATTTTTATATGTTCCTCTTGAAGCCCTATTTTTCCTAATAAGATCAACTGGAAAGCAACTCCTGTACATGATGTCGGCTCGATGTCCCCTCTCAGTTATTTAAGGATATTCGTATTTAATTTGGAAAATTACGAATGAGGTTGTGGATATGTCCTTGCATTTAAAAGTTATAGCACTCTCTTTCGAAGAGATGTGTGTGGTTGTTCTATTTGGCAAAATCTGAGCAAAAGGCCTTTATTTTACCATTTATTCAATTGTCCATGTTTGTATCTTTGTATTTCTCTCATTGTATATTTGATATTAATATAAGTTGTATTTAAAGAAATAACCTTGATAACTTATAAGTCTTATAACAAGGTCATTTATAGATCCAATAAATCATCCTTCATCTATCATAAGAAATTTGAAATGAATTACAAATAAAAACAAAACTTATAGCTTATAAGCCTATTGATTAAAAGTTGAGTCATGTTAGAAAATCAGAAAGGCTTAGATTTTCTTATATAGATAATTACTTGTGATTCTTTTATCTTTATGTTCTTTTCTCTTTTAGTTCATCAAGCAATTACCAAAACAATAACATAAGGACCACAGATGTAGGCGGACAGCCAGGGCAAAAACCCTATCTAGGGGAAAACCCAGTCAACAATTCTTCCTTCAATAGTTTCTCGAGATAATCCAAGACTCTAGACAAAGATTCCCTCCACACCAAGTCAACCCTCAATCCTTCTTGCAGATGACAACCCTTCACAAGAAACTTCGACCTACAAGCATCAGCAGCAACTTCAACGCAGTAGCAGTAGCAGTAGCAGCAGCAGCTTCGACTAGACTTGGAGAACTTTGATCTCCCTTGATACACCTCAGAACTGAGTGAAAATTGTCCCAAAATTTTGATCTTGAGGTCTTCTATCCCCTTCCAGAAACTCGCACTTCTTTACAACTCCTTTTTTAGCCCTTTCTCAACTTCGCACTTTTCAGCTTCCAGCTTCAGAAATTGAACTATGTGTGAGTGAGTGAGATGCTCCAATGAATTCGAACTGCCTTGTATTTATAGCCTTCCAGGGAGGTCGAATTACTTGTCTTGAGGCCGACTTGGTGTGGAGGAGACTAAATTCATTTTTGACTCAAAAATAATTTTTTTTACATGATTCGATAGCCCAAGAAGGGTCTCTTTTAATGACAATGACTCTAATGACTCAGAATAAATCCTAGAAGTCCTCAATGGGGACTTTGACCTAAAACAAGATGACCCTAGCATGAAACCCATGCTTTAATAAGTCATAAAAATATTTTCTTCATTCCTTTTGATAAGTACACCTCAAATACATTTATGAAGACCGAACCTAGTTACATATTTCAACACTCCCTCTTAACTAGGGAGGTATTCATCAGTACAAGTACAAGGAAAATCTTAGAACACATGAACCATGAAGAATTTTAGGCACCACAATGCCATGGACTAGATTCCTGACCAGGGCAATCTATCCAAGGTCCTCCAACAATTTAGGCACCACAATGCCATGGACTAGATTCCTGACCAGGGCAATCTATCCAAGTGGGACTAAGATGGACTAAAGCTTTCAGCCTCTCTAGGTACCATCAGGCTTACTTACTAACCATCAACCTAGGGATCTAGGTGTGTATCCGAGGTCAGAGCTCCATGACCAATGCCACCCTCCCTACTTCAGGAACTAGACATCAACACAAAGTGTCGGCCAGATGTCCTCCCAGGCAATGTCACACACAAAGCCTCAACTTCTCAATTATTCCAATCGGTAACAAATTCTTTCCAATCAAACAGATCAGTAACAAATCTCTCCGACCAAACTGATCGACAACCCTAAGCATGTAAGACATGTTATCAAACCTTTGAGAGATTTACCTGTACAAACACAACCCCAATTAGTAACAAACTTTCAAATGTACATAAATATATACAAACCTCCGGGGTCTTCCAAACAACTTGATGTTG